>CM069909.1:68245106-68633617 GCA_036172215.1 Camellia granthamiana
TGACATAATAATTAAATATGAAAACCCATCCACAGCCAGCAGAAGGAAACTATGAAACCATCCATCTCGCACAGGAATAACAATTAAAAGAGCGTAGAAAAATACTACGGAAAAAAATGTGATGGTTGCATATGATAACAATAAAGGAAAATGTTATTCTTCCAGAATTTTCATATAGAATCATTCATCAGAATGATGTTTCAGTGCCATTTTTATATTAAGAAGCATCTTAATGGGTTTTTGTTGTTAAAATGACAGGCCCATAATTCTGCCACATCATTCTGTATACATTTTTTGTGTACTTTTCTGTTTGAATATCATTGCTCTAGCTAAACTTGCAACCAGTTAGTTCAATAAATTCCCTCCAGAGGATAAGTTATATTCTTGATCAAACAAACAACTAGGAGAAATAGGCTGAGCACAGATAAACAATATCGTAAAGAGAGAAGCAAAGGACAATGGTAAGAATGATACATCCTCATGAAGATCAAAGTCACATTCTCAATACTTCAGCTGGGAAACCTGACCTTAGGGACCATATATCCCAAAGGCCCAAAACAGATGTGTGGAATGCAAAATCAAACCATAGAGTCATGAAAGCAAAATTAAGGCCTCGTTTGGGAAGCGACCCGTTTAGCCAAAAAGTCACTAAAAAAATAAAAAAGCCAACAACCCATACCAAAAAGTCAAAGATTCTCTTTTCTCTCTACTTTTTGCACATCTTTTCGTAAAAAACTAAAAAGTCATCCCAAACATACTAGTTTTTTTTAGCTCATATTTTAGCCAAATACCCAAAAAATTATTAAATTAGTCTGTTCCCAAACGAGGCTTAAGTGGTTTCTCCAGCAAAAAATTAAATTGAATTAAATAAAAACTTAAAAATAGTGCAAGGATTTAGCTAATTATATCCATAGAAGCAGCTATGAAGTAAAAAATACAAGTCAATTAAGGCCTGTTTTGGTGACCTGGCTAAAAGCCAGCTTTTTAGCTTTTTTAGGTCACATCAACTCTCTACTTTTTTATATGTTTTTTCAACCAAAAAAAATCAAAAAAATCAAAAAGTCAGCTTTTAACCTACTTCCCAAAACAAACCTAAGTACAAATAGGTGGTAGTGTGGACACTATAACAGCCAAAACCTAACTACAAAGAGGTCCAACTGACTTGTATTACCTCAAAGAGAGCTCTCAGCTCAGAGTCCTCGACATTACTATTAATATTTCGGACAAACAAGGTCCTGGAAGGATGCTCCCCATATGGATGTTCTCCAGCAACAGTTCCCACACCATTTGGAAAACCAAAATTAGCGACCCCATTACCAACACCACCCTCAGATAAACTTATCTTCGACAAACCCTTAAGCAAGCCCTCTTGTAGATCAGATTCCAATTCCATACCTCCACCACTTCCAAAAAGATCATACTCTTCCAATTCCAAGTCATCCAATTGATTAGGTAACACACTTATGTCAAAACCATCTATTATGCCAGCTAAAAGCTCATCCTCATCGTCAGGAAGTAAACTTCCAATTGCATGACTTTCAACATCTTCAAGCAGGTCATTACTTTCCACATCTGGATCAAATTTGTTTAAGCTGGGTGAGCTATCATCAACAGATTGAAAACCATGATCTGCGGTGTTTAATTTCACTGCCACAAAGAGAAAGAAATAATATTATTTCTCAAAATAAAAATGGCATAGTTATCTTCAAGCAATAGCAGACGCATACACTTTTCATGGGGAAGAACTGGTAATGAAGTGGAAAAAAGGGTAGCATCACTTGAGGCATGACAGACATCAGATCCATACAAGACTCCCCATGCGCCACTTCCAACTTTCTTGGAAACATTGGATGGAATCTTTAAGTAACCTAGAACACACGAATCACATGATTCATGAATAACAGTACACACTTCACTTTTTGTTTTTTAAGAAGAAGAATTTCAGAAATTACCAGGAAAGGTATCCTCCGATGACTGTTGCATTGCATTACCTATTGGCCAATAATAAGAAACCTACACAAATATAAAAAAGTTAATTCCTGACAATGAAAGGAAGATTAAAAGAAACACTTCGAGTGAAATAATATTATTTCTTTCTCTTTGTGGCAGTGAAATTAAACACCGCGGATCATGGTTTTCAATCTGTTGATGATAAAGCAAAATTTTCACCAACCACCTTGACTGCTTTCTTACTTACCCCAAAAAACAACCCTGACTGGGTTGATTCTGAGGCACACTAATATCAAAAACCTTTTTTTATTTTTATTTTTTTACATGCTATGGTACAACAAAACCTAGCATCAAGGGCATTACGACAATATACGAGAGGAATGGAGAAAAACTCATGATTTGTGTGGAGGCGAAGATCTGTTTATGATATAGTTTTTTTTTATAAAAGAGGCAGATCAGCTAATAAAACCCATCAATTTCATTTGCATACCAGGATCAGCAAATCATTAAAATCACAAAACTACATCAGAATAACGAATCCACTTATAAATAACAACAAAGTAGTACACCTATTTGAACCACCTTTCAAAGAGCTTGAAACCTAAGAAACCAAAACTCAATTTTATGTAATTTGACTATTGAAGCCTTCCAAATTGAAAACACTATACATACTTATCCCGACTTGCCAAGGTCCTTGAGACCATGTTAATAGAGTCTCTTAGGTATTGCAAAAAATTTCAAACAAGCCTTCATTGCCCTCAACAAATCAATTGTAATTGGCCAAACTATTGAAGAGATTAAGCATAAAAATCAAATCTTCCTTAAGAATAGATTAATAATTACTTCCCTAAACTACAGATTACTTCAACATGCATCATAATTCAACTATTAGTTACAATAGTTGCGGAGTGAGCCTATGAAAAAATTCCTAAATGAAGACATGAAAGTCAAACTGTGATATGTATGAACTTTTTTTTTGGGGGGGGGACAAATAAACAAATATTATTAAGAAAGCATCAAAAACGATGCAACGAATACAAAACAGCATCCCCAATGAGGGAAAACCAGAAATAAGTATAACCAATCACCTCATCTAAAAAATCTAAAAAACAAATATATCCGATCAACCTTCCTCTCCAACCAACTATACATAACTCCGAGAGGACGATTCTCTAACCAAAGGACACCATGATACACCTCTCCCGCTCCAACCAAACAATCCACATAAAAAAAAAAAATGGCGCCAACACCCACACCCGGCAACGCTGACACCCAATCGGAGCACCCTTCTAGGCCCAAAGCTCCAACACCCCTTCCGGTTAAACCCAAGCAATCCCAAAAAACAAGCAAATAAAACCCCATAGCCACGAAGCCACTGAACAATGAAGAAACAAATGATCCACAGACTCTGAAGCGGCACAGCACATAAAGCACCGATTCACTAAAACATGCCCACGTCGTGCCAAATTATCCAATGTGAGATTTCGCCCCAAAGCAGCCGTCCACATGAAGAAAGCTACCTTAGACAGAACACCGGCACCCAAACACTCTTCCAAGGAAAAACCCTCCCACAATCCGCCACCAAACCCCAATAGAAAGATGAAACTGATAACCGTCTCTTTGCCCCCACCCCATGCTACACCATAACATCTAATCCCACTCCAGTGATGCCCAACCCATATAAGAAGCCCCGCAGCTCCACTAACTGAGCCACCTCCCAATCTTGCACCTGTTGCCGCAACTGAATATCCCACACCACCACACCTCCACCCCCCACATAAGATGCCACCGTAGCCTCCCGATCAACCACAGCCCCACCGCCCACATGTAAACACAGGCTTGGGACTTGAGGTATGATCCTTCCAAGGGCCCAGGTTCGAAACCTCCAAGGGTGCAAACAATTTCTTAGGGCGTCCATATGGGCTTTGCCCTGACTTTAATTGGCACCCCCGCAAATGGACTGTGGGATTGGTTCCCAGATTGGTCAGTGCAATGGTCCGGATACTGAGTTATAAAAAAAATGTAAACACAGGCATATTTCAACCAAAATCAAAACAGAATTGCACAGGAGACAAATAGCACCACAAGCGTGGGTGTCCATTTACGCCCCTCTCTCAATTAAAAAAAAAAATTTAAATCCAAATTTCTGGTGAACCCAAAAACCAGTGAAGATAAAGTCGAAATTCATCAAACTTACAAGACGATCAACAAAGTACCCACAAAAGAAGGGCACTGATTTCACAAAAAAACACAACCTTTATCACTACTACAAGTAAAGCCCCAATTTTCCCAATATCGCCACTCAAAAAACTTTGCCAGAAATACAACTTCAAAACACATAAATCAAACACACAAAAAGCAGAACAATTCATCAACACTTGGCATTTCAAAAAAACAAATTAACCCCAAAAAAAATCATACACACGCACATATTTACCTGAAAAAAGGGAAACTCAGCGAACCCTAAAACCAAAAGAGATAGTTGAATGATTATATGCCAATCCAGAACAGATTCGATGAAAACCTTCCCACCGTCAAAGGAGAGAGAGAAAGTAGAGAGACGTGAAGCGAGAATGGTCTTTCTTTCACTCAATTACTTCTTTTACTTCGTACGCAGCCACAACATATACATATATATATATATTTAGAGAGAGAGTAACGAGAGAGAGGAGAGAGATGATTGGGTAAAGAGGGTGAAAAGGGTTCAGAGAATGATTGAGAGAGAGAGAGAGAGAGAGAGTTGAGTTGTGATGAGAGAGGTAAGTGTTCCATGCGAAGCATTTAGCTCTATTTAAATCTGTTTTGGTGTCCGTATGCAACCCAGTTTTATTTATTTATTTTTATTTTTTAATGTTATCTATAAAAAAAAAAAAATGTGCGGATAAAGAAAAAAAATTAATAATTTATTTCAAACCACTAACCATTAAAAAAAAAAATCAGGATTAACTTCTCATTTGGTCGGATTTTCTTGGCCTTCTGAAAAAATTAAGTGAAAAGTTTAAAATAAAAACAAAATTAGGTATTTGATTTCAAGACCTTGTTAATTTTTCATTTCAAAATGACTAGAAAAAATTATAATTTGTCTGTTATATCAATTTAGTCATTATAATTATATCAAATTTTAATTTAATTGATAATGTATTTTTAAAAATAAATATAAATAAATGGGCCAAATAATTTAGTTAGTATTTTCAAAATAATTGAGGAGTTGATATTAATTTAAAACGATCTGTATCTTTATCAATTAAATTAAATTAACATATTGTGAAAGATTAATAAAAAAAATTAAAATAATTAAAATTATAGATATTATATTGACAGGAGTAACAAATTATAGAGAATATCGGTATAATCTTTCAAGATGACTTGCTTTCAATATTTTATGATTTTCAATTAACCAGAAAGTGAAGAAGTCATTTCAGAAAAATAAAAAATCAGGAAGTCACCTACAAAAGACAGCCCCAGAAGTTAATCAATAATATGGTTGCCAAACAAGACTTACAAGCGTTTAATTAGGATATAATTAATTTTCTAATTTTGGGAATCAAAGAGCAATTGCAAGCGTGGAATGGATTAATTAATGATATGATAATTACTACAGGTCACGCGTGCAAGTGCGAGTTGATTTAAATTACCGCTTTGCCCTTCATGCAACCATGGGACTTTCAATCTTTTTCTCTTTTTTTGGGGATAAATTTGATTTATTTACGCATAATCCCTTTGTCATATGAAAATAAGCACATAATCTGTTATGCATTATAGGTTAAAGTGCATCGTGGTCTGTTAATAATTTAAGGAAAAAGACTAAAATACTTATATATATATAAGTTACATTATTATGTAAGCCATAGACATTTCTGTTATATTTTGAAATGTAAAATTCACTTTAAACCCTTTGTGTTTTACTTTATGTGTGATTTATCTCTTGATATTTAGAAATAAATACATAATTCCCTTACTAGCATGTGTTTTAGACTTACTGTTAACTTAGATAAAATGATTGATTGTGTACTTTAATCAACAATTATAGAGAAGTTATGTAATTATTTTTAAATGATAATGAGTAAATCTCACATCGAGTAACCACAATGAGTAAAGTCAAATTCGCCGCTTTTGTTTTTCAAAGTTAACTTGTAATATTTTCAAATTTTACTCCATATATACTTATTAACGATAGCCTTACTACCAAAAAAATAAATTATACTTTGCACCTTTAAAGGGTTATCTAATTCTTGCTTTGGATTTTAAACTTTAAAATTTCCAATTTGGTCCATCATTAATAAGTTTCTAGCAATGAATTACAAATTTTTGACCAAAAATTTCGTATGTCATTAATACTTTTCTAATTGCCATTTAGGCCTTGTTTGGGATCATTCAAAAAAGTTAAAAAGCCAAAAAGTTACTCAAAAAGTTAAAAAGTTAACACTATTCACCAAAAGTCAACAATTACGGCTGCACAACTCCCAATTCAAATTTTCCTCTAAAAACCAATTTTCACAATTTTTTATTACACATTTTTCCATAAAAAGTCAAAAAGTTAACCCAAACATCCATATTTTCAACCTCAATTTTTTAGTCAAAAAAGACAAAAAGTACACTTATTTAGTCTTCCCAAACTTGGCCTTAAATTTTACAATTTTCTTACTTGACCCTTCGATTCAATGTCACGTGGTGTTTATCATTACGAGTGTTTGACAAAAGTTTTCAAGTTGACCACTTTGACAAAAATTCAATAATCAGTAACCATATGTAGACAATATGAAGTTTAAGAATCAAAGTGAGTGATGATTATTAGTTTGACCATGCACGAGGGAAAGGGATGCAAATTTTACAGGTGGATGGAGGGAAGAGGCGAGACGTTGTGAGGGGATAAGAGGTAAGGGAATGTAGGCGGAAGGAAAAATAAGGAGTTGCATATGGTAGTCGGAGAGAAACAATTAGTATGAGTAGTAATAAAGGAGGTTAAGTTGGGAGTTAAGGTCGTTGTTAGAAGTGGTAACAATAACGGACGGAGTTAAAAAAAAAAGTAATGGTTGAAAGTATGTGTAGAGTTTTAGATTTTGTCTTTTATGATAATTTGATTTAGATACTAAAAATATATAAATGTGGAATGTCCAATAATTTTTTTTTTTTTGTTGCCTTTCAAAACTAACTCAATACATATACCACTAATTAGATTATGGAATGTTGCATATGTCGGTGGACCACCTCCCTAAAATAGTGGTAGTCACCTAAAATAAAACATATTTTAAATTGCTTTCTCAATAAATAAATAAATAGGAAGTTCTTTTAATTATGGTAGGAATATTCAATTCATCATCTACATTATTAGTGTAAACTCTTTGAAAATCCATGTCTGCAAACTTTATCCAATTTAAAGAACAAACAGAATCTAACACTTAATGAATTTTGATGTGGTTGAGATTTGTTTATTTTTGTTGCAATTTATTCAAAGTTAAAAATTAATAATTTATAAAGAGAATTTGAAATTACTATTTTCTCAATTTCATTATATTTAATTTTTTAAATTTTATTTAAGTTATTTTTATCGCATAAATTCTAACTAAAAGATACTATATATGGTTTGACACAAAATCTCTAAATATAAAAGTTCGGATTTTCTCACTTTTGTGTCAATCTTTTTCAAATATATTTGTTATTTGTTTTTACATTTGTAGAATTTATTGTACGCTTGTAATTCTGTGTTGATTTTTTTTTTTTTTTGGATACTTAAATGTCTAATTTGATGTAATTTTAGTTATATTGGTATTTTAAAACCAAAAAAAATTAGGATAATATGTGCTCTTCCAGTTTTATTGGTTACTTTATGTAATACATAGGAGAAAAATATAAAATAATAGGTATTTTTATAGAAATATATTATATAGAATATGGGGCGAACATGTGATATTTTTTCCACTTATGGGCACCATCCCAAATTCTCAGTAAGTTTTGCCTATGGGCGCTTTAACCATGTGCTAAGCCTAGTTCGTTGTTTGGATTCACAAGACGAAAATGTCTTAGTGCTGTTGTCATTATAATCATTCACTTATATCACCTAAATTTAGGTCTTGAACAGTTGAGTTTTAAAAATCTGTTTTTCATTTTATTTTTTTCTTCAAAAGCTTAAAAACTGTTTCGGAAAAAAATGAGAAATTACCAAACGATAGCCTTTGCACCCATAAAGTATTACCTAACTCGTTTGAATTTTAAACTTCAAAATTTTCAATTTGGTCCACCAACTAATGAGTTTTTGCAATGTGATTTATCTAGTAACTCTGGTAGAATTTTTTGACCAAAAATTTAATGTGACATTAATACTTTTTCACTTTGACCCTTCAAATTTTACAATTTTCTTACTTGGCCCTTTGGTTCAATGCCACGTGGTGATTTTTCGTTAAGAGTGTTTGACAAAAGTTTTCAATTTGACCACATTGACAAAAAAATCAATAATTAGTAACCAAATTGAGACAATATAAATTTTACAAATCAAAATAAAGTGACGATGGTGAGTTCGACTATACATGGAGGAAGGTGATGCGAATTTTACATTTGGATGGAGGAAAAATGTGAGAAGTTAAGAGAGATAAGAGGTAAGAGAAGGTGGGCGGAAGGAAAAAGAAGAGGTTGCATATGATGGTCAGAGAGAAACGGTTAGGATGACTGGTAATAAAGGTGAAAAGACGGTGAAATTGGGAGCTAGTATGGCTTCCAGGAATGACAACAATAATGGATAGAACTGAGAAAAAGTGATGGTTAAAAGTAAGTGTAGAGTTTTAGATTTGTCTTTTATGATAATTTGATTTAGATACTAAAAATATATAAAATGTGGGGTGTCCAATAAGTTTGGTTATTTATTTGGTTGCCTTTCAAAACTAATTCAATACACGCACCACTAACTAGATTATGGAATGTTGCATAGAGCATCATGTGTATGTCGGTGGACCACCTCCCTAAAATAGTGATAGTCACCTAAAATAAAACATATTTTAAATTGCTTTCTCAAAAAAAATGAAGATAAATAAATAAACAGGAAATTCTTTTAACTATGTTAGGAATATTCAATTCATTATCTACATTATTTGTGTAAAATCTTTGAAAATCCATGTCTGCAAACTTTATCCAATTTAAAGAAACAAACAGATACTTGTTAAATTTTGATGTGGTTGAGATTTGTTTATGTTTGTTGCAATTCATTCAAAGTTAAAAATTAATAATTTATAAAGAGAATTTAAAATTATTATTTTCTCAGTTTCAATATATTTAATTTTTTAAAATTTTATTTAAGTTATTTTTATCGCATTAATTGTAACTAAAAGATTCAATAATATATAGTTTGACACAAAATCTCTAAATCTAAATATAAAAAGTCAGATTTTCTCACGTTTGTGTTGATTTTTTTTCAAATATATTTGTTTTGAGTATTTGTTTGTATATTTGTAGAATTTATTATACGCTTGTAATTATGTGTTGATTTTTGTTTTTTGGATACTTAAATGTCTAATTTGATGTAATTTTAGTTATATTTGTATTTTAAAACCAGAAAAAAAAAAAAAAAAAAATCAGGATAAAAGAATGGAAACTCACATATGGGCTCCATCCCAACCTCCCATGTGGGCCCTTTACTGACCATGTGCTAACCCTATTTCCTTTTTGAATTCCCAAATATAAAGACGAAAATGGGGGATTTTATTTGTATTTAAATAATCATTTAATACGTTGAATTAAAAATTAAAAATTTTAATTTTTAATATACATTAATATAAATTTATTAATAAGAATCATACACATTAAACTCTAACATAAATATTTTTATTTTCATTGACCCTGTTTGATAGGGCTTATTTCTAACTTATTTCAGTTTTTAACTTAATTTAAGCTATTTTGATACGTTTGGTTCAGTTTAACAATACAGCTTATAACTTTTTGTAAGTTAAAAATCAACTTATTCTTTGAGTGGGGGAGAAGAAGCTTAATTTATAAGTCAAAAATCAGCTTATATTCACAGTTATAAGCTATAAGCTGTTAAGGTATAAATTATAATCACTTTCCCACAACTCTATCAAACGGAGCCATTATACACCTTAATTACTTATCTATTGTTCATATTATTTGTATCTTCATCTTTTTTTTAAGTTTCAATTATTTTCTCTTAATTTTTTTTCTTATTTCAAAACTCCAATCCACCATATCAAAATTCACCATTATCATCAATATTATTATTTTTTTATTGTGTTATTACTTTAAAATAGAAAAAAATTTGAACAAAATCAAACAATAAATAAAAATAATAATAAAAAAGATATATATATATTTTTCTTTTCATGAGAGGTATGAGCCAAACAGTTTACACAACTATTATTCTATCAGCCAAAACATAAGAAAGAAGAGAGGTTGAGACCCTTCCATCCAAACACTTCGTTGCTCCACTTGAATAGCCATGGGAGCAAACAAGTGAGCTGCCTAGTTTCTGTGCCGCTCGTTTAGTACGTGAACAAGAAGAAGATTGAAAATTTCGAAGAGTACTCTTGATCCCTTGAAAGGGTTTTTTTTAAGTATTGTAATTTATGATTTTTTTATTTGTTTATTATTTGGGTGTACTTTAAAGGATAATTTGTGAAAAAATTATGAGGTATATTAAGAATAAATTATAATCCTAAATAATTAATAGGAAGTACTGAGAAATTAGACGTACTAATGTTGTGTTTGGTTGAGAGATTTGTGGAGGGATTTGGAAAGGGAAAGGGAAAAGGTGTGTGAAACTAGGTGAAATATACACATATTTTATTCACATTTCATCTACCTTTTCCATTTTTCTTTCCAAATCCCTCCCTAAATCTCCCAACCAAACAGAGCATCAATGGTTTTTTTAGTGCAAATAAAATCCCTACAAACATGTCTAGTGTTGTTGTCGTTTGGGTCATAATCATTCACTTTTTAATCACCTAAATTTAGGTTATGAACAGTTGAGTTTTAAAAATCTGTTTTTTATTTCATGTTTTTTTCTTCAAAAAGCTTAAAAACTAGTTTCATAAAAAAAAAGAAAAAGAAATTACCAACCGAACATTTGACATCATTCCAAACGCATTTAAAAAAAAAGAAAAATCACCTCATAAAAATGTTAAAAAATACTTAAAAAAACAAATTATCAAACGACCACTAAATTTTTGTGGGTTAAATTCATTTTATCACCTTGTGATTGGGGGATGGAAAACTATTGGGGATGGAAAACTTTACCCTCTATCGTTTAAATATAGTCAGAAAGCCTTCCTGTGATTTTAGACTAGAGTTCTACCGTCAGTTTTTTCATCCAAATTAATGGAAGGTGTATTACACACATAATTTTTTAGAGGGCTTTATTTTTTGAAAAATTAGAATGAAATTAATACAAGAAAATGATAATTTTACCCCCATTTTCTCCAAACATAAAGTTAGATTAATATGCTAATTAAACTAAAATATAAAATATAATTAAGAATTGATTTAAAATATAATTAAATAAAATAAACAATAATTAAGAATTGATCTAAAATGTAATTAAATTAAAATTAGATTAACATGTTAGAAATTATAATAAATAATTAAAAAATTAGGATTAATTGTGATATAAAATACAATTAAATTTTAATTAGATAAAAAAAATTTAGTAATTACAATAAATAGTTAAATATTTAGGATTAATTGTGACCTAAAATATAATTAAAATAAAAATTAAATAACTACAATAAATAATTAAGAATTTATAATTAATTATGATTTAATTGAATTAATTCTTCACATTATAAACTATGTGTATGAGAGACGAGAGAGAAAAAAATAACAAAAAATATAAAGTTTAAGGGTATTATAATCATTCCACATCTATAGTTAACGGTGTTAATAGTTATATTTTAATTCAAAATCACTTGAGGACATATAACTATCTTTAAAAAAATAAGGAGTAAAGTGCTATCAAATCACACTATAATTAGAAAAAATGAATTTTGCCTAATTTTTGATTTTGAAACAACCAAAATCCTATTTCAGTTTTGAATTTGAAGTTATTCTTCAAACACATACCTTTTGTTGAAAGTCCAAGCTTCCAAAAAGTGCCCTTTAAGTTTTTAATTGTCTCAACCTTGAAGCTATGGCTTTTGCTCAATATTTCAGGAAAAGCAATTAATGCTCTATTTGATTCCAATGGCATGAGATAGAATGGAATGATAATTTTTAATTTTTTTTATAAAATGATCATTCATTAAATAATGATTCTATTTATAATATATTTTTCATTTTTTTTTGTCAACCAAATATGTAAATGGATATTTTGAAAAAAGAAAAATATTTCATTCCTTAATTTTCTCCTAATGACGTGACTAAAACTCATGCGAAGTGGTTTGGTACTCTCACACATTTTTTTTTTTTTTTTTTTAGCCCCCCTCTAATTTTACATCATTAGAGATGAAATTGAAAAGACAAAATTAAAAGATGTAAAGGGACTATTTAAAAAAATGATTATTCAATTCCTATCTATTAAGAACTCAACCAAAAATAGCTTTCAAGATGCGGATTGCTACCGTTAAAAAATTTCGGTTCCACATTTCTTTGGATCTTCAATTTTCTATTTTCGTCTTCGAATTCGGTCCTAAGATATTTGGTCAAGTGTTGAATTGAGATTTTATTTATTTATTTTTGTCATTTCAAGATACACACGCTTGTCTTAGAAATGTTAAATTTTAAAGTAAATTTGATTATTATAAGTATTTTTGTTTTTGATAAATTATACTTTACCCTCTTCAATTATTATTTGTATCATTTTACCCCTCTTAACTAAAAATTGTAACAATTAATTCCCCTCTTTTGTTAATTTTTTTCAATTTTACTTTTATGACTAAAATACCCTTTCATCAATTAGATAAATTACATTTTACCCTCTTGAATTATCACCTCATATCACTTTACCCTCTTGAACTAGGAGAAGGGGTCACTGTTGTGACTCCCTTCTTGCAGTACGGCAAATATGTTGTCATTTTTTTTTAAAATTAAAAAACAAATTCAAGCAATGTATGTCTCTATAGATAGAAAAGCACACCATTTGATGTGGTTAGATTCTGAAACTTGTTGTAAGAGGCGGCGAGGCCAGTCGTCCGTGCGGGGCCTCGAAGGCTTCGATAAACATTAAAGCGCCACTGGAGTTTGTCAAAGAGGCACAACAAAGGTTGCACTCTCCAGTTTGACACTATAATTCTTCGCCGTAGACTTCTCTCCGGCATCAATGTATGGTGCTATGAATATGTTTTGTATAGGTGAAGTGTATAGATTTATGGAGGAATGAGAGAAGGAAGTTGCTACTTACCCAAAAAAGATAGAAGGAAGTTGATGACCCACCCCCAACAGTTCATAAAGATAAAATCATTTCATAAGGACCAAAACATAGCACGTAAAAAAAAATGGCTTCCCTCAATTCAATAACATCATTATGATGAAGCCACAAGAACCATAATATAGCAAAAAAATATTGGCCTCCATAAGTAGTTTTATGTATTGTATTCTTTTTTTGAGGCAATGCATGTGATGGTAGCAATGGGAAGGTGCTTGCTGGAGGAGAGAAGGCCATGTTTAAGTTTGTTTTTCATAAAAAAAAAACATAAAGCAGCAACGTTTTTGCCGCACAACAGGCGCAGCAAGAAGGGAGTCACAGCAGTGACCCCTTGTCCCTTGAAGTATCACTTTGAATTTGGACTTCCTTTTTTTTTTTTTTTTTTTTTTTTTCATTTTATCACCAAATTAATTTTTAATTTGTTAGAAAAAAAAATTGAAAACCAAATCAAGAAAATATTTGTGAAAAATATTCACTAAAGACAATGAAATAGAATAATGTACCTTTTTTTCGTTTTTTATTTTCTTATTTTTTCATCTTTAATGATTTTTCAAAAACAAATCTTCACAACTATTTAACTTTTAGGTGCATCTAAAAATTTAATTTTTTTGACTGAAATATGAAAAAAAAAATTTTATGAAAAATAAAAAATACGAAATATTATTAAAAAAAATTTAAATTTTGTATTTTAAATTAAAAATTAAACTTTTTTTTTAGTTAAGGGTGTAGAGTGATATTGAGTAATAGTTCAAAGGAGTAAAGTGTAATTTACTCCTATGGTTAAAAGGGTATTTTCGTCATTAAAGTCCAAATCGAAAAAAATTAATAGATGATGAGGGTTATGTTTGAACAATCTTCTGTGTAAAATATAAAAACTGAAACAAAGTAAATAAATTACTTTCAAGAAGTTCTTGTACTGGAAAGTTAGAACAACAAAATCATAATCAAGTCGAGTGTGTGACATTCTATTTTTAAGACAGATTCGCCGCAGCATAGGTGTTCAAATTTCTTATGCCATTGGTTTGGTGCTTGTTTTAAATCATATAATTATTTAACCAATTTACATACTTTTTTTTCTTTCTTTGAAACAGAAAATCCTTCTAATTGTTCCATATAGATTTCTTCATTTAACTCATCATTTAAGAAAGCTATTTTCACATCTATTTGATGAATTTCTATATTGTATAAAGATGCAATGGCAATTAGCATTCTAATGGATGTTATTCTAGTAACTGGTGAGTATGTATCAAAGTAATCAAGATCTTCTTTTTTGTCTATATCTTTTGACTACAAGTCTTGCTTTGTATTTATCAATTGATCCATCTACTTTATTTTCCTTTTGAAAATCCACTTGTATCCAAGAGGTTTACAACCTAGTGGCAAATCCACCAATTCCCATGTGTGATTTTGCAAGATAGATTCAACTTCGCTATTTACAGCCTCTTTCCATAAAAGGAGCCTCAAAACTGGATATAGCTTCTTTAAAAGTTAAAGGCTTATTTTCTATAAAAAATGCTAGAAAATTTAAACCAAAAGATTTTGATGTTCTAGCACGTTTACTACGCCTAGGTTCATCTTCTTCATTTTGATCTATCACTTGCTCTTATACTTGATCTTTTTTCTTAATCATGACTAGTAATAATATCATAAGATCTTTTGTTAGTACTAGTCTCTTATCTAGTTTTCTTAGGAAACACATGTTCAAAGAACGATGCATTTCTAGATTTAATAATAGTATTTACATGCATTTCTGAGTGTTCTGACTTATGAATTAAAAACCGATATGCATTACTATTCTTAGCAAAACCAATAAACATGCAATCAACAATTTTCGGACCTATCTTAGTCTTTTTGGGACTAATAATAGCTACTTTAGCCAAACACCGCCATACTTTTAAATATTTGTAGGATGATATTCTCCCATGCCACATATCATAAAGTATTTGATTCACTTCTTTCAGGATACCTTATTAAGAATATAATTAGTAGAAAGTATTGCTTCCTCCCACACCTTTTGAAGTAATTCAGAACTTATTAACATGATATTCATCATTTCTTTTAAAATACTATTTTTCCTTTCAGCAATTCCATTTTGCTGAGGTGAGTAAGGAGCGGTGGTTTGATGAATTATTTCATGTTATTTACAAAAATCACCAAAAGATAATTCATATTCACCACCTTTATCACTTTTTAAAATTTTAATTTTCTTACCAAGTTGATTTTCAACTTTATTCTTATATTGAGTGAAAGTTTTCAAAATTTTATTATTGGTTCGAATTAAATAAATATAACTATATCTAGTATAGTCATCTATAAAAGTGATAAAATATTTTTTTTACATCTAATTTGAATTGATTTAAAATCATAGATGCTATTATGAATTAATTAAAATGGTTCAGTATTTTTTTCAATTGAATGAAAATGAGTTTTAGTTAATTTCGCCTCAACACAAATTTCACATTTACGATTTGGATCAATTTCAAATTTAGGTAAACATTTCATATTAATTAATCTACGCAAAGAGTCATAATTAACATATCACAGTCTACCATGCTGTAACACCCCATCACATATAATGATTAGTACTTGGTTAATTAAGAGGATTTGAGATTTAATTGTCGACTATTATAATTTATTTGGGATTTATGAGAATTGTGGAATCTGCCTCGTATATGATTTTATTGAAGGTTTATTTTGGAATTAGAAATTAAGGGTCCAAATGGCTTAAGGAAGTGAAGTTAGGAAGTTGAATCAATTTAATTTTAATTACGGACCCATTTGGGAGTTTAATTAAATATTCGATTCAGTTTAGTAAAATTGAGATTTGATTAATTAGGTCCTAACTGGAGTTGATTAAGTCAGGAGGATTGAGAATTGTGGTTATGATAAATTAAATTTAGTTACGATGTGACCAATTCGAAGATGTAATTTATTGATGGAAATTTGGAGTCCGGTCAGAAATTGAAGGCCTAAATGATTTGGGAAATTAAAATTGATGAGGGCAATAAGTTCGATTTACTATTTGGAGCCTTTAGGGAGTCTGATTAAAAATCTGATTTATACTGATAAATTTAATTATATTTAATTAGGCTCTAATGGAAGTCAATTTGACTAATTTAATTATATGGGATTTGAGGTTAGTTATAATTAATTAATTGTCTGTTGATTAAAGTTAATTAAGATTATGTGATACTTAATTAAATTATTCCTAGACATAAATTTAATTGGACTAAATTAGTATTGTGGGTGTATTAAGAATCTGTGTTTGGGTGTGTGCATGTGATGTGTTGGATGTCTAAGAGGAGTGCACGTGTGCCATGTTTGAAACCAAGAAGTGAGACATGTGTGTGTGAGTGAAGGTTTAGGCCAAGTTTGGCATCCTCCAAAAAATCCAAAAAGTCAAAAAGTCACTATCCTATTTAAGTCACATCATCTTATTTAAGTCACATCACCTCTCTAACACATCACTTCAAACCCAACCCAAATCCAACCCATATTTCATAAAAAGTCAAAAAGTGCACTTATTTAGTCTTCCCAAACTTGGCCTTAATCTGAGGCTCAAACACAAAAAGGAAGAAAAAAAAAAAAAAAAAAAAAAAAAAAAAAAAAGGGGGGGGGGGGGAAAGCCCTGTTTTGAAGCCGTGGGAGAGAGAGAGGGGCAGAACCGTGAGTGAGGGGGGGGAGTTCCATTCCTTGGATCTTTGCTGGAGATTTTGAAGGAAAACCAAGAGAAAAGTGAAGATTGGGAAGAAGATTCAGGAATTCAACAATTTTAGGTAAATATTTATCTTAATTCTTGTAGATAATTTAGTTAAAAGCTAAAATTAAGAAAGTTATGGAACTAATTCCATGGGTTTGTAAGAAATTGGGTTTTGAGCAAGAAATCAAATTAAATTCATGATCATGGGAATCAATTTAGAAATTAATTAGTTTAAGTTTGATTTTCATTATCCTCTATGAATTTGGGGTTCATCTTTGCATGCATGATAGAATTTCAAGTTTTAGATTTAAATCATGTGTAAAAAGGACTTATGAGGTTAAATTTGAGTTTGCATGTGGAATCATAAGCAAGAAGATGTAGATAAATTAGCTCAAGAATAAGAATAGGGAAATTAATTTGAAATGGGTTACATGCATGTGGATGATTAAGAAATTGATGTTGAGATTAAATATTTAGAGTTTAATATTACATGCATTGTAAATTTTCAAGATTTTATAATTTAATTCATGTCTTAAAGTGAGATTAAATTGTGATATAAATTAAGGTAAACAATCTCATATTTTGAAAAGAAAAATGAAATGTTTTATAAACATCAAGTTTATGGAAAATTAGAATTAATCCTAATGTTAGATAAAGTGTTGATTTTATAATTAGATTTTAATCCATACTTGTAAGTTGAGATTAAGCATATTTTGGGGCATCTATGGTTATGAATTAAATTGAGGTTATAAATTAAACTAACTCCAAGATTATGAAAACTAGTTGAAAAATTTATAAGAATATAAAACTAGTAATTTTGATGTCAATTTCATGCATGTGAATAATGTCCTAAGGAATTCATGACTTTAATAAATGGTTTTCCATGTTTGTATACTAAAATACATGTTTTGAAGCCTTGAATACCAAACTTGAACTTTAACTGCAATTTTGAAATTTCAGAATTTTCGTTGTTTGCTCGAGCGTGAAAATAAAGCTCCCAGTAGTTTTTTTCAAATTTACAGTTCGCTCGAGCGACCAAAATGGCGCTCGAGCGAAGACCCCATTTTCAGCACATTTTGAAAAGTTGCATTTAGTTCATATTTTTATCCTTATCTCTTTCCAATGCATTCTAGACATGATTTATGACTCAATAAAGATTAATAAGCTACTAATCAACATAGATTAGTTAGTTAAAGATTGAATCAATAAACTTGTGGTAATTGTTTAAGAAGCCAAGTATAGGATCAATCTATTTGGAAAACAAGGACTTAGTAATGAAAGAATACGTGAAATAAGAACCCAGTTTATTAAATAAGAAAGAATAATCATGGTAGAACTTCGGACTATAAAGACTTGAAAGGACAAGTTTAATCAAGCGAGTAATATTGTATTTCAATGTGTATATGTTATATGTTTGTGTAGGTTACGCGCCATTGTCTGCCCGATTTATCTGATATGTCCAGTCTGTCTGATTTGCTTCTGCAGCCCACAGTGAGTAATAACTTAGTAAAGATATGTTCAACTGTACTTATTTTCTGTGTGACAAAATGAAATCTGTTTTCTGAAATGATATGTTATGTACAATGAATGATTGTCCAATTTTTGACATGTATCCGTGACATCCTTAGTACCATGTGAGATTTACAGCCGTGACCCGGTATCGGAGGTTCCTTTGGGGAACTTTACGCTTTATGCGTCCTGTGATGTTACGCTTTATGCGTCCTGTGATATGTGTTGTGCACTGATGCCCGTACCGGAGGCCCGCCATGGGGGCTTAGCTGTCTTGTTACCCGGATCTGGAGGCTCCTTCACCGGAGCTAAGGAGGTTATTCATAACCTTACGCATTGCGCGTTTAGTTTTGCTAATGGATGTATCACGTAAATGTAACCATGACTTATGATTTCTGTCTGTATATGATCTGATCAAGTATGAATTTGATAAAGCTGAATTATGATTTCGATCAGATCAAGCATGATTTTGATATAATATGAATTGATTTCTGAAATCTGTATGGATTCATTCATTAAACCCTTTACTCTGTTATTATTCACTGGGCTTTAGCTTACTGTATTATTTATGTATGTAGGTGATCAGGCGCGTGGCCAGGCTTAGAGGCATCTGTCTAGAATCTGTCTTGTCAGCCAACTAATGTGCCTCTCGTGGAGGCTCCGAATGTGTCAAGTGGTTATTGCTTAGTAACTTATAGTTTAAGTTCAGTTTTCGTGTTTGGTTAAGCAAGTCTTGGATATTTTGTAAATAGGGCTAAGTTCCTTTTTGGTCTAATCTGTGTATATATGGTGATTTAAAGTTAATGTGTATATATGTATATATAAAAAGTTTAAAATTTTTCTGTCTCATATAAGCCTGCACAGCTCAATGGACATTGTATATTATTATTTGCTTCCGCTAGCCCCTAATATTTTGTTAATCTGTTCAGAGGTCGTAGGTAATCCTCGGATTACTGGCCGGTTACGGTGCCAAACCTATAGGGGCGGGTTTGGGTCGTGACATATGCCATAAATTTGAAGACTCAAACAAGTAAGAAGAAAATGTATTTTTATTAATCATAGAAAATACAATAGTCATTACATTCATTTTAAAAAGGCCATCATTTATGTAACTTTTTCCTACATACATTTCGGTACGTACAAATTTGTCACTCTAAAAAACTAGCCTAAACTCATTCTTGCTCAATAAAGATCTAGAAACAAGATTTTTGCGAATATCCGGTACATGCAGCACATTGTTGAAGGTGAGTTTCTTTCCAAATGTCATCTTTAGAATAACCTTTCTTTGTCTTTAGAAGTCGAGGAGTTCCCCATGAACAATTATTCTTCATCATCCACCATAAAATAGGAGGATAACATCTTTTTGTAGGTATAGATGTGACGAGTAGCACTAGTGTCCACCCACCATTCTTTGAGATTTTTTGACATGGTTGATCTCAAACACAATGGCTGAAAGGTTTATGTCATCAACACCATTGGAGATTTGGTCCACTTCGATGACATTAGCTTGAGCAGGTTTTTACTTGAGCTTCTTTTACCTTTACGCTTGCTACAACAATCTTTGGTCCAGTGTCTTTCTTTGTCACAGATGTAGCATTTGCCATTAAACTTGAATTTCTTGGTTTCCCCTCCCTTAGAGCCTTATGAGGAACTTTCTCTAGTAAATTTCCATTTCTTGCTTTTGGTACATGTTCTACCACATTAGCCTTTGACTTCGTAGGATGCTTTCCAACCCTCTTCTCACAAGTTTGGTTGTCTTCCTCAATCCTCAAACGCGCAATCAATTCCTTTAAAGTCATTTCTTTGCGCTTGTATTTGAGATAGTTCTTGAATTCCTTCCAACCTTGTGGTAACTTTTCAATTAGGGCAGCAACTTGGAAGGACTTACTTAGTGGCATGCCTTCAGTATGGATCTCATGCAGAATGAGTTGGAGATTCTGAACTTGGCTAATCACAGTTTTTGAATCAACCATTACTGTCACGACCCGCTCCCCGTACCCAAGGGTTAAGCATCGTGATGGCCAGTAACTGAAGTTACCTACGGCCAATTCTTGAACAAATAAATAAACGCAAGCGGAAGAAATATTTAAATAAGGGTACCAAAATAATCATTGGAGCTTCTATTTTTATTACAAAACTTATTGACCAAAAAGGCCGATATTTACATAGAGAAATATCATAAAAATACTATGTGTGTGTCTATTTCGCAGCCCCGCATATAAGACATTCCAAAAGCTACTTCTGAATTGCATGTTTCCTGAAAATTGGTAAAAAACTATAAGCACATGGCAGAGTGAGAAACATTATACCAAGAGTATAAGGGACACGAAAGAACCATGGATCGTTAGTTAGGCCAAAACATTTATATAAACAAATCATTTGAGTAGCAGAAATCATTTAAGTAGCTGAAACTGAAATACAGATACTATGTAAATATATAACCATAACCACGGTACAGAACAGAACAGAAAAGAGGTCACAGAAGTGACAGTCAGAACAGAGGTACGGATTCAAGAGGTGGCTCCCACAATAGTGTAGCACTTAGCTCCGCACAGCACTTTGGTCCGCACAAAACAGAGGTTAATGGATCCATGACAAACAGAGGACCACAAAGTGGTCAAACAGAGGCCAATGGTTATTTAAGTCCCCCAAGCGTGGGACTCCCGTGGTGGTACTTACAAAACATGATTGTATATAAGGTCACAGTCAAATATTCTTTAAAATATAAACAAATATATCCATGGGTTTCCTTTTAAGCAAATAGGGTTCAAAAGATAAACCACGTAACTGAAATATTTATAAAACATAACTTTTATTAATATACTAATAAAATATAACTTGTATAAAATAGATTTTGGTAAGTAAAAACATACGTAAAATATATTTTGGTCACTCAAGGTATAATATAACTCACCTTTACTTTAATACCTTACTATTTCTTTTTACTATCAAAGACCCTTTTAACTTCCACCATTCTTTTCTTCCTTTCCTCTCTTTCTTTTCTTCCTTTTCCTTTCTTTTTCTTCTTTCATTTCCTTCTCTCTTTTTCTTTCTTCTCCTTCCTTGGTCTTTTCTTTTCTTTACTGAGTCAACTTCTCCTTCTATTTATACAATTTCAATTCGTGGTGCCCAAGAAATTGCCACATGTCACTCTCCTATTCGTCTTCATTAATTCAAAATTTATCCCAACTTAATTTAATTATACTTTGGCCCCTAGATTTTTAATAATTATATTATTTTACAAAATTACACATAATAACATATAATAAATTATATATTTTCCGAACTGAGATTAAATAATATTAGTATAAATTCTATAGAATAATTAAAAATCTGGGTTGTTACAATTACAAAATCCAGAAATTTACCCACCACGAATTTCTTTGCACCAACATATTTTGTTTTGTATTTTTTCTCCAACGATTTCTATAATTCCTTTGCCATCTTGATAGGGCTATAAACATTGTACAATGTATTTTCAAGCCCATTCAAGATATAGTTGCGGCAAAGGAAAAACGCATGCTTCCAAGCATCAATTGCAGTAACCACTTGTCGGTCAATTTCATCCTTTTTCAGAATAAGAGCATCTTCACGAAGGAAACGCGTCAGATTTAATGTAGTAAGATAGAACAACATTTTCTACTGCTATCTTTTAAAGTTAGTTCCTAGGAACTTTTCTGGCTTTTCTCCGTGATTCACCGCGACTGTCACAATAGCATGAAGGATTAGGACAGTTGCAACACCGGTCGAATTAGAGGTTTGACCAGTTCCAGTAGCCATTGAATTCTAAATTATAAAACAGAATTAGAATTAAAATTTTTATAGTACACAGAAAATTAAACCAAAAAACACAAAATATAATTATGTAAAAAAATAAAATAAATAAAGTTGTAACTTTTATTTCAAAGTAATTTGAAAATAAATTTTTATTTAATCAAATTAATTCCACACAGAATATTATTTCTATAAACTTCAAAAATTAAAATACTAAAAATCATAATTTTAATTAATAAAAACCCAGAATATTAAATCTGAAAATTCAGAATTAATTTCTGACAAACTTCACACAGAAAATAATTTCTGTAAAAAAAATAAAATAAAATAAAAAGATTTTTTTTTTAAAAAGAAACAAACGAAAAATTCTGTATAAACAAAATAATTCGAGTCTGTCTTAAGATTGTTGTAACAATCTTCTGTGTAAAAAATAAAAACTGAAACAAAGTAAATAAATTACTTATAGGAAGTTCTTGTACTGGAAAGTTAGAACAGCAAAATCACGATCAAGTTGAGTGTGTGACACTCTGTCCTTAAGACAAATTCGCTGCCGCACAAGTGCTCACAAATTATCGGCGTCTATGTCCTAGGATACAATGATCACTCACACAGATTGTAGCAGTACTACAAACAATCTATTCTGGCAAACCAGAACTTGAGTTCTGAAACTCTCTTGAAATTTTAAGAACTAGTATGAAGAATAAATGTAGCACAGAAGGAAAATGGGAAAGGAAAAATGGAATTAATTGAATCTGCTAGAGGATCCTGTATTTATAGGCCAAGAGGTGTCTGTTCGAAAAGGCAAAAAACTCTTCGAACAGGTGTGAAACCTGGAACCGTTGGAAAATGAAGAGAGGCGACTGGAGAGGCACTGTTCGGGAAGCAAAAATTCGAATTTGAATTTTGACACAAAAGTTTGAATTAATTCGTTAGGATTTCAAATTTTCCAACAAGAATTTGACGTGTGTGGTGGATTTGGATCAAATCCACTTTGTCCATAACTTCTCTTTTTACAAAACTTGAGGTGTTCCCTGAGACTCATCCCAAGTATGTCAACCTAAAACTTATATAATCATATAAGCTCTCTTATTGTCTCTATATGGGACACCCAAAACAAGATAACCTACATTTGACTATTAAATTTCTCATTTTATGAAATCGAAAACGACGTCAACTTCTTATTTACTCATAAACGGTTTTGACGATTTGTCTTTACTGTGTGACTTGCCATGTGGCAAGGAACACGTCGCATGGCAAGTCACACGTCACCACTTGGACTAATCTCAAAAAACGTGTAGGCCTCACTTAATTTTGGACTCAAAGACGGTCCAAAATAAATCTATAAAACCAAAATTTCCAACAGGTTAAGTATTACAATTTTTATTTTAAGGGAGTAAATGATATAAGATAATAATTTAGAGACATGAAATGTAATTTGCCTTTTTTTTTAAAAAAAAAAAAAAACCAAGGAAATTAACATTAGTTAAAATCTTCAAATATCCAATAAGTTGGGAATTATTTGGAATGATCTAACTAAGTGTATTTTTTGATTTTTTTTTTATAAAAATATATGTAAAAAAATATAAAAATGATATGACTTAAAAAAAAATAAAATGATCGTAAGCAAATATACTTATGTAGTGTAATTCAAATAGTGCCTTAGGCCTCATTTGGCAACCTTCCGTTTTAACTAAAAAATTAAAAAGTTATTATAAATTGTCACATAATTCTTTCTAATTTTTGGCATCTCTTTTTATAAAAATTTAAAAAATTAATAAAATAATATGTTAGCAAGCAAGTTCTTAGGCCTAGACACTACAGGAAATTCATTTTTTAGCGGCGTTTCAAAAACGCCGCGAAAATCTTGAAAAACGCCGTAATATCTTATAGCGACGTGTAAAATTTTCGCCGCTGATACGGCCGCCGCAATAGCTACCCAATGTTTAAAAAACGTCGCTAAAAACATTATACAGCGTTTCATAAAACGCCGCAAAATCTTTGATGACCGTCTCCCCTTCCGTCCCCAATTAACGTGTGACGTGGAATGACGTCATTTAGTGGCGTTTTTTCAAAAAACGCCACTGTTCACGGATTAAATGTGTGACGTCACAATGACGTCATTTTGCGGCGTTTTTTCGAAAAACGCCACTTTTTTTTTTAAAATTATTACTATTATTATTATTATTTATTTATTTATTTATTTATATTTTTATTATTATTATTATTATTTATTTATTATTATTATTATTTTTTGGGGGGGTTGGTGGGTTCCCTGCTGGTAGTGGAAACTGAATTCACAATTTGGGGATCTCATGTTTTATGTTTGCTCTATGCAACCAAACTGCTAGATTTAAAACCAATCCTCAATACATGCCATATACATGCATAATATAATCTCACCAGAATCATCATTTCAAGTGAAAATTTCACCTATTACAAACCTATTTCCATTCTCAGTTATATTTCTGTGTGAATCCAACACAGGCACATAGACAAACACATTGTCAAAGAAACAAACATGGATAACAACAACTGCATGTTTGCATTTTAGAAAACTGCTTCATCAACACCCCACAACAAAGGGAACAATATAACATGAAAACTGCAATGAAGAAAAATGAGTCTTACAAGGAGGCATTAGAGAACGGACAAAAATTGAACCAAAACACAAGTCACAAATCAGATACTTTATATATGGCGAAAGTACTAAATATGCATTTCCTCTAGGTTTTAGCCGATATTTTGACCCGTGGCATAAAAGTGACAATATGTAACAAATTTCAGAGTGTAGGACTAAAATATCGCAAATATTTCTAACTTGTACCTAGATGGCCAACAAACTTACTTGCACTAAATTCAACTCCTGTTCATCTTGCAAACAGGCCAATCTTGCAGGTGATTTCAACAGGAGTACTAATGTATCAAAGACAATAAGACACTAAAGTTTTAACAAGAGCAAGTCCCTGAAAATATGCATCTGATGTTGCACCAGGGGTTGCCAAGGTTGAATTAGAGCTCTCGGGTAGAGGAGAAACAAGGCAGCCTTCCTCACACACTAAAGCTGCTGGTGGAGTTAAGGATCCTTGAGCCATTGAAGTATCTGATTTTGGTACAAATTCAGGGAAGGCGCATGCAAGTATCTTCTCTGGTGACTTAGCAAGTTCTTCTCTCAAGGGCTGGCCAGCATCTGATCTAATTATGTACATAAACCTGGATTTTGATGCCAATAATTTAAAACAATGAAAGAAAACAAAAACAGGATAAACTGATCAGTTGACCAAATAAATTACTGATTAATTTTTCAATCAAAGCATCTAACCCATTTCCTATCATTATATAAACCAAAAGTCACGCTAGTGGGGGGAGTAATAAATGTCAAAATTATTATAATCTCAATGTAATTTTTTCACATTTTTACACATTTATATATTTTAATATATTTTTTTAAACTTCCAAACTGATATACCCAATTAAACAGAACTCAACCTTGTATGGACAATGTGCCTGTGGGTTCTATGGGACAATGTACCTGCCTTGGCAGTGAGGTTGGAATAGCCTATCTGCTTCAGCATTTTTCTTACCAAAAAAAAAAATAATAATAATAATTTCATATTGGCAAGGTAAAAATCTTTTGCAACATTTATTCCTTTTTCTCAACCGGGGTGAAGAAAAATAATGTTTGTTCTACTTTATTACAAAAACCATATATGTATTCATAAAACCATCCTCAAATAAATTTGCTTTAACATGACATGCAAGTGCTACAAAAATAAATATGAACAATTTAATTGGACAACCGAACTTTCTGTACACTTCGTTTGTAGTATGCCCATTGTAAAGTGCGAAACAAACAAAACCAAATCGGATCAATGTTAAATAACACAAAAATAAATAAAAAAGAATTTTTGCAGTTTTGTATAGCTGAAGAGATTGATCACTCATCAAAAGAGAAACCAAGTGTGGTAATAAGCGCCTTGTTGCAAATCACAATTGAAACAGATGAAACCACCGACAAACCAAGTGGGTTTTGGGTTTGCAAACAAAAATTGAGTGTAGGCTCATTGCTAGTGCCTCCCATTTTTGTTCACTGACTGTAGCAGAGACAATCCAAGAGGTTTCAAACCCAGTTTGAGGTAAATGTCTAATGGCAGTGGCTTATTATAATTACAGTGCATATGTCAAACCTTTTGGTGAAAACCCCAGTGGCTTATTAATCTAATTTACGAGTGAAATCAAAATCCAAATGCATTATTTGAGATATTTGGATTTTCAATGAAGGTATTTGTTGAGTATTTAATACTATATACGTATATATATGTACATACATGTACATACATGTATATATATAGGTTTAAAGAAAGACGACGAGGCTATTTTAGCAGTTTTTTAGGTGTTGTTAAGGCAAGTCGGCAGTGCACTTTGGTCCACAAACCTTAGGAGGCTATGTGCATGGACCAAACACAAGGGGATAAAGTGAAATTGCCCTAATAATTAAGTCTCAGTTCAAGAAAATTTAATTCCCAGTTATTAGCAAATTTGATTCCCACATTGGGTATGTGTAGCCTTATCGCTCCTCCAAAGTTTGCCCTTCGGGTCTCTGGGTTTTGGACTTCTTTGACCCTGGGTGTGGTTGCGGGTATATTATTGACATGTGATAATAACAATATTAATAATTTAAAAATAACAATATTAATAAGTTTGCTGTAGTTATGCTTTTAATTACCAACTTTGAACATGATTGTATATTTTTTATCACATGTACTTTTATTAAAAATATACTTCTACAGCAAAATGATGTCAAACCCTGGGCATACTTGGGAGCATTATTCATCAATATATACAATAATCTACTCCCAATCAAAAAACAAGCCGGGGCTGCAATTAGAGGACAAAAATATATATTTTCCCCCTTTTTTGCGATATGGGTACTCAAGAATTCATGAGGGTGTGTTCATAAACTAAGACAAATTAGCAGAGAATACACTAAAATGAACACATAAAGAAGCAATTTGAGGAACAAACAACAATTTCACAGCATGAAAAATAGCAAAACTGAAGTAGCATATCACAAGAGAGGCTTACACTCTTAGGAGCATGAAGCAAATCCAACTAAATGAGATATGCTATGGTGTATTATAAATAGTGTTTTATAAGCATAAGAGGTAAAAGATATAAAATATAAGAAACAAAGTTAAAATGAATTTTTTTTTTGGAATTTTAGGGAAATAAAATATATCAATAAGTGCATAACCAAATCCTCAGATGAGAAGTAATAATTATAAATAAGTGCATAACCAAATCAATAAGTGCTATGGTATATTATAAATAGTCTTCTTTGACCAATCCTATTATCATCTACTAAGACTCAGCACAGTAGCCCTGTTTTGACAAAAGGAATGGAGCAGTCCCCATCTCAGAGTACCACTTAAAGCTTTCCAAAATATTAAGGTGCTCATTGGCAAGTTGCCAACTTGTTATCCCAAAGAGGGGGTAGGAGCTTCCAGTTGAGACCAGGGTCAGATAACTCCCATTGGAGGCAACATATTATGGCTCGACAAAACAAGAATGTCTACCTATGGAGGCAATATTATCACCCATCTCGCAGATAAGCATAATCATGTGATTGGTTATCTGGGAAAAAAAAATAACAAATAAACAAACAAACACTTACCTTGTCAGGTGCATTCTGTACATATAAAAAATAACACATGGTCATTAATGCAGGTGTCAAATTCCAAAGATTAGCCTCGTCCAAACTTTATCCTGAGATATCTATTTGCCACAATGCTGCCTGAAGGCTCCAGTTAATGTAGTAGTCCCGTATTTGGAATTTCTGTTTTGCACAATACTTTAGGTTTTTGGCAAGTACACTTTTGCATGAATACTACAACAACGGAACCCTTCCACCCTCCCCAAATGCCAGTGCCATTGTACCTCAGCCTCTGTGACTCTATCCCCAACCCCTTACACATGGAAAATCAGCCTTACTCTATTTCCGAGTCGACACAACTATAGGTACTCGACAGCATATGACATCAGCAAAATAACTTCAGTATTCATGCCAGTAACATTCAAAGAAACATCAATTGATAATATTAATTGCTCAACTTTGTCATACTACCCTCGTAGTTTCCAAAAGCCAACCATCAGCATCCTTGTTTGAACCCAAAGATGTATGAATATATAGCAAAATAACTCGAATTTGCTTCATTAACTAGCAATTCAGGTGCAATCCTAAATTAAATGGCACCATACTAAATATGCCGATACTGAAAGAAACCACACCTTTGTTTTGAACAGAACAAATTCTGGGGTTTTCAATAATAGTTTTTTTCTTTTCACAAAAAGCTTACCTGAAGGACACAACAGGCCCAACCTCCTCGCAGATTTGTATAAGCTGTTCTTCAGAGGCGTCATAGGGTATATTACCAACTGCCACGACATTGAACCAAACAAACATCAGGAAATTTGAAAATATGAATCCTCTAATAAGTTAGGGTTAAAAGGATGATGCATTTTCTTTCGTTTTCTTCTGCGATTTCTCCATAACCAAACGGAGCTTAATTAATTGATTATCTCTATCTATGAAAGAAACAGAAATAGAGAGAGGTGAGATACATCCACCAAATCCAAAACAATGAATCCAAAACAATGAACTCAAAACCATGACAAATCAGAGATCTGAGTTCATACAAAACAAATGCATATATAATAAAAACTTACAGATTTGAGTTCTGCAACAAAAAAAAGAGACCGATTGAGCGAGATCTGGAGAGCTTCAAATCTGCGACAGGTTCTGAAATCGACAGATCTGAAATCGATCGAGAGTGTTTGAAATCGAGTCGAAGGGGTTACTGAGCGAGAGAGAGTCTGAGTTTAGATAACAAATTATGTGAGACTGAGAGGGAGACTGAGAGTTTAGATAACAAATCGAAAGGGTTTCTGAGCGAGAGAGAGTCTGAGTTTCAAAGTGAAACTTGTGTGAGACTGAGAGGGAGACTGAGAGTGAGACTGAGGGAGAGACGTTTTGAAAGGGACGGAGCATTGAACGGTGTTCACCAGTTGACCCAAACGGTGCCGTTTTGCTGAGATCTGATACAACGTTTTTGAAAACGTTGTATTTAAATAATCTATAATGGCGTTTTTCGTAAACGCCATAAAAGAACCGTTGCCGTAGCCTTCTTTTCCTATAGTGAGATACCACACGATTCCCCATTTGGAAGCAAAGGAATAGCGTAGTTTTTCAAGGAATTTCACTAACTTGTCAGCAAACTATTGCTCTAGCCCAAGACTTATTCTTTTCTTCTGCAAGTCGAAGTGGGATTCAGGAGTTTGATGGGCATTTGGTCTCAAATGAACCTATTTCGCCATTCACCGGGTCTTTTAAACAACACATGTATTCATGTTAATGATATTCCTCATGGTGTTGATTTTCAGGGTTACAAAATGGTGGTAGCTTGGGTATGCTACAACGGCAACAATGAACCAATACTCAAAGGAGCAAAGATTGTTGAATGTCTACATATGTACAGACTCAGGTTTTGATTGATGTGTTATGTAAAAGAGTTCATCCTTTTTGGTTATTCACAATTTTAGTTGCAGCTATTTGGTTTCATAGTAAGTTTTTCAATCATCTTAGGTCATGTTTGATTAACAAGATTAATAGTGAAGTATTAATAATTCTATTAAATTAGTGTGGTATTCACTATCCAATTGGATTAATATCCATTCGATTAATAATTCCACCCTTACCCCATTACTAATAATCCTACAAATTTGTTGGATTAATTATCCATTGGATTAATAATCCTAAACCAAAATGTTAAAATAAACATAAGATAATTGGGCCCACGGATTAATAATCCCAATCCCATACTCTAATCCACCCAATCAAACATGCCTTTAGTATATCTAAGGTTAAGAGGTCGGTAGTGAAACCAACACATGACTTGGTTAGATCTGTAAATGACTTTCCTATCTAATATTACTTCTTGTTTGTTGTTTGTCAAAAAATATATATATGTATATATATAAAATTTAAAAAAATAAAATAAAATAAATTATATTATAATTAGTTTATGTATCAAAACAAATTAGAACAAATCAAAGTGAGGTAAACTAGCCAATACCTGATGTAGTAGAATAAATATATGATTATGTGGCCTATTAATGTAGCTTAGTTGGGGTTTATAAATAGGTAATATAATAGAGTTTTTGATTAAAAAATTTACATTGTGATTGGAGTAGAAATTAATTTATCTCTGGATGAGGCTTAAATAAATTTCTTTTTTATTGTCAGCCAGCTCCACCTTACTCTTTTTATTCCTCCGCATTCACCTCTGCTTTTTCTGGCCAACTAGTGAATTTTGTCAGTTTATATTTACCATCAAAATTTTTGTCATTCTTTCTACAAGCTTTCCTCGACTTGCAATCGACATAGCTTCCAAATTTACCCTAGATTTCTTGCAATTCATCATCAAACTCATTTAATGAGTAGATTTGCATTAAGCGATCACTCGAATTCTAACTAAAAAGTCTGATACTCCCTCCGTCTCAAAATATTAATCCCTTATTTCATTTTTCATTGTCCCAAAATATTAGTCCATCTTCAAAAATCAAGTACAAAAATAATATAAATTTCCTATTTTGCCATTCTTTTAAATTAATAAACAATATAAAAAGTACAACTATGACATTGATATTCTCAAAAAATGTACTATCAAAAGGATAATTTTGGAAAATCAACTTTTTTTAAATGCAATAATTGTACTACCAAAAAAAGTTAGATTCCCCAAAAGGGACCATTATTTTGGGACGGAGGGAGTATATTATTTTGTAGTAAAAATTACAACATCCAAATTGACCGTAACAATAAAAATTTGTCCAAAGTTATGGTTTGTAATTTGGTTTGTGTTTATTTTCTTTATTTTTTTTTAATCTTAAATGATTCCTCCTAGGTAGATATTTGTTTCTCTTTTTTTTTTTGAAAACTTTATTACACTCCCATGTTCTTGATCAATCGATATATGGTCAGATGTGTGTTGTATTAAAGTCTCTTGTCATTTCTATTATACAAAAATTAAATTTAAAAAAAAAAAAAAGTCTTTTACAAAATAGGACTATTATGAAGGAAAATTCTATTTCCAACATCTTGATAAACTCAGTCAACACACTTAATGAAAAATTAGATTAATGACAATTATATCCTACTTGAAATTTACTATAATAGTCATTGATCAACACTCCTAATATTATATATATAAATTCTCTATACACATCTTTTAAAAATCAAAATATCTTAATATACACTGTTTGAAATAAAAAAATTAAACCCTAATTTTTTTTTTGTAGTCACTTTGCTTCTTATACACTCTGTACTCCTCTCTCTTATTTGCAAACAAAACATCTCCTCTATTGCTTTAATATTTAAGTTTATACTCAATTATTAACATCGTTTAATTATTAGTTTAACAATTTTTATTTGATTTTGATATAGAAGAGTTGCAAATCTATGGCAGTTCAAACTCAAGCAATGGTGACAGCAAAATCAGTGTTGAAAAGGTAAAATCGTGGAGTAATTTTTTTTATTTTTTGTGTTTTTTAGTCGGTAATGCAGTGCCGAATTTATTAAATTAATTCGGTAATCAAAATCCGAAATAATATAAATAGTTCGTTAGTATAAGCCCCATTTTTTAATTTTTTTCGGTATTTGTATTCCGAACAAAATCAACATATTCGGTACTTGAATTCCGAATTTTATTATTATTTTCGTCTGTCAATGGCCAAATTTTTTTATTTATTTCGGCTCTGTAGAACCGAATTAAAATTTTCCCCCTCCTCTTCAGATGGCATGCACTGAAGAACTTGAGATTCGATCTGATATTATGGTGGATTGTACTAGTCATTTTACAGCTAAACAGGTAATTTTTAACATAAAATTTGTAAGTTCATAAATTTGTATTAGTTAGTTTGTTTAATTTGTTATTATGAAAGTTATGTGACATCATATATAGGTTTTCGACAGCAAAGATGAATTACTCACTTGGGTACGAGACATTGGAAGGATAAATGGCTTTGTTATTATTATAAGGGCGTCGGACTATGGTGGCGGTCGTAAGAGACCAAGAATTTATCTTGCTTGTGAGCGGAGTGGGAAGTATAGATTGCGTAAAAAGCTGAAAGATAGCCCAAAAGACTTATTGAGACAAACTGGTACGAAGAAGTGCGAATGTCCATTTGATTTGAGGGCATTCAAGTTGAAAACAAATGATGAATGGACATTGAATGTAGTTTGCGGGCTGCATAATCATCCAGCTGCGGAGCATCTCCAAGGACATTCATATGCAGGGAGATTGTCAGCTAATGAAAAATCGCTATTAGTTGATATGTCAAAGAGCCTAGTAAGACCAAAAGAGATATTCATTACACTCAAACAAAGGGATGCCCTTAATATGAGCACAATGAAGACAGTTTACAATGTACGACATCGATGTAGGGTTCTACAGAAAGCTGGTAGATCCCAGATGCAACAACTACTAGGTGAATTAGCGAAACATAAGTACATTGAGCGTCATCGATGTGAGGAAGGCTCTATGACTGTCACGGACTTGTTTTGGACACATCCAGTGAGTTTGGATTTGCTTCGTACATTCCCTCGTGTGTTGATTATGGATTGCACATATAAGACGAATAGATATCGGCTTCCTCTTCTTGAAATTGTGCGAGTAACATCAACTCATATGACATTCTCCGTAGCTATCGCATACTTGCAAACTGAGCGGGTTGATAATTATGCATGGGCGTTACAAACATTGCGTGATCTTATGGACGACAGTGTTTTACCTGAAGTCATTGTCACAGACAGAGAGCTTGCTTTGATGAATGCCATTGATAACACCTTCCCGAATGCTCGACATTTGTTATGTCGTTGGCATATTAATAAGAATGTATTGACAAAATGCAAGAAAATGTTTGAGACAAAAGAAAAATGGGACAAGTTTAACACTGCATGGAACTATTTGATATTGTCATCCACTGAAGAGGAATACAATGATTACCTTGCAACACTACATAAGGATTTCAGTAACTATTCGGAGACAATCAAATATGTTACTGTGAGTTGGTTGAATCCGTATCAAGAAAAATTTATTGCGGTACATACAGACATGTGTATGCATTTTGGCAATGTTACAACCAATCGGTAAGATTTGTTTTTTTTTTTTTTAATTTTTAATAAATCATATTGTTATTTTTAATTATTATGCTTGACTATTTTGGTTTACATCCATATGAACAGGGTTGAAAGTGCTCATGCTAGATTGAAGAGGCAATTAGGTTCAAGTCAAACGACATTTGAGGTTTCATTTGAAAAAATATATTGTCTACTTGAGTTGCAACACATTCAAGTTAAAGCATCATTCGATAAGAGTTTGACAACTGTACAACATCAATTCAAACATTCTCAATTCAAAGAGCTCCGGGGTAATGTGTCTATTTGTGCATTGGAGTATGTGTTAGCAGAGAGCAAGAGATCAAATTCAGTTGGAATTGATGTTGCAACATGTGGGTGTGTTCTTAGGCGCACACATGGTTTACCTTGTGCTCACGAGATTGCAGATTACACGAGACAAGGCCGTCCTATTCCACTCAGTAGCATACATGTACATTGGACGCGCCTTACTATATGTGTGCATAATCCGAAGGAACAGAAGTTGGAATTGACTTGTATCCCAGAACTTGAGTTGATTTTAAAGCGGTTCGAAGAGTCTGATATTGCCACGCAATTGGATATGTTGAAGAAGTTGAAGGAAATTGCAAATCCAGCCAGCACTTTTCTTATTGAGCCCGATGTGAAACCTAATCCACGTCGAGGACATAAGAAAATTGATATATCTTGTCGTCGTGACCCGTGTGCATTTGAGTTGGTTGATGATGAGCATGATAGCCAAAGCACATTAGCTTCCAGTCAGTCAAAGAAAAAGAGAGCTTCAAAAGTGCATGAGAAGAAGCGGAATGTGAAGACAAAGACATATCGTACAAGAACAAGTTTATCGAGTGCATATGCTGCTGACTTCCCGCCTATGTTAATACCATTCATAAAGTTGATGAAGGATGTAGATGGTGATGGGAATTGTGGATTTCGAGCTATTGCAGGTTTACTTGGTCTTGGAGAGAATGATTGGGTGCAAGTTAGGCGTGATCTGCTACTTGAATTGAATAATCACAGAGATGAATACGTCGTACTATATGGGTCGCATGAGAGGGTTAAGGAGTTGACACACATCCTTTCATATTTTGAAAATAGCGCAGGCTTTGATCGTTGGATGACTATGCCTGACATGGGGCATCTTATTGCATCATTTTATAATGTAGTCTTATACCACTTGTCATTGCAACAATGTCTCACTTTCTTACCTTTGAGATCACCGCCGGTAACCCTAGCTGATCGTCGCGAGATTGCCATTGGATTTGTCAATGGAAATCATTTTGTGCAGGTATAAGTTATGAAAATAATCAAACATTGTTGTCTAATATTTGTGTAATTGCAAATTTTATGTATTTGGTAAAGATATGTAATTTTTTGGATGTATGTGCAGGTGTTTTTGGAAGCCGGTCATCCAGTTCCTCCCATTGCCGTGCTTTGGCGAGTTCACCATCATCCTTGTGCGTCAGAATGGGAGAATGCATATGTTAGCCGCGTTCAAAAATTCAAAGACAACATAGGACCTAATGTAGCTACTCGAGAGACATTTGATGTAGTTGACATAGATTGAGGTATTACAGAGTAATAATGAGAGGGTTAGGACATTAGTTTTTATGATTTACTAGTATACAGTAACGAGGTAGATAGCGTTTTGCCATTGAATTTTGTAATGGTCAGTTTTGTTTTACAAAATAGAATATTATAGTTCTCCAATTTATGGAATGGATGTCATATTATTTTTACATTGTCTGAACACAAAACGTAATGAAAATAATATTAACCAAGTGCAATTGCAGTTAAAATGCCATTGGATTAAACAAGTATGTAAATAATATATATATACACTAAATAGTAGTTCAATCCATCCGCACTATCACAAACGACATGTCTGCTTGTACATAATCCAAAAGGTACAAAATTCGAAGATAATAATAATATTTGTCCCCTTATGTATCTACCAACATCATTAGAAACTACTTGTGCTAGCATTATGAACTACTATTAACTACGTGACCGGCGAGTGTAATGTGCTCCAAAATGATGTGCAGTGGAAGAGCTGGGTGCAGACCGACCCTGAGTGGATGTGCTGGGCGCAGCTTCACTAATGTGCTGATCTTGAAGAAGTTGTTCGATTGCATCAATTGCGTAGTAAAGCCTATCAGGATGTTGAACACTATCCTCATAGCCAGCTTCAATGAAAGGATGAGTAATCTGATGTATCTGTGACATACGCTGCATTACGAGAACAAATATAACATTATGTACAAACTTGTAACAGTTTACATAAATAATTTGCAATGTAAATGAAAAAAAGGATACCTGTGCGTCTTGGCTAGAATACTGATAATGATGGATATTCAGATCCACTTGAAAACGACACGATGGGTTTTGTATGTACATATGGGTAATGGTTTGGTACCAATCCATGTAACCAGGAGCACAATCCCAAGGTTGCCGTACCGGTGTACTTCTCCTTCGATCAGATAACACATGGTTGTCCCATGCCTCCCAAATGATGTCCAAGTATGCATACATAACATTGTAGCGTGGAGCTGTGGCTCCTCGAGAAGCACGCATAGGGCCAACTGGTGGATTAGGGATTGTCTGCACTCTGCCAAACTGTCTCAACACTCTATCAGGGTGATATGGTTTAACTACTTTCAAACACTTTAGGCAACCGTGGTAGAACGTAACTGGATGACATGGATGGACATCTCTGCAACTCTGGTACGGATCTCAAATAACCTACAAACAATAAAAACTGTAAGATATGTCAACTGTAAATTTTGTAGGATATAAAATTTCAAATTTTGAAGGATTTTTCAACTTACATCATGTACACCCAACCTATCAAGCTCCTCTCGAAAAGCCTGCAACTGTGTCTCTTCACCACACTCTCTCCGAGAAGTCCAACGGTAAATATGTGGCATGTCTCGAGTGTAATTCATATTCAAATGTGGTCGGAATCCACGAAAGTGCTCATAAATCCATCCCTCAAGGAATGTCATGTAACCGGCTATTTGTTTCACGCCGGACCTGCTAGCGTACCCTAACTGTCTATGTAAGTATGCCAATGTAGCAGCACCCCAAGCATATGAAGATACAGTCGTCAAATCGGACAACAAACTCAAATAAACAATGGGGACCCTAGTACATGTCTTGTCACTAAAAAGTGTACAACCCAACAAAAGTAGCAAGTATGCTCTACATGCACATGCAATTATTTCCATTGAATCATTGTCTGTGACATTGTGAAAGTGTGCCCTCAACCACTCAAGCCTCACTGAATTGCCTCCACCAGTAGACATCTCATGTCTGACTTCTTGCTCATCAATTTCCAAGGTATTAACTACTAATGTAACAGCCTGCCTTTCTGACAACTTACACACGCTAATAGATTTGCCTACAATGGGAAGCCCTAGGATAGTGGCGACATCGTCCAATGTGATAGTCATCTCTCCAACAGTCAAATGGAAGGTGTTTGTCTCCGGTTGCCATCTCTCAACAAAACTAGACACTACAATTTTATTGACAAAGTGGTATGTGCAACGAGCTAATTGTGCAAGTTCTGACATCTCCACAATGTTTACAAATATACCGTTGTTTCCTTGTTCTCACCATGGCCACGAACGAATCTTAGATGAGTGATTATGACACTTTAAGGGCCCCCTTTTATCAGCACCATTCCAAATAGCTACGGCAACATGACTTTTAAAACTTTTAAGGATTGATGGATCAGTTGGACCTCCGGGAAATGGCTAAGTAAGGATATTTTCATCAACAATGTCAGCATCATCACCAATAGGGTCATCATCCATAGCAATATCATCCATAAATGGTGCCCCATGTATAGGATCATCATCCATGGCAATGTGCATGTCATCATCATGCACTCGAGCACGTCCACGTCCACGTCCACGTCCACGTCTCTCTAATTCACCGAGTCTTCTGTTCGAAGCTGTTACTGATCGACGTTCACTAGGACCGACATCCATCTGCATAAGAAAAGTTGTTCTTATCAACCCAATATAATGAAACATAATAAGCACTCCCATAAAAGGATCACATCAATGCGGGTAATAAGTTGTCTAACCATGCCACCTTAATGAAATCTAATACACAGTTATAGATCATTAAATTCACAATTTGGATGTGAAATTAACTCAAGCTTTTAATACTCTATATAATGCAATTGTTTTGTTCACCTATTTAGCTAACAAAATTTATGAAGACCCAACTACTAAGCTAACAATATCATGTGAACATACCAATACTGCACAGTTTTTTGTTTCTATTGTTATGCATTCAATTTGGGGAAAAATAAATAAATACATAAACATACGCATAAAATAAAATTGAACCTAAAGTAAAACAAATATTGGTGGCCTATGTAACCTAGTTCTATATCAAAAAAAAAAAAAACCCATTCGGCACTTCAGGACCGAACTTACAAAAATATTTCATCAATAAGCTTCCGAAATTATTGCATTTATTCGGCATAAGAGAACCGAAAATATAGAATAGATTCGGCAGTTGAACAACGAAGTTATCTATTTTTTTTGGAATTCAATGGACGAAATTATGCATAGTATTCGGCAGTCAAGTTCCGAATGAAAAACATATAATCGGAAACCCAGTGCCGAGCACCTCCAGTTGCAGATCTAACTACTTTCATGCCAATGGAGTGAAGAAAGATTCGAAAATTTTCAATTTAATAACAAAATGATAAATGTAATAATAAAATTGAAAGATTTCTTACCTTAAACAAGGTTTTCAACAGTGTTTAGTAGATATTGAATAGAGCTCTTGAAATCTTCAATGGAGGTGAGGAAAGTGCAGATTTTTTTTTTTTTTTTGGTTTCCTGTTTGAACTTCTTCTTCTTCTTTCCTGTTTGAAGTATAGATGTAAATGGGGTCACTTTGGTCTTCACGGGAGTGGGTGAAAATTCAAGTGTTGAGGGTAAAGTGTGTGTACATATAAGTGAAGGGGTTATTTGTAATTTTAAGGATGTGGATTGAAATAATTACTTAATAATTAAATTAATAGAGATGTGTATTAAGAAAATATTTGTCCTGAGTTTATCAGGGTGTTGAAAATAGAATTTCCCCTATTATGAAGTCTTGAAATACCGAAGATAACCCCAACGCAACCTCTATATAAACCTTGCCATTTCAACGATTTAGGCGCCAATCTCAATTCTCTCTCTCTCTCTCTCTCTCTCTCTCTCTCTCTCATTTTCTGTGATTTTAGGTCTTCCTAGTTGTAAATTCATCCATGGAGAATGAAGCGATCACTGCTGCTGAACTCGCAGAAGAAGATCGCGACGACGTTGAAGATGAAATTAGCTCCGACGTCTCAAATCTGAGTAGCTACGTTCAACTTCTGGACGACAAAATGCGCGAATTGATGCGTGAAGAGAGAAGCGAAGAGGAAATGCAGGAATTAAAGGCCGCAATCGAAGCATTCAACGGAGATCAAGGTGAATTGAAGAAGCAGTTGTCTGAAATACAGATCAAATTCGGTGATAAACGAGGAATCGAACAGGAGATGCATGGATTGATTCGCGAAAACAAAATCGAAGACTCCAGTGATGGAGTGGACCTTCATTGTGAGACATCTATGAAAACTGAAGGACCGGTACGAAAATTGCGTCGATTGCTGAGTAATTTTGGGGAAAGCGGCGAAGATTTGAAGAATAATATTGAAAATTATCTGATTATGAAGAAGTTGAAAAAGATGAAGAGAGAGTATGATCGATCAGTTGATAGTGACGGTACTGAAGATGAAATTGCTAGAATCGTTGAAGGAATCACACAAAAGGTGTTTGAATTGATAAGTAATACTGGAAATAAATTGAAGAAAAAGTTGGACGAAATACAGAAAGAGTCTGATCGATCCGATGACGACAGTGCTGAGCGTGAAGTTTATGCAATTGTTGAAGGACTGATAGAACAGTCGTGTGATTTGACACAACAGTTGTGCGATTATGGAAATGATCTGAAGAAGAAGTTGGAAGCGATGCGGAATGAGCTCAATCAACCTGTTTACTGCACTGAACATGAAGTTTATCGTCCCACTGTTGAAGAACTGACAAAAAAGTTGCGTGACATAGGAACTGATCTGAAGGAGGAGTTGAAACAGTCACAGAAAGAGTCTGATCTGTATGATAATCAAACTGGAAGTGAAACTTTTAGAAATGCTGAAAATCTGGAACGAACGATATCGAAAACTGAAGGATACAAGAACAAAAAAACAGATGATGAGCACAGGAGGTTGAGCAAAGAATCGGTAATGGCTGAAATCAGAGGATTCAAGAGTGAGTCTGCTGAATTTGAGAAAAAATCTGATAATAGCATTGATTTAGAAGTTTATACTAATATGGAAGGACTTGAGGAGGAGATGTATGCATTGATGCGTCATCAAGCTGATAAAAGTACAGAGAAATCGGTCAAAGAACAATATGATCTGAGCAAACAGATGTTGAAAAGGCTAATGAAAAACACTACTGACTCCGATGAAGAATCTGAGACAGAAATTTCTAGCCTGCAAGCTAATCTTGTGGTGTTGATGTTGGAGAAAGAACAGGCACAGGCAAAATTTCAACAGTTGAAATCAGAAACTGAGCTTCTGAAACATAGCAACTGTGAGAAGGAAATGGAGATAGTTGATCTCGTGAAGAGCAGGGTGGCTGCTATACTGGAACCAACAACTGATGATGAAGTGAGAGACAGAATTGACTCATTGTTCCAAAGCCAAATTGATCAGCTCATGAAGCAAACCAAAGCAAAAATAGTTCAAGCAGAATCAGAAGAGATGGAATTAGTAACGGATCAAATGCACAATGAATTGGCGGATTCAACAATCACATCTGATAAGGCTTTGGATGCAGAGAAGGGATTGAAGCTGAAATGCTCAGCAATTGCAGTAGTCATCACTGGAGCTGTGGCTGCTTTGGCTGCTCTTTTTTGCCTCGGAAATGCAAAGGTACAGAGAAGCAAGGACTGAACTGGTTAGTGTTCCTTACTTGGAAATGAAGTTTCTGTTATCTTTTAGTTGTGCTTTGGCTTTACTGTTCTAGTTTTTCTTGTTGATCATCCAACTGATAGATGTTTAGCACCTATTCGGAAGGTATATAGAATAACACAGATGAATATAGAAAGTATATTCATCCTTGTTCTGATCATAATAAATGACAGACTTCTAGCTATTGATTTGAGGATTTCTTCTAGCTCAATTGACACCTTGGTTTGTTATGTTCTTCTAGCTTAATTTGTGTGATATTTTTGAAAATCTTTAGATTTTGTCTCTTTTGTACATAAAACAGAAGGATAATTTCCATAAAAATAAAAAAATAAATTAAAAAAGAATTGATATTTTACAAATTCATAAGAAAATTAGGAGAATCTGACAACTTGAATGCTGTGTTGAAAAACAAAATTTGGCACAAAATACATGTACAAAAATTCTTCTAGGGGTTTGCCATCAAGCAATAATCTTTAAACAAAAACCCTGACACCTGGTAAAATAACGAGCAAGAATCAAAACTCTCTCATCTAGCAAAGTTACATCATTGTTGATGACATGAAGAACATTCAACAAAAGCAATAATAAATTTCCTGACAAACATGTCAAAACTTTTTGATGTTGAATGCGACAACTTCCTAAGCTAAACTCTCATTCATCCTCTAAGCTTGCTTGCTTGTAACAACAACATCAAGCCAAGAAGCTCGCTCAGCTATCTCCTTCCTCTTCCTTGTGGTCACATTGTGCACAAACTCTGCACAATAAGTTCTGCATCGCAAATGACAACAATAGAGAAAAATAATGAGGATAATCAACACAAAATTGCTGAAAATGAAGAAATGGAAGAGGCCTGGCTTTGTTGATTCACCTGTTGTGCATCATCAACAATTCAAGCTCTTTGAAGTGTGCACCGAACATTTCTTAATACCCTTTGGTGGTATTTTCTTAATACCCTTTGGTGGTATTTGTTTTGAGAAATAAGGCCATGAGATTGGACTAATAGTCCATCCTTTGTTTGGTTGTTCAATTTTATTCTAAACTATTAATTTCAAATATGGAGGACTATTATATCTTATTAAGGGTGAGACAAAAATAGGGAGATAAGCGAAAATATGAGATAAAGGAATGAAATGACCATTTTGATTTTCTACTATTTAATTATGTATTATATTTAATAAAATTCAATATTCAATAAAATTTAAATATCTCAATTTAAAAATAAAATAATTTTATTTAATTTTTATTGATGTTTTATTTATTTAATTTTTTAAAATAATTTTTTATAAATATTTTATTGATGTTTTATTTTAAAATTTTATTTATATTTTATTTAATTTCATTATTTAAATTTTAATAGATATTTTATTTAATTTCATTATTATTATTTTTTTAAATAGATTTATTTAAAATTTTAATTAAAAAATAACATATATTTTTCTAGATATTTTATTTATTTAATTTACAAAAAATAAATTTATTCAATTATATAAAAAATAAAATAAAATAAATTTTTATTTAATTTAACTAAAAATAATTAAAATATTAAAGATATGTTTAATAGTACTATTATTTAATAAATAATTGAAAATGATAAAATAATTATTTAAACATTTATCTTTCTCCATAATATTCCAAACGAAATAGGATTCATATCCTATCCAATCCAATCAAATAGTCCTTCATGACATATAATCCCACAATTAAACAAGCATAAGATACAAATTCAATCTAACCAAATAGAAATATGAGATACAAATTCAGTTCAATCAAATAGTTCAGACATAATGTATCTCAAGACTAACAATCCGATAAATTCTAATCTCTCCTATCCAGTCCATCCAAACAAACTCTACACCAACTTGGCTTACATTAAAAATCATTGAAAAACAAATGATTAATTCGGGGTGGTCTTAAGTCAACAAATATAATTCATCACACTTGGAACCGAACATTGAAACTATGGTGCCGTTATGTGCATCTGTTGCAAGTATTGGGTTGGGAGGAGGGGTTTGCTGGAGAGAGATCACATAAAGAGTGAGGTTGCATTTGGCTTTGAAATGAATGGCTTTGGCATTAATAACTTGAGTATAGAATACAATTCAATGCTATAATTTTGATATTGATTTCAAAAATCGATTTTGAAACTTTTTATCGATGCATTTCAAGTCACGATACGAAGATCTGTCAATATGATCCAATTTAGTCTAGGTTTGACATTTCTTAAAAAAGTCAAAAAGTCACTATCTTATTTAAATCACATTACCTTATTTAAGTCACATCACCTGTCTATTACATCACTTCAAATTCAACTCATATTTTATAAAAAGTCAAAAAATATATTTATTTAAAACATTCAAAACAATCCTTAATTTACAATGATTGATAATAAACACCAGCAAATGATGCACAGCAAGAAGCCCCATTTTTTTTAGAAGTTCTACCTTTTGCTAGGTGGAGCCATGCTATCAAAATTGCAAACAATCCTAATCGTTATAGCATAATCACAAGTAGGATCAGAAGTCAAATCGCTAAAATTTTAAGTAACTTTTGACCACGTTTATGTTTTTAGTCTATGTTTATAAAAATTTTATAAATTATTTTTTGTTTATTTAAAAAAAAACATAAATTACAAACTCGTTTAGTTTGAACAAAATATTTAAAACATTTTAAAAACATAAATTAAAAAATATATTTGAGAAGACCTAAAATATTTATATTTAATTTTATTATTTATGACAATGAAATCACACACATTATAATTGAAAAAAAATTAATTAAAAAAATAATTGAAAAAAAATTTAAGTGGGAAAAAAAATATTTGAAAAAAAAAATTAATTGAAAACTCAAAGTGTAAACTCAAAATGAATTTACATTTTTTTCTCAAATTTATAAACTAAAAAAATTATTAAATAAATTTTTATGATAATTTTTAAAATTTTTATAAATATAAATTAAAAACTGAAAGTTGAATGACCACCAAAAGCCCTTAATGTTTCATCTTGATTTGTAGTTTGACATTATGTTTCATAGAAAGTATCAGTCCCATCCAATCCAAGAGACACGTTTTAGATAAGTGTATTTTTTTGATTTTTGAGATTAAAAAATTAAGAAAAAAAATGATTATTTAAGTTAATTTTTTGATTTTTTATGAAAAAAATATATATTAAAATATTATAAATATTAGTGTGTAAAAGAAGATGAAGACTGTGAGTTGTACGGCCGTACTGTTTGCACAGACTGAACTGATGCTAAGAAATAGTTGCCCTACTTTTCAAACATTGCACTGAACGGTACTGTTTGGTCTGTGAAGGCCATCACGGGTCCTGTACTTTAACTGTTTAATGTGTAAAACTCGTCAAATACTATATGCCTGTAAAAAATCATATTGATCGGATATCGATAGTTATCTGATCAGATTTATTTATTTTTCAATTGTTAACTATAACACCATTGATAGCTATCTAATCAGATTTATTTTTTTTTCAATTATTAACTATAACACCATCTTTTTTTTTATACAAAACTGATTTGATCATGCAATTAGTGATATCCGATCAATGTGATTTTTTACAAACATATAGTACTCAACGAATTCTACATATTGAACAATTCAGATTATCAAAACGGAATCCGTGATGGGTCTCTATGAGCCGAACAACAATGTGTTACAATTACACCCCAACTGTGCAAATTTTCTAAAAAAATGCTGTACAAATTTTCTTAAAAAGGGCAGCCACAGAATTTGAACAGCTCAGAATAAGTTGTAATTTTGTGTATAAAATTTATTTATTTATTTGTTTTCTTTTGTGAATAATAACTTTTTAATTTTTTTAAGTAACTTTTTAATTTTTTCTGAGTAACCAAATCAGGCCTAAGTTTAGGATCTTTTGTCCAAAATATGACATTAATATACTAGCAAAAAATAAATGGATGAAAAATTCTGAACTAAAAAAAATTAAAAAACTTAAGAAATGTGAGCAGAGATAAAGTAACAGCAAGCTTATGAGAAAAAGAAGTAACTGTGTCGCAACTGTTCTAATTCAATTTCTGCCCTTAAAAACGAGAAGCCCAGACAGTGTAAGTCTGGACATCAGATACCACGGGCAAAATAAACAACTTGAAAAAATTTATTTAAAAAAATAAAATAAAATTGAATGCAACATGAATAATAATTTCATTCACATGTGCAATCTCAGCCGAAAGATGGTGATAAATTTATGTGATAATCACTGTTAAATCAGAGACATAAATCTTTTTCATCATAGATTGCATGATGTGAAGAAAATAGTGTTAAAAAAATATAATTAAATGGGACAAATTAAAAAATGAAATTCTTTCCAAAATAAAAAATAAATAATTGGAGATATGGTATTGAGATCAGATGGTAGTGCATGTTAATATTCATCATTCAACTGCAGAAAAGATGGATAGGAATCATCACACCTCATTGAATTATCTCCATTATACAAATCCAAAGTTCAAAACATAAAATAAATAAAATGAAATAAAATTCAAGTTCAATTATTCAAAATGGAATCAGATTACATTAATGTCATTCACCATCTTGCATCAAAGAGATGCATGTTAGACTGGGGCGACAAAAAAAAATCATCATATTCCAATAAATTCAAAAAAAAATACCAAAATTTATCCCCTTTTTGAATCAATACAAATCCTAGTCGAATTTATGACACCCAAAGGTATAGTTATTACTATAATTTCAACAAAAACACCAAAAGGTGAAACGAATTAGCAAAACCAAAGCAAATATAAACCTGAAAAACAAATGGGTAAATCGGAAAAGCTATCTGAAAGTTATATAAAGATCGACCATTTTGCACAAACACAAACTGTATCTATAGAGAGAGGAAAACCAAAATTGAATGGATAGGTAATATATATATATACCCTAACAGAGACCTTGCGGTTGCTTTTGGGGACTCTCGAAGTTCTTAACCCTCTTCTTCACAACCCTCTTCGTCACAACCCTCTTCGTTAGAAGAGGCACCGCCTCTTTTAGGGTTTCTCAGAGGCGCCCCAGTTTTCTTTCAAAGTGGCTGGTCGAGCTTTATATAACATTCAGTAGGCTAAAATAACACACTAGGATTCGTTTAATTGGTTAGTTTTTTTTTTGACTTTCTAGTTTTTTTTTTTTTTTGTTATTTCAGTTTGAGATGAAAAAGCTTCGTTTGAAAAAGAATTTTTAATTTTTTTTAAATTTTTTTTGTGAGAAGAATAATGTAATGATTATAAATTTGATGTGATATTTTATTTTATTGAATTAAAAAATCTATTTTTTTTTGTGACTAAAATAGCCAAAAACAAAAAAAAATTCCCAAACTAGGCTTCCTAAACGAAACCTAAGGCCATGTTTCATTACGGGTTTGGGAGGGTGGATTAGATTATTAATTTGTGAGACTCATCAAACTCTTATTTGGATGCAACAAAATATTATAGGATTAGTAATGTAAGGGGTTTAGTAATCCTCCTTTGTAGGGGGATTAGCTTGTGTGAATTTTAAGTCAGATTAGAAAAATAGGGTGGGATTGAATCTATTTTATATAAATAAATTTTTTTTTTTTTACCAAGTGCACTTATTTGTTTTAGTTTTTTTAATATATAAATAATTTATTTATTTATTTTATATAAAAATAATTTAACAATTTCATCGCTAATCATCTCTCACATCATTATCAAAACGATCGCGATTGGTAGCTCGAGATTTTTGGCTCGAAATTGGCTCGAAAAAGTGAGAGAGAAGGGGGAGGAGGAGGGGAGGTTGGAGGAGGGGCGGAGGAGGAGGAGGAGGAGGAGGAGGGACTGGAGGGGGCCAACATATCGGGGTGGAGGCGGAGGCGGAGGAGGGGCGGGGGCTACGACGACGATCGGCGGATGCGGGGCTGCAACGATCGGGCAGAGGCGACTAAGGGTGTGCATAATACCGCCGAAACCGCCAAAACCGCACCGAGCCGCACCGCTAAGGCAAATTCGTTATTATTTGCCAATCAAACCGCCGGTTTTTGGTAAGAAAAATGGCAAATTCTAGTGACACTTTTATTAATCCGCCGGTTTCTATTTTTCTTCCAAACCGCACCGACCCGCACCGCTATTAAATCATGTTTTATAAGATTCTAAAAATTCTTTTTTACTTAAGTTTGCTTGTTGTTATATACCTTAGAATATAGTATTACATTACTGCTCGAGGGGAATTCAAGATGTCAGCAATCCAAAATAAAGTTGGACTCCAATTTACTTTTCAATCTTTTTTTTTTTTTTGGCCATGTTGCAAACTTGCATCAGCTCACTTTTCAATCTAAATACTTTTCAACAGTAAACATTTTCAATATATTGTAAACCCTGAATGATATTAATTTTATGTATTGTATTTGATCATTGTAACTTCCACAGATGCTTGTAATGAACTGATGGCATAGTCGTTGATATTATCATGTTGTTGCTACACTTGCTGCATCAAAAGAAAGCTTCGCAAGATGCTTAACATCACGGTATCTCTCGTCTTTTTTTTACTCTTTGATTTAAGTTTTGTAATTTGAATTATATTTTTTATAAACCGCCAATCCGCCCAAACCGCCAAGGCAAATCCTTCATTATTTGCCAACCGAACCGCCGGTTTTTGATAAGGAAAATGGCAAATTCTAGTGACACTTTTATCAATTCGCTACCCGCCATACGGTTTCTATTTTTCTCTCAAACCGCACCGACCCGCACCGCGCACACCCCTAGAGGCGACGGCGGAGGGCAGCAACGGCGGGCGGAGGGCTGCGACGGACGACCTGCCTCCTCTCTCTCTCTCTCTCTCCCCCTCTCCTCTCCCTCTGTTTCAAACCAGTATGACGAAGAAGAAGAAGAAGAAAAAAAAAAAAAAAAGAAGACAGCCCAAAACGACGTCGTTTTGGGCTGTCGAGCCAAAATCGAGCCACAAATTTCGAGCTACCAGTCATTTTCGTTATCAAAACAAACACACTTTTACTTAATTCTCCTGCTAACAATCTTTTCACTAATAACCTCATCCAACCTAATTCGCCAAACAAATGTGGCCTAAAAGATAAAATAGATTAAAATAGAAATTTTTGTAAAATACGAATTGCCCTATGTGGTTTGAAAAATTACAAATACCTCATTGTTAGAATTTTTTATTTAACAAAATTAATTGAGAAAGTGAAATTTTTGGCTGTTCACCTATATAATAATGAAATTATCTGAATTATTAATTGAAATAAAATTTTAACATTATTAAAAACTGTTAATTAACTTGATAATTTATTAATAAAATGACTTATTTATTATGGAATTAGAAACCTTATGGGCATAATGTAATTTCTATAACTAAAAAGGGTAATTTGTAACTTACCCATTAAAATAATTAATAAAATAAAATATCATATTCAATTTATTATCATTTTTTTTCTCACAATCATCAAATCAATTTAAAAAAAAAAAAAAAAAAATCAATTTCTCAAAAAAATTTCTAAACGTAGCCTTTGTTTGGGATATGGATTGGTTTTTTGGCTATTTTAGCTTGGTCGTTTAGAATATATTTTTTGACTTTTGTGAGAGAAAAAATAAAATGATTATGATTTGAATGTGATATTTTATCTTATTTAGCTAAAATAACCAATTTTATTTTATATGGCTAAATTAGTCCAAACGTGCATCCCAAACGGAGCTACAACTATTTTAGTCAGTTAAATAGTAAATTACAAATATATCCCCTGAGGTTTGCTTAAAGTATAAATTGCCTCCTATAGTTTGAAAAATTACAAATACCCCTTGTTAAATTTTTTTATTTAACAGAATTAACTAAAAAAAAGAAATTCATAATTGCTCTCCCATACAATAATAAAATTATTTAAATTATTAATTGAAACATATTTATAAGATCATTAAAAGCTGTTAATTGACTTGATAGTTTATTAATAAAATGGGCGATTTGTTATGAAATTAGAAACCTCAGGGGGTGGAATGTAATTTCCATGACCACAGAAGGCGATTTATATTTTAATCAAATCTCAAAGGATGTATTTATAATTTACCTAAATATCTAAAATACCAAATAGCCAACTTCACAAATAAGGCCTTAGATTTGTTTTGACAGCACAAAAAAATAAACAAATTATTGATTTATTAATTTATTTGAGTCACATTATTTATCTACTTTTTGTATGTTTTTTCATAATAAATACAAAAATGATACTTTTAATGTGAGAAAAATGATCTATTAAAATATAAGTTCAAATATGTAAGAAAAATTTATATATAAATCTCTCATAAAAAAATTAAAAAATAAGTTACACACAAATCAATCAAGAAGTGAAATTAATTAAAGATTATTTTGTTATAATATCAAGATTATATTTTTAGATATAGAAGAAATAAAAAAAGTTAACATCTATAAAATAAAATAAAAAGAGCTAATTTAATAGTAATATAACATCATATCATTTGGTTTCATTTTATTTATTTTCTTTTATATAACTTATTATTATTATTATTATAACTTTTCTTTATGTAACTTAATCAAACAAAATAAAAAAGAAATCAATCAACTTGGTTGGTATTGGTTTTCAAAAAACACGTTCTAGAAAATTTATTTTTTTATTTTTTTTATTTTTATGTTTTCAATGAATTTTTTTAAAATATTTTAAGTAAATTTTTTTTTAATTTTTAAACACACCTAACATAAATACACTTAAAATTATAATATTTGAGAAAAAAAATCTTTTAAAAATTCACTAAATACCAAAAATACAAAAAAAAAAAAGAAAAGAAAATTCAATACATTTTTCATATTTATTAATTTTTAAAAATATTTTTTCACAAATATTTTACTATTTAGATACATCTAAGTAAGATATATCTAAAAAAATAAAAAAATTATTTACAATTTTTAAAATATTCATTAAAAACCAAAACAAAAAAAATACTAAAATCAAAAAATTTATTTTTCAAAAAATTAAAACCAAGCGCATTGAATATTATTTCTTTTCTTTTCTTTTATTTTCCTTCCTAAGTTATCAAATATAATTTTAGAATCAAACTTTTTGGGATTAGTTTTTCCGTATGAGGTGGTGATTGACGTTCGCTACAATTTTTTTCGTATTGTATTATTTTTAGTAAATTTTTTTATATTTAATAATTTTTTTTTTAATTTTCTAAATGTACATAATCTAAATATATTTAAAAATAAAATTTATATAAAATATATCTATACTAAGTGAGTTCAGTGATTGAGGTTCGCTCATTTTATATAGGTAAAATATACATTTGATTGTAAAAAAAATGACATAATTTTTTCATTCAGGTAATAAATGAAATTTTAATAAAAAAGTCAGCCAAGTTTTATATGAATTAAAACCTTCAAAGAAGCCCATTGTAATTGTGCTAAACTTATGAAACCTTAAGGAGGCCCGGTCTAATTATGTTAGTGTAATTATCAGATCACCTTTTTTTTTTTTATTAAATGATATAAACGAAAAATCTAAAAAATGAAGTGTAATTATTGAATTACTTAGGTTGCGTTTGGTTGTGTTTTGTAATTATAATTTGAGAGTATGAGTTGTATTTTGAGTTTGTGACATTTAGAATTATGATTTGAGTGTGAAAAATTTGTTTAGTAAAGAGTTTTGAAAATAGTTTTAAAAAAAGTTTTAATTTGAGTGGGAAATTGTTGATGTGACGTTTGATATTTGATACAAAAATTTATAACTCATAACAAAACATACAATTCAAAATTATTTTAAAACACAAAATTTTTTAAAAATTTCAGAAAATGTTTTTTTCGAATATATAAAAAGTAACATATCAATTGTAAAAAAAATAAAAAAATAAAAAAATTTACTGTTCTGGTCAACCTGTCGGACGTCCCGTTAGACCAAATTTCACAAAAAAAAAAATGAAAATCGTGATCAGTTTTGACAGAATACACAGAGCTTTTTGCAAAGTTATGAAAAATTAATTCCACAACTCCATCCAAACATCATACTCAAACTACCACGCCGAAAACTAATTTGAAAACACAAACAAACAGAGCCTTAATTTTTTTATGAATAATATATACAAAATTTTTTAAAAAAAGAACAGTTCGAACCATCAAAATGAGACTAAGTGGTGAGCCCCACAAACCTAACCAGCCCCTCTCTATCTAGACTGTATGGAATGCAATCCCATATATCTATTTTTCATTCATGCGAGGCTGGTTTTGTTTACTATTTTTTATTAATTCAATCGATAATAGTTTCTGAGAGTTTTTAATTTCCCTTGCGGATGGAGGGTTGTTTTTCTTGTAAATTCAAAATTTCGTCTCAGAGAGCCATACATCTAGTTATTTTCTCCATTATCACTGCATCAAGTGGTACGTGGAAACATTGATTCTGCTTAGATAGCACACATTTCGGTTTCATTAGACTATCAATCATAAATTCTGGTTTCACTAAAACAAATCAATAATCAAAGTTTATTGCTTCTCAAGATCCCAATCAATATAAAATTTCTAAATCACAAATCCAAGCTTCAATCGGTGTAATAATTGATTGCATTACAGACCAAGGCACACATAATGAAAGAAGAAAGCATGAGTGGAAGATAGAGTGAGCAATCATCGCAAACAATGAAAGGAGAACAAATGGGTGAAAGAGACCAAACAAAGCACTGAATCTAAAACCGAAACTTATAATTTCTGCATTGTGCAACTTCCCTATCCAACATAAAACTATCTTACTCCAGCAACGGATATAAAGCACACCAACGAAAAAGGAAAAACACTACATACTGCAAAATCAACAAGAAATAGTATGAAGAAGACTGTCTTCAACACTAACATTGACTAAAACCCTTGAGATTGTATGTATGTGAGGTCCCTCACCGGTTATTCTTCAGGAAAGAAACTTAAAAGAGTAGAAACTTCAATAATCCAAGTCCTTAAAAAAAGTATCACTAGCTTCATCAGTTCACTCTGCTCCTTCATGCTATGTTTCTGCATCAAGAAAACTAAAAAAAGAGCATGTCATGCCCAGCTTAGTGCGAACAATTTGTATTATTATGGGCTTAAAAATGGACGGTGGAAAACAACAAGAACAATAATGAACTTAGCCAAAGTCCAAGTCATCTTTCCGATTAGTTTGAGCAAGAACATAAAGGCAACAGATGAAATTTAATGCTGTAAAGCTTTTTTTTTTTTTTTTTTCAAAAGAAAAAAAAAAAACCCTAATCTATCACCTTCATGCTGATTGAGAAAGAACGCATATCATTTATTTCCATGGACAAGCACAATGACTAAATCAAAATGTTAAACATACAGGGTTGGTAGAAAAAACTCAAACCTATAGCTGAAGAAACTGACAAGAAGTGGGATAGAGAAGTAGAGAACAGTAGCACATCAAGATCGTGCCAAGACAAAGGTGGATTTCAGATTTTCTACCATACTACCAAAATTTAGAACTTAGCATCTGCCCAAACATTTCATTTCCACGCTGTCCGCATGTCATTTCATAGTTGCATTTCCTAAATGGCAGAGTTTCTCAAGTGAGGGATATCTGTTGTGGAATAGATGCAACTGTATCATTTGAATTTTACTTTCTTCCTCCCAACCAACCTTGTTTTAGTTTGCCTACTCTTTACAACTTGTTCTTTTCAATAACGAGGGTAAAAAAGGTCAGGAGCAAAAATGAAATTAAAAAAGTTACCAAAAATGAAATCATATAATTTTCAAACTTTAGTACTTCTACTCTACTTCATAGTTAGGGTGAGATGGGCTCATGATGAAGACTGGTAAATTTTAGGAGCAATAATCTTTCTCACTTTGCCCAATAACCATTAATTAATGTAATTAAACCAGATACAAGAAAATCACATACAAAATTTAAGACAGGAAATTTTTTAAATGTCTAATCCACAAACTTAGAATGGACAATTTTTATCCACAGTTATTCAATAGTCACTAATTTAACTTTAAAAGTTATCATAAGCAATGGTTGTCTTTGACCTTCAGACAACAAAAATTCACATGCAACTTTAACATATTAGTTAACACCACTTGCGGCTTTGCCAAACAACAACCATTTTCTCCCCAATTTACTCTAACGAAGAAACGAAAAGAATAGATAGATGAAACAGCTGCTCATCTTCATCCTTGAGACACAAAATGCTTCAAGAAAAATTGCCAGACACACAAATCCTAAACAATGACATTACAGAGCAGAGGAGGGGGAAGCAAAGGGGTTTCTTAATCCATAGAATGACAAGACTTCACTAGCACCAGACCTCACTTTTCCTTTTTCCTTTCTTGAGCGCATGGGTTGACCATTTCAGAATTTTTATTCCAACTACAACTTTCCAAAAAACTACAGCATGCATCAGTGCGTCATAATTTTATGCTCCAACATTTGAGTAAATAGCAAACTAGACTCATCCCTAATATGGCCCGAGGCATGGTCATGACCAAAATGTATTAGCCAAGACATTGAGATCATAGGGCATCATGAGGTACTTCCAAAAGATCTCCGGACAAGTAACTACAGAGAAGTGTCAGACCTGCATCCATTACCAAGGAACAGTCCCACAACAACCAGTTGCCTAATAAATCCAAACTTTACGAGCTTAAAATTTCACCTCATCCCATTCTAGCAACATTTATTTATCTTTTTTTGTAGTCCTAACCAACTCCACTAATACAAAACAGAATGATTTCCAGTACCTTATCTCTCTTCCACTAAACCAGACAGAGACACCAGATTTATTGATTTATACTTAAGTTCCTACTTTGTGTGTTCGTGCAACGATAAGAAAAGAACAAATCTTTGAACAACCAGTCTATAACAACTTCATAACTTCCTCAGCCTTAACCTAAAAACAATAACACATACATACCAAAATATAAACGGTTTCCCGCCTGAAATTATCTACCGGAGCCTATAAACAATTCAAAAATTCCACAGCAACTCATCCAGGAAGTTGTTCGTGCCAGTCGTGGAGCTGAAGCTACCAAAGGCTGCAAATAATTCCAGTAAAAATATGAAAAATAAAAAATAGCAAAGGTAACATTTGTTCAGTGCTTACTCAAGAAAACAAATAATAAACCAAGTTGGGCAGCAAGAAGAAATAGGTGTGATACCTGGCCATCAGAGCATTCCGAAATCACAGAATCTTGTACATGTCCTGCACCATTACTATGATCAACAGCAAGAATGCTTGATGAAGCCAATGGTTTAACTTGTTCATCTTCTTGTGTTGCAAATCTAGTGCCGGAAGAAACTGAAGAATTTTCATCTGCTTTAGAAGCCACTTTATCCTCCTTTGGTTGTGATCCCATATCCATCACAACTGGTGAAACCCCTGAACTCTCATTTTTTCGACTTTCCTTCAAACCGAATTCAAACATGGTAGAATGCATAGAATTCTCAATGGCCAAACTGTCATTTACAGGAACCACCGTTTTAGATACATTCTCTGAGTCTACAAGAGAGGTAGTCCCCTCAATAACTAGATCACCAACTGTAACTGGAGTTATTTCAGCAAAATCAGATGGCTCAACTAAATTAATAGGAGGGGCATTTGCTGCAACAGGATCATATGCCTCTTCTTTTGGCTCTCCCACAACCAAATTACAAGCATCCATTGGCGGAACACCATCAGTAGCTTGAGTTACTTCGGGCAAATCAGCTGGCTTTACTGAATCAGCAAAAGCAGCAGATTCGGCAGCCAAATTAGGATCATCAGCTTTTGATTCCCCTGACTCTATCACCACCACGTTCTTCTCAATAACATGCGACTCGTCATCGGAACTGCTCCTGCCACTGCTAGAGTTCTCACCATCCAAAGACACTCGTCCACTATTTGATTCTTTCACAGAGTCAACATACTCGACACTAACATTCTTGCCCAAATCCGAAGACATCTGGCCACCATTTGATTCTTTCACAGACTCAACATACTCAATACTAACATTCTTGCTGTCAGAATCATCCACATGCTTCATCTCCTTATCAATTTGAATATCACTGTTCGCATCCATTGCCACATTCGGTGTACTCTTTCCATTACCACTAATTCCCACCACAGGATCACTCTCGGTGACGATTGATCGAACAGTTAAAGTGTCTTCTCTATTCTCCATCTCTTCCTCCTCTCCCTCGGTAAATGGATGGCTGTGGTTATGGTGGTCCTGTGAAGCAAGAGAGCTTGCCTCTCCTCCATCGCTCTCTTTCTCATCATGGACTTTCGGATCATCATCTCCTACCATAGTTTGATTCATTCAGAAGAATTCAAGACAACATTGAGTAAAAGACACATCAATAAATACAGATCAAGTAATCTTAGCTAGAACTCAAAATTATGAACTAGAAAAAGATGAGTGTATGATTAAGAGAAACATGGGTGTGTCTTCATTGATTGATGGGGGTTGTGGCAAAAAGTGATGAGCATAGTAGTTGTACCCATCATGCTATTTTCACACAAACACAAAAACAAAGATAAAGACACATTATCCCATACCCATCACGCTAATTTCACACAAACACAAATAAAATAAGTAGGTAGATACACATATATCTATACATTAACAAATACCCATCAACCAATCTGAGCCAGAACTCAAAATTATGATTTGAAAAAGTTAATAGTATAAGCAGAAAAGGGAGTTTTTGGATTAGTAAACTTAAGATAAAGCCAAGGAAAAACAAGACACATTAACCCATACCCACCATGCCATTTTCACACAAATAAACAATTACATAAACCCCATGAACTAAAAAAGTAGACAATAATAAATGGTTGAGAAACAGATGGAAAAGTAGAAAAGGTATGAATAAAGTACTTCAAATAGTAAATCAAGACAATCAAGAGACATTACTAACAACCCACCAAACCAAATTACACAGACAGATCAAATATTAAAAGATTAGACAGATAAGGGTGAGAGTGATTGACACATGGGTATCAATGGATTTGTTGATTTGTTGAGAAAAGTAGAGAGAGAGAGAGAGAGAGAGAGAGAGAGAGAGAGAACCGAGAGAGTGAATTGCTGAGTTGTTTTTGTTGTTGTTGGCCTCCTCCTTTTGCTGCTTCTTCTTGGCACTTTTTCTCTTCTTTGCACCTGATGGCATGATCGATAGGTTCTTATGGTGGGGTGGGGAAGCTAATAGAAATGGGGTAAGCAGATCGTGAACTGTCACTGTGCAAATTTGGGAACCTTGACACACTCTCTCTCTCTCTACCTTCCCTACTTGCTGTATCTACTTTTTTTGGATTAGAAAATTTCAAATGCAAAGAGTGGGACTGGGTAGATATTTGGTGATCGATTATTGGGATTTTAGTGAATCCAATTCTAGGCTGCTTAAGCGTCAGTTTTTGTGGGGACTCTCTCTCTCTCTCTCTCTAGGAATCTCATCGGTGCGTCATCAAGTTCCGTAGTCTCTCTCTTGGATGTACGAATGGTCAAGTTTTCTTCCAGGGGGAATACTGATGATTAGTGGAAGTCAGAAAATTTATTTACAAAAAGATAATTTTTTTTTATAATTTTAATTATTATTATTATTTATAATATTTATATATATATATTTTTATATTCACTGATCAGTAAATTCCCTTTTCTTCTATGCTTTTTCTTTTTTTAGAAATTGCAAAAAAAATTTGAAATTTGAGTCTTGTAAAGATATAACAGTAATACTATAAACTCATAATAATATATCCAAAATTTATTTAGAAATATCAACATATAGTTCAGATTCATTTTATACATGAATTACACAATACACAATTTTAATCTCTACTACACAATCCATTCTTGTTCAAAATCTGGGTCCCTAGACTTATTCATAAGGGGTACTTACGTGTAGGTCCTATTAACTAGACTTATTTACTTACAGGTCCTAACTAATAAATTTAACACTATAAAAATAAGAGATTGATAAATTTATCACTATAAATTTATTCATAAAAACAAAGAGACTGATAAATTTATCACTATAAATTTATTCATAAAAATAAAAGACTGATAAATTTAATCTTTATCACTTAATAAATTTATCAACAGGACTTAATGGGTAATAAGTCTCAAAAGTAGGACCTATTGGTAGTTTACCCTATTCATAAAATAAATATTGAGTTTTAAATTTTATCAATTTAAATTGTCATTTTTTTCTAATTTTTATTAAGTAAAATTGATAAAAATGAGTATTTTAATTATTAAACTTAATAAAAATAGTATCTTAAATATTTTATGTGTATCTATATTGAATTTAATGACTAAAATATATATATATATATTTTTATCAATGTTACTTAATGAATACAGACGAATAGTTTAGATTAAAAATAAATAAAAATATCAGGGTTTAAATTGATAAAATTAAAACTCATAATTTATATTATTACAAGCTAAAACTTTAGGTTTGTGTGTGTGTGTGTGTAATTGTTCCTTCTTTTTTTTTTTTTTTTTTTCTCTAATAACAAAATTTTATTTTAATTATCTTGCTTTGGGTATGACTTATTTGTTGGTTTTTTTACTTAATATGAAAAAATGTGTGAAAAAATGGAGACGTGATTTGATCTAAATAAGTCACTAAACTACTTATTTTTTTGTATATCAAAAACAAGCCCTAAAATGATTAAAGATATTTGAGTTTCTAAGCGGTGTTGAGGTTGTTTGGAGGCTATATGAGTTGTTTATAATTTATTATTTTAAAGAAAAAAATTGTATCAGATTATTTGTTGCAATTTTTGTTTACAGTTTATTATACAAAAAATAGCTTAAATAAAATTTAAAATAAATGATTGTCTAAAAGTTAGTTGATGAATGCTCGTAGCTTGGAATAAGATGCATCAAATAGATTCATTGTTTTCAAATATGTGGATTATGCCTTGTTTGGAATTGGTTAAAAAAGTAACTACAAAGGTTTTTTTTTTTTTCAAAAATCAACTATTTCACTATAAAAAAAACACACACAATTTTTGTATTTTTCAAAACATCAAAATTTAATATATGAGTATTAAATTTTGTTATTGTTCTTTCATTTCAATTGTAATAATTAATTCTCCATTAAATTGTAATATTACCCTTCTAAAAAGATTGGCAAAAAATAATATGTGAGTAACTATCTCATTAGTATTTCTATATTCTTATTAAAATTTCATTTTAATTCTTTACATATTTATTAAAATTTAATTTTAATCCCTCTATTTTTAATTCTACCCTTGAAAAATTGTATTTCACATAACTTTGCTTCAATTTCATTTATCTTTCGGCTTCTCTCAACCAAGTCCAAATATGAGAGTTATATCTTCGAGTTATACTCTAACGAGCCTTGCCTTGATTGGAATTCTATCACTATTATTTTTCTATCAAGGTTATTCTTCTTTTAGATTATTCTTTATTTTTGGGTTGAGTTTTAAGGCTATTTTTATGGAATTTGTTAGTTTTTTTTTTTTTGTTTTACAAGTGAAAAACAATAATCAACAAGCCATTGCCAATGACACAAAAAGCATTTAAGTTTGACATGACTTTGCCTTGTTTTGGGTACACAAAAAATAACACAATTTATTAGTTTATGAGCTTATTATCAAGTCATTTTTTTTACTTTTTTACATGTATTTTCGTAATAAATAAAAAAAATTAAAAAATAAACCATACCCAAAACCTATCAAATTATTAATTCAAAAAGAATTTGCATTTAGGGTCATGCTAATAAATATCTCAGGGATACAAGAAAAATACATACAAAAAAAAAAAAGTGTAAAACCCAAGACACTTTACACTAATTTGACAACGCTTTTTATTCATTTTATATTGTTTTTTAAAATTTTTTCTAATTTTTAAAATATTTATTACACTAATTTTATTATTGAATAATACATTAGGGGGACTTAGGAACATTTGCCTTGCATATTTTTCACTTATGGTAGCATGAAGGAAATTCAATGAATTTGGACGATTTATGAAGTGGATGAGACACGTTTTGTGAAAGTGAGTGTTGTTTGGTATTCAACAATGGACGTGGAGTGGGAATTTGGATCGAGTCATTAAATTTGGTAATAAAACGCCCAAGAAATTTGTTGTGAGGCAGATGGTAGGGCAAGGGAGTAAGTGATAAATTTGACTTTCTTGGGTTGAGTTTTGGGAAGTAGGCTTTGGTTTTTACTTTTATTTTTTTTGAAAAATGTGTAAAAAAAAATTAGAGGGATGATATGATTCAAAAAAGTTAAAAAGTTAAAAAGTTGGATTTTAGTCAGGAAAATGCTATAAGAGCTAAATTTTCTATCAAATAAATGATAAAATATCTCACATTGGTGTGAGGTTTTAGTCATATTCCCAAACCAGACCTTTATAAATTAAAAGTTTATAATAAAAAAATATAAATTAAAAGCATTTCTTCTTAACTTTTGGATAATTAATTTTTTTAACTTATTTAAGTGCCTAATAAGATATAAGTAGAAATTTACTTGACAATTTGACACAAAGTCCCAAATTAAAATAAGGTAACAAACATCTCCAATGTGAGTTCCCTTTTATGTCATTTCATTTTTATTTTTCTTTAGATTTTTAAGCTTTATTTAGAGTTTGTTAAAGATTAATGTGGGGACATATTTTTTTGAATGACGACACGTGGCCGAGGTGTCACCGGAGTGCCGGCCGAGGTGCCACGTGTCATGGTCATGATGTTGAGATAATCTCGGCTAGGCCGAGGTTATCTGCGAAGATATCAGAATCCGGGATAAACGGATAAGGGACATGAGTTCTAGAATGGGAGAAGACTTCAGTTTGGGTAAAGATGAGACTCTTAGAGAGTTTATCCTAATCCTACTGGGAGTCCAAGATTAACAGTAATCCTAAGTCCATTAGAGCTAGGCTCCTATTGGGATTAGGATTGTGTTGGCTATAAAAGAGAGGCACCCTCATGGGTCTAAGGTATGCTTTTTATGTTCTGAATAGTGAGTTAAGCACTTTTGCTATCTTTGAGAGATAACTGACTTGATCGTCGGAGTGCCTCCGGGTGGACGAACCACCGCCGGAATCTCTTCTTTTTGTGACAGGTCGTTCGGGCTTAATCTATTCTGCCAATACTCTCCAGCCGCATACTGAGTTGGCAGTGTGGTCGGAAATTGACACACACAATTTGGCGCTGTCTATGGGAAAGAAAGGAGAATAGATGGCCAATGACGGACAGAAAGAGAAGGTTGGGAACGACACTCCTATTGAGAGTGGGAAACATATTGACCTTGACATCGAAGAAGACAACTGCAACGAAGAGACTCGAGATAAGAACCACAGAGAGAAAGACGCCGGCCAAGAGGGCGGCATACCAAAGAAATCGGACTGGAGCGGGTATTATAACGAGGACGACCTCCAAATATGGAAGGATAAATGCTTGCGGAGGGACGACGAGATGAAGAGAATGGCAGACAAATTGGTAAACTTGCTAACGGTCGTCAATTTCGTGATGCAGAACAACGTCATGCAGCCACCGTTCCCGCTACAAGATACGCCGATTCCAGCGGCCAAGAAAGGTGCCCAGAAAGGGGGGCAAAAAACTATTCCTGCAGTCCCTCAGCATGGCAGGACCAAGGGACATTCTCACTGGCGTTTGCGGGAGGTCGGGCATGAAGAATCAAGGAAAGGAGAATCCTAGAAGACACGTCAAACCAAAGAAGACTGCACCAAAGAACATCGGGATGTTCAAGGGAAGGAACTCTATTTTGACATGACCAATGGAGGGAAGTCCAAAAGGACTGACAATGACGCTGGAAGTAGTGCACCGAAAAGGCTAAAATCTGGAGATAGTCGAGCTCTTAGACGGACCAAGGAGGATCTAAGGGATTACCTCCAGAGGACATGTTTAACACTTGTTGAAATTTTAAGAAAAATTTACAAGTTAAAGTGAAGCCGAAGTTATGTTTAACACTTGTTGAAATTTAAAATTTACAAGTTGAAGTTAAGCCGAGATCATGTTTAACACTTGTTGAAATTTAAAATTTACAAGTTGAAGTTAAACTGATGTCATGTTTAACACTTGTTGAAATTTAAAATTTACAAGTTGAAGTTAAACTGAGGCCATGTTTAACACTTGTTGAAATTTAAAATTTATAAGTTAAAGTTAAACCGATGTCATATTTAACACTTGTTGAAATTTTAAGAAGAATTTACAAGTTGAAATTAAACTGAGGTCATGTTTAACACTTGTTGAAATTTTAAGAAAAATTTACAAGTTGAAGTTAAACCGGGGTCATGATTAAAGGAAGGAATGATATAGGTTCCATCACCTCAGGATGCCGAGGTAATAGAACCTAGGGGACAGTTGTGGGGACATAATTTTTGAATGATAACACGTGGCCGAGGTGACACCCAAGTGTCAACCGCGGTGTCACGTGTCTTGGTCATGACATCGAGATGATCTCTGCTAGGCCGAGGTTATCTGTAAAGAAATCGGAATCCGGGATAAGCGGTTAAGGGACAAAAGTCCTAAAATGGGAGAGGACTTCAGTTTGGGTAAAGATAGGACTCTTAGAGAGTTTATTCCAATTCTACTGGGAGTCCAAGATTAGCAGTAATCCTAAGTCTATTGAAGTTAGGCTTCTATTGGGACTAAGTTTGTGTTGACTATAAAAGGGAGGCACCCTCATGGGTCTAAGGTAGGCTTTTGATATTCTATCTAGTGAGTTAAGCACTTTTGCTATCTTTGAGAGATATTGAGTACTGACTTAATCGTCGGAGTGCCCCTAGGTGGACGAGCCATCGCCGGAGAAACTTCTTTCTGTTATAGGTCATTCGTGCTTAATTTATTCTGCCGGTGCTCTCCAGTTGAATACTGAGTTGGCAGTGTGGTCAGAAAATCACTCACACAATTTGGCGCCGTCTGTGAGAAAGAAAGGAGAATAGATGGCCAACAACGGACAGAAAGAAAAGGTTGGGGACGACACCCCTACTGAGAATGGGAAACATATTAAACTTGACGTCGAAGAAGACAACTACAACGAAGAGACTCGTGATAAGAATCACGGAGGAAAGGACGTCGGCCAGGAGGGCGGCGTACCGAAGAAATCAGATCGGAGCGGGTATTATAACGAGGACGACCTCCAGGTATGGAAAGATAGATGCCTGCGGAGGGACGACGAGATGAAGGGAATGACAGACAAATTGGGGGACCTGCAAACGGTCGTCAATTTCATGATGTAGAACAACGTCATGCAGCCACCGTTCTTGTTACAAGATACGTCGATTCCAGCGGCCAAGAAAGGTGCCTAGAAAGGGGGGCAAAAAACGGTCCCTGCAGTCCCACAGCATGGCGGGACCAAGGGACATTCTCACCGGCCTTCGCGGGAGGTCGGGCATGGAGAATCCCAGAAGACACGTCGAACAAAAGAAACCTATACCAAAGAACATCGGGATGTTTAGGGGAAGGAACTCTGTTTCGACACGACCAATGGAGGGAGGTCCAAAAGGACTCACAATGACACTGGAAGTAGTGCACCAAAGAGGGCTGGAGAATGATGCTTGGGAGTTGGAATTTACAAGCTAAGGTTGGTTTAACACTTGTTGAAACTTGAGAAAAGTTTACAAGTTGCAGTTAAACCGAGATGATGTTTAACACTTGTTGAAACTTGAGAAAAGTTTATAAGTTGAAGTTAAACCGAGATGATGTTTAACACTTGTTGCAACTTGAGAAAAGTTTACAAGTTGAAGTTAAACCGAGATCATGTTTAACACTTGTTGAAACTTGAGAAAAGTTTACAAGTTGCAGTTAAACCGAGATCATATTTAACACTTGTCGAAATTTTAAGAAAAATTTACAAGCTGAAGTTAAACCGGGGTTTTGATTAAAAGAATGAATGATATAGGTTCCATCACCTCAGGATGCCGAGGTAATAGAACCTAGGGGGCAGTTGTGGGGACATATTTTTTTGAATGACGACACGTGGCCGAGGTGTCACCGGAGTGCCAGCCGAGGTGCCACGTGTCATGGTCATGATGCCGAGACGACCTCGGTTAGGCCGAGGTTATCTGCGAAGATACCAGAATCCGGGATAAACGGATAAGGGACAAGAGTTCTAGAATGGGAGAAGACTTCAGTTTGGGTAAAGATGAGACTCTTAGAGAGTTTATCCTAATCTTATTGGTAGTCCAAGATTAGCAGTAATCTTAAGTCCATTAGAGCTAGGCTCCTATTGGGATTAGGATTGTGTTGGCTATAAAAGAGAGACACCCTCATGGGTCTAAGGTATGCTTTTTATGTTCTGAATAGTGAGTTAAGCACTTTTGCTATTTTTGAAAGATATTGAGTACTGACTTGATCGTTGGAGTGCCCCCGGGTGGACGAGCCACCGCCGGAGAAACTTCTTTCTGTTATAGGTCGTTCGGGCTTAATCTATTCTGCCGGTACTCTCCAGCTGAACACTGAGTTGGCAGTGTGGTCAGAAAATTACTCACACAATTAATATATTAATTAAAAAATAAATTCATAAATAAAATAATATGCTCATAATTGATTCATGAGTTTTGTTAATAAGTACTCCTATGATATAAAGAAATGACCAAAAAAATATAAATTTCAAGACACTTATCACTAAATTAAATATATAAATTTCAAATCGTATTTAATTTTTTTTACACCTTTTTCAAGAGAAGTTAAAGAGGTGTATATAATAATTAATCCTAATTAAAATTATCACATATATTTATTTACGTTATATATTTATAATCCGATAAAACTATAATTATTTTTCGGTATTTGATATGTTGCAATATAATTTTTGAAATATAGAGGGATAAATAATTTAATCAAAATTATAAAATTATTTTTAAAATTTATTTTATCTCACATGGGTCAACTATTAGCAAATTATACTATGCACTAGCGTGACTCACGTGGACACTTATCAATTGATAATGTGAGATCAAACTGTATTGCCAGGACTCTTAAAAAAAACAAAAAATTAAAAAATAAATAAAGGTGCTGATAATAAAAACAAAAAAATTATTTGGTAAAAAAGATAGAAAGTGGGAAATATGTATGGGTTCTACTAATTTTAATAGAGTGTTTGATTGTTGAATAAGAAAGGTATTGCTTGTTTTGGCAAGTAATTGTAAAAAAAATAATATTAGAAATTTTAAAAATTCTATTAAAATTTTTATAAAATGTCTTACATGAATTTGGGACCATATTATGTGGGTCCCACACCCATGTAATTATTTTTGTTATTATTTTAATTTTACTGTTAATCTAATTATCTTGTTAATTTTTATCTTCTCTTGTTGCTGTCTTGCTTTTTGGTAGTAGAGCTAGGTTGGTTGCTGATAGTTAACTGTCTAGTTATTTCTGTTTAATTCTTCTCATTTTTTTCTCTATAATTTAATTCAAGTCTCCTTTACTCTTTCTAATCTCTCATTGTTTTCTACTTTGCTTGTAGCCACTCAACTTTCGTCCTACATCTTGTGTAAGTCCTCAAGATAGGCAGTTGACAAATATAGGGGTTCTCGGAGAGGGTATGAGCGAACACTTAGTATGTGAAAACATGATAGGTTATCCAAGAATTTAGGATTTTGAATTACTCTACACAATCATAATGAGTCGATTATTCCGAAGTAATTCTTCAGTCAGCTCTAGATCTACAGCTCTAGATCTACAGCTCTAGCTCCTATACCTAATACAGTCATAAATGAAGAAAAACATGAGTTTCAAGATTTAAAAATAGATTTAAGTTGGAATATCCCAGAAGTCCCTATAAAAGAAATATATAAAACCAGTTTTTTAAAATCCTCTTTTAATATTGATTTACATGTTAAAACCATTGAACAAGTTTATGCTTTAACAAAAACTCAAGAAACATGTCAATTATTAAGTAAAGAATCAATTAGAAAACATTTATCCACTGGTCATAATTTTATTTATATCGGTTTAATTCAAGTTGCAGCCAAACATTTAACTATGCAAGGCCGTAATTCTTCTGTTTTATTATGTTTAAGAGATGCTCGGCTTATTGAATATTATGATAGTTTAATGGGCATGATGGAATCTGGTCTCCACAAAGGACCTGTCTATTTTAATTGCTTTCCTGATTTTACTCTAAGTCTTTGTGATCCTCACATATTAAAAGCTTTAACACAAAACCTCCAAATTTCCGGTGCCTTTACTAAAATGCTTGGAGGTGCACACTCTATTGCTTTAATATATCAAATTTATTACAAGTGTATTAAAACTAGTCTTAATGTCCATGCCTTAGTTAAAAGTCCCAAAGATAAAACCCTACTCATACAAGATAGTACTAATGACGCCATGTAACACCCTCAATTTAAGACATAAATCATTCATTTACAAGTTCCATGAACATAAAGAAAAGAGTACATTTTTATTAATCAGAGTCTTCTTTACAAAAGATATTACATATTATCAACAAAGTAAATGTCCTATGGGCTTACAGCTTTCCAAGTTATCACTTGGTTACAACAAAAGAAGAGTTCTAACTCTATACATAAAAAGCCATCGGCTTGGATTTACATTTAACACAAAATATAAACAACAAAATGGAGTCTTCAACTCCTAAACCTCCCAAGCTAAGACCTTGGAGGCAGCATATCACCTGTACCTGTAAAATGGTATCCCAAGTAGGGTGAGCCAATGCTCAGTAGAGATATATGCTAAACAGTATATGAGGATTAACTAAAATATTAGCATTCGATAAATGTTTAACACTTATAAACCATCTTAAACCTTTTCCATAATCAATCAACATTGGCGCCCATATTCCAATTCACATCCAGTTATTTACCCAAGTCAATACATTGACATTATACGTTGTCATATAAACAATTCAAAATGAGACTACAACTCATTCATCAACACTTCAATCATAAATATCATTCGTACACTTCCATATCTTGCCATTTTACGGAACTACGTCCGAGGGAACCGGCACCCAAATATAAATAAGATTTCGGGACTTTTACCCTGGACACTCCGGCCAACTTAATTATCCATGGAGTCCATCCCCTATCTCCTCCCAAACAATGGAGTCCATCCCCTATCTCCTCTCAAACAAAGATACACATACAATGTATTTAAACACGTTGTCATATACAATGACCAATTCAATCACATATACAATGTTTACATCCAACCGTCATATTCAATGACATAATCCAATTGATTAGTTTCAATTTACCTAATCATCATGCAGTTTCTACAACAATCATGACTATCCTCCACCGATAGCCCAAAACATATATATCTAAACAGATAAATAAATTTCTCAATAGATAATTTATCACATTTTTCATAAATGAGTGATTCATTAATCCAACTACACCATTTAATCACAATTTCCTCCAATTTCATGATTTTCAAACCAATTTTATATTTCCACATCATATTCATTATTTATACCAATAATTTCCTTGATTCATTTAGGGCATTTTTTTCCATTTTCTCAAATAGTGCACCCATGGCCAAATCTCACCCATTATACACAATTAACCTAATTTCAAAGTCTTACATACACAAATGGAGCTCAAATAAGAAAACTCCTCTTTCACAATTTCAAACTCAAACCCTAACTTTACCCAAACTTCTCAAATCTCACCATTTATAGAAAATAACCAATATTTATGTCAAAACTCATATTAAATAGTAGGTTATCCCTACCTCAAATGGAGAAGCTCAAAGGAGAAGAAGAAGGAAACCCAAGATGCTCGAAATCCAAACTTTTTCGGATCAAAGAGAAGCCCTCGCCAAGCTCTAGCTTTTTGACAAAGGAAGTAGGGTAGAAAACCTCTAGAACATGGTGTATTTGTAGAGAGAGTGAGAGAGTAGAGAGAGAGACAGCCGGATTTAGGGTTTGGAGTGAAAAGGAAATGAAAAAGTGATGTAAAATCACGCTGCTGCGATCTGATATATATGGGGTTCGCTCAAGCGAAGGAGTTGTCGCTCGAGCGACCAGACACAAAAGAACCTCGCTCGAGCGAACAATGCAAAGCTTCAAGTCTGCAACGCAGAAGCAGGCTCGAGCGCAAGAATGCTCGCTCGAGCGAGCTCGAGCGCAAGAAAGCTTGCTCGAGCGAAGAATACCAATCTTCAGGTCTTACAAAGACGCAAACGTATGCTCAGGCGCAAGAATTCTTGCTCGAGCGAAGAGACACATCACACAAAGCTCGCTCGAGCTCAAGAAGCCTCGCTCGAGCGGAGAAGCAAATACCCAAGCCTCGCTCGAGCGAAGAAGGCAAAACCTTGGCAACAATCATTTGTTTTAACTCACAACCAACCTGTTTCAAACTTAACCAACACATCCCACAACTCAAATACAAGGAATTAAAGGATGAAAACCAGATATAGACAACAACAAACAACCATGGAACCCGAGTCCGGAATACAATAAATGACGGGGAAAAATCGAGATCGTTATATGCCAATATAGATGTTCCTACAACTATTTGCTGGCAAGACATTACTCTTCTTGATAATTGGACGACAGTCAATGAAAATTATGTTCGCCCACGCCAATTTGATAGTCATGATGTCCAACAAATCCAACAAAAATGATGATGGTTCTGTTTATATACGTTTTCATCGCCCAACTTATAGTCAATCTTATCAGCACAATACATCTAGTATCCCTGCGGATGACGATGAAATTTTTAGTTTTCCTTTATTTACACGAAAAGATAGAAAACTTTTAATAGGTTAACCTTCACACACTACTAATAGTAAATTAAAAGGAATAGATAATTCCTCTACATCTCAAATTAGTAAACCTGTTTATTCCACACACACACATCTTCATGAAGAAGATAATACATCTCAAGCTTCACTCAAACTGATTTTGAAATAATTCTTCATGTTAATCCACAATTATTAACTCTTAGTAAACATTTTAGTCCAGATCTTAATAAACTTCATTATGAATTTAAATCTAAAAATAATAAATTAAAACGACAGGTTTATCGAAATACTTATAGTAAACAACAACAATCCAAAATAATTAAGAAATGGTATAAATTTATGAATGAGCTTGGTATTGAAGTCAATTGCTTTGACTATCTTGAAAATTATTATCAAAAATTAAATACTATTACAAAAACTAAATGGAAAACTTCCCGTAATACTACTGTTTCTTCTAGTCATCCTCTTTTAGAAACCATCCTTATTGAACATAAAGGATCACTTGTGCATGCTTCTCCTTTTAAACTTCCTGGTGATGAATCTGAAATTGAAAAGGTAATTAAACAAAATAATTATACAAATCAATGTTTAAAAACTATTGGTAAATAATTAGATAAAATTGAAACTCATTTTGATGATTACTCAACTAGCAATGTATCAACTACTAAACCTTTAGACAAACCTCTTCTTAATCTTCCTACCACTAGGAAAAGGTTAAGTCTAGTTACTCAAGATACTAATACTGTTGAAGCTGTTAAACAATTATTTACTAAATTATCTGCCCCTTCTAACGAAAAAGGAATTACTGTCTTAATGCAACAACCACCTTTAGAATTTACTAGTGACTCTGACACATCTACTAATGAAATTAGTCAATTAGCACAAAAATTTCAAACCACTCATCTTAATCGAATAGTACATCCGAAAGTTAATCCTACTACTCTTACAAAAAATTGGTATAATAAACCAACTCCACCTGATCTTCAATTTGAAGAAACTAATATTAGCAATCAATTTTCTGTTTCTGCCAAAAAATTATATGAACGGAATATTGGTGGTCTTACTGAAAATCAAATTCTTTAAAAGTTAAATCACATGTCTATAGCTAATAGTTATCTTAATAATTATCCTGACTACAGTCTACCTGAAATCGTCTCTTTACTTACCTCTAGTTTTACTGGTATGATTAAATCTTGGTGGGACAAATACCTCACTCAGGATATACGTGAAGATATTCAAAATGCAGTCCAAGTTGATGAAAATGACTTCCCTATATTTGATGAAGACATAGGAACAAGTAAACCTGATGGCATTAACACTTTAATATTTACCATAATCAAACATTTTATTGGAACACCTACTAATATTCATTCTCGCATTCACGATCAACTTAGTAATTTAACTTGCCCTACATTAAGTGATTTTTGTTGGTATAAAGATGTCTTTACTTCTAGAGTTATGCTTAGAGATGATTGTACTAAATCATTTTGGAAAGAAAAATTTATTAATGGATTACCTAGTCTTTTTGCCCATAAAATTAGAGATGTCCTTAGTCAACCCACTGGTATTATTGAATGTGATAACCTCACATATGGTGATATCATTAGTACTATTCAGAAAGTAGGATTGAAAATGCGTATTGACATGAAACTTAGTCAAAAAGCAGCTAGAGATAAACATAAGGCTAAATATGAATTAGGTAATTTCTGTGAACAATATTGTCTACCCCCTATAGCCCCATCGCGTAAAAAACATAGGAAAAATAAAACTTTTCCCAAACCATATAAGAAATATCGTAAAAAACATTCATCCTCTAAATCACATGATCAATATTATGCTAAACCTAATAAGAAATATCATAAGAAAACTAAAAACTTCAAGAAGTCAAAATCTACCCAAGATATTACTTGTTACAATTGTGGTAAAAAGGGTCACTATTCTAACAAATGTAAGGCTAAAGCTAACCTAAAGGACAAACTTAGCCAATTACACATAACTGAAGAAAATCAATGTCAAATATTTGAAATCTTCAGCTTAACTAATACCCCGAATCACTCTCCTCATCCATTTAGTACCTCATCAAGTGATCCTAATCTATCCAGTAGTAATTCTGACTATTATTCTCCCATTGATAATACTGATGATGATCCAATTAAACTAGGATGTAATGATACCTGCTGTAAACAAATCACTGTACTTACTAAATCCCAGCAAGAAGAAGATTCATTAATTAAATTAATTAGTAAACTAGACAATCCTGACTTAAAAAGAAAATATACTAATAAATTAAAATCTTTACTAATGAACAAAGACAAAAAAAAAAACTCACCAAGATAAACCAATTATCAGTTTAACTTTTGCTTTAGAAAGATTCAAAAAAGCTCACCATAAAAAGTAACCTTACAAGATTTACAGAAAGAAATTAACCAAATTAAATTAACAATTAAAGAATTAAAAACTAAAGACAAATTATTAGAAAAAGAAATTGCAATATTAAAAATCAATAAAAGTCTTAATAATTTCCAAAATAATAACGATACTTCCTCTGATGAATCTAGTTCTAGTCACGATTATAGTCACGATCCCAACCGTGTCATCTTTGATAATCGATCAACTAAATCTCATCATGATAGTGATAATCACGATGACAGTAATCATTTAAATATTATTAATAGAATTAATAATAAAAAATGGCATTCGAAAGTCAAATTAGTTATTAATGATTTTGAAATAGAAGTCATAGCCCTAATTGATACCGACGCTGATTTAAATTGTATCCAAGAAGGTTTAATCCCCCACAAAATATTATCATAAAACTAGCGAACAATTAAGTTCTGCTAATGGAAGTCAAATGTATATTAAATATAAATTACCTAAAATACATATTTGTCAAAATAATGTTTGTTTCAAAACATTATTTGTTTTAGTTCGAAATATGACAGACAAAGTCATTTTAGGAACACCATTTATCTTTTTATTATACCCATTCACTACCATTAATCATGGAATAACAACACAAGCTTTTGGTCAAATAGTAACCTTTAAATTCTTATCTCCTCCTGAAATCAAAGAATTAAATCAATTAAAAGAATGTTTCATATCCCAATCTATCTACCGATTGACCAAACAACTTAAGTTTCTTAAGGAAGAAGTCAAATATAAAAGAGTTGAATCTCAATTAACAAATCCCATTCTTGTTTATAAAATTGAACAATTCAAAACCCATTTAGAAACTACTGTCTGTTCTACTTTACCTAGTACTTTCTAGCATAGAAAAAAACATGTAGTTACACTTCCTTATATTAAAAATTTTGATGAAAGACAAATTCCTACTAAATCTCATCCCATTCAAATGAATAATGAATTAGTCGAAATGTGTAAAAAAGAAATTAATGAATTACTTAAAAATAATATCATTAGTAAAAGTAAGTCACCTTGGTCTTGTCCTGCCTTTTATGTTAATAAAAATGCTGAACTTGAACATGGTGTTCCACGATTAGTCATCAATTATAAACCTTTAAACAAAGTTTTAGAATGGATACACTATCCAATTTCTAATAAAAAAGATTTAACTAAACGTCTTCATCAAGCCATCATTTTTAGTAAATTTGATCTTAAAAGTGGATTTTGGCAAATACAAATTCACCCTAAAGATAGGTATAAAACTGCTTTTACTACACTGTTTGGTCGTTACGAATGGAATGTCATGCTTTTTGGTTTAAAAAACGCACCTAGTGAATTTCAAAACATCACGAATGAAATATTCAATCCCTTTAGTCAATTTTCCATCGTTTACACTGACGACATTCTTATTTTCTCTAAGTCCATAGATGAACATTGGAAATATCTTCACTCCTTTCTTCAGATTATTAAACATAATAGTTTAGTCATATCTGCCCCTAAAATTAAGTTATTCCAAACCAAAGTCCAATTTTTAGGTTATGATATATATCAAAGTACTATTCTTCCAATTAGTCGATCTATTGAATTTGCCTCTCAGTTTCTTGATGAAATTTTAGACAAAACTTAGTTACAACAATTTTTAGGCTCTCTTAATTACATTACTGAATTCTATCAAGACCTTAGGAAAACCTGTCAACCCCTTTTTGATCGGTTGAAGGATAATCCTCCTCCACGGTCTTCCAGTCATACTACTATTCTGCAACAAGTCAAAAAATATGTCAAAACTTTGCCTTGTCTTGGTATTCCTACTGAAAATTTATTCAAAATTATTCAAATTAATGCCTCTGATGTTGGTTATGGTGGAATTCTCTTTCAGAAGGTCACTCCACTCCTAAGTCATTTGAACAAATTGTTCGGTTTCATTTTGGTGTTTGGAATAAAACACAAAAAAAAAAAAAATTATAGTACTATTAAAAAAGAAATTTTATCTATTGTATTATGTATTAGTAAATTTCAAGATGATATTTTAAATCAAATTTTTTTATTACGTGTTGATTGTAAAAGTGCTAAATATTTTTTACAAAAAGATGTTCAAAATATTGCTAGTAAACATATTTTTGCCCGTTAGCAATCTATTTTAAGTATCTTTGATTTTGATATTGAATAAATTCCTGGTAGTCAAAATTCTATCCCTGATTTTCTTACCAGAGAATTTTTACAGGGGGGATAGTGCATCATGCCTACTCCTTATTGTTCTACACACAAGTTAGCAGTCACCTGATACCGCAAATTGATTTGTTGTTGCTCCTTCAAAATAACCTATTTAAAAATGATTGACCAAGATCCTTATTTACAATTCTAGCAAATTCGCAGTTGCAATTTGATTTCCCATTACACTAATCTTCTCAATTTCCGTATTGATAAGTTAGATCTCCTCAGTAGATGTTAACCAACTTCTGTTTGTTCAAATACAGATGTCAAGTCAAAAGCCTCATTCTAAACTTGCCATTGTTTCAACTAGTCAACCTATTGTTGCTCCTCCAATTGATCTAGTCAACAAATACCAAATTCTTGGTAATATTTCTAAACCTGGTTACACTTCTGGCCTTGTTTCAGATCCCTTTACTTGTTAGTCCATTACTCCAATGCCTCCTCATAATCCATACAAAACTTCAAGAACAGATTATGTTCTTAAACCCCAACCAGTCCATCTTTTCTACAAAGAACCAGTCCATAAAAATATTCACAATGTCAATGAACTAGTTACCTCTTATTTCCCTTCTGGATGGCATTTCATTCCATCCCATCCAGAAAAGTCAATTACTTTTTATAAAGACATCCTCTTTCATCACCAGTCCATAGTCATCAAACCCATCTATGACCAAGTCAATGCTAGTAAAATCATTTACCATTCTTTATACGTACACAATATTGTATCCATGGAGGAATGGGGTCTCCATTTTCTCCTTCGTGACCTTCCTAATCACAAGATACAATATAATTATTATGATTATATAGATGCCTGGTTTAAGATCCTTCTTCACCAAAATGAGTCATATAGTCACTCCTGGTTTTTCTCTTTTGACTATAAATTCAAGTCAGAATTTCCTTCATGGTTTCTGAGATGGTGGTCTCAACATGGTGCCATCCCAGAAATTATTCCTACTAATTTAATGGAATAAGTCAATTATTTCTCTTTGACTTATAAATTGAGTCAACATAAAAGTTAATTCCTTATATTGCTCCATTTTATGTCCAAATATAAAGTACCTTCGATATTTAAATGGCAATACAATATTTCCAACAACCTAGTCAGTCGCCAACATTTTGTCAAATGGTGGGATGCTTTCAAAGTCCAATGCATTATTGAACAAGTCCAGCAAGAATTTCCAATCAATGATTATGCTCCTACTCCTGCAATGGTTAAATCTTCTCAGCAGAACCTACCTGCTTCAGTTACTCAAGGAAGCCCACTTCTTTTGTAGCGACCCTGAGTTTTTGTAAGTCATTATTTATTTATTTATTATTATTATTATTACTTTATTTTATTTTTAGTTTTATTAGTTGTGTGGATACATGAGAATTTAATGTAGTATTTAATTAATTTAATATGTTATTTAATTATAGGTAATTAATTCGAATATTGATATATTTATATTGTTTATAAAAAATATATAATAACAAAAAAGTTGTTTATATATTGATAAAATATATATCATATTCATATTTATGTATATTGTATTTATGTTATATGTGTAAGATATCAATATAATAGTCAATTAGATATACTATAATAGACCTAGGTTTAATAACTTTTTGTGGAAGATTTTCCAGCAGTAGCCGTAGGAGGGGGAGGGAGAGAGAGAGAGAGAGAGAGAGAGAGAGAGAGAGAGAGAGTAATCAAACAAAAAGGTGAGAGTGACTTTGTGTTGGAATCATCAGCCAAGAGAGAGAGACATTGAGAAATCAAGAGAGAAAGGGGAAAGGGGAGAAAGAAAAGATTAAGGTTTCGTTTTGGTGGCTCCATTAGTTCTTTAAATAATTCTTTGATATTGAAAAATAGTTGTGAGTGCAAAACCCACTTCCCTTGATTTATATTTAATTCGTTATTTTTATTTATTTGATGTTGGTTTGATTTTGTATTTGCATGTAGATGATGGATTGATCTTAATTATTTTGATTAATTATGTATGCCATATTTAGGGTTTTTATATGGATTTATTTTATGGTTGTAATCATACTCATGGATATATGAAATTAAAATAAACTTGGAATCCATAGATAAATTCCTCACACTCCACCATGACTCCATGGATTGTTGTTTTATTTGAGTGTTGGTGAGAAAGAGTGTATAAAAAAAAGTGAGGATTATGAGATTTATTTAAATGCCTTAGGCTTCGCATTATTGTGTTTGTTCTCATGAGTAGATGAGAGATTGTGTGTATATATATATTGTTGCCTCATTCTTATCAATAGACGAGTGCTTTGATTTACACACGTACGTATATGCTAACCATCCGGGGAGTGTGGGTCAAACTCGGGACAATATCACCGTGCAAGTTTGGCTTCGAAGAGGTGTTAGGTATACGGGAGGCACATGGGATATATGTGTAGGCCGGAAGTGGAGGCCAAAGTGGTGGAGTTAAGGTATAAAGAATTTAATTATGAGTTTATTGGTATAGTGTGAATTGTATTGATTTGTATATCTTGAAAAACAGTAAATGACCTTGATAAATTATGAAATTTGAGCAGAGACATTTATACGTGATTCTAGACAACTTTTGTGTTTTAAATTTTTATTAAAAAGATTGATTAAAACTTGTAATCGGAAGATCTTGGTTGCAATAGTTTTTATTCATTTTAGCAGGACAGACTTTAGATACTGTTTTAACCCACGAAACGAGCTTATTTTTATTGGTTTTTTACAAGCTATAGTAAAAAATTATTCTGCACGCTTTTCGTGTTTTGAACTTTTCCGAAAAAAATCATCTTAGGGCAGTTTTTGTTCGTTTTCATGTTCAGATTTTTCAGTTGAATTTCGTCTAGGTTCTTCTATCAAGTTTTTCTCTCAACTTGTTTAGTTTCTACTAAATTCATTGGCGCTGCCTTTTAGAAAATTTGATTATGTACAACTTTTGTTCTTTAAGTTTTGGTCAATTCGAATTATTTAAGCATGAAACGGTACATTTTTATACTTTTTCAACAAGTTACTTAGGATTAAATTATACTAGCTTTATTTTTTGCAGAATCGTGGGTCGTACTGACTTTTTATGCAGGGCTGACCCACCATATTTTTATTTTTATTTTATTTATTTTATACTCAATTTATATTTCGTTGTGTACGGGCAAGAAACTAAATGCCACCGTATCTCGGGAAACTACCATTTGTCTCATTGTGGATGGAACTACTTGTCTTGTCCCGTAACAAGAATTAAATATATTTTTGTTTATGTCTGGTGGACACGTGAGTGTTAAATCTTGTACTCATACCAGTATACCTGTATACTAACCCGTTTTGTCTCTTGGCAACTCGGGTGTGTTCTGTTTGAGCGCAGCCGAGCTTCCTTTGCAGGATTAGTTGGGGCTACGGTGGTGACGTGGAATAACTATAGTTGTTAGACATATCGTTTAGACTTCTTTTATTTTCTTGAGTTTAGGGTTGATATTAGTTTATGTATTTATTATTATTATTTTTTTATGACCTTAGTATTTTGATAATTTGGCATGGTTTGTAACTTTAGATTATTTAAGTTATTTTGACTATTTATTGTTACTTTAATATTGGAGGTATTGGTTAGTTATAAAATTATGGTGGATGGTTTGGTTGGCGTTTTGTTAGTTTTTTTTTTTTGTCCCTTGTAAACTTTTAAGGATGGAAATTTACTTAAACTCTTTGGAGACGTGAACGTTGAGATTTTGTTTCACCTCTAGGATTTGGATGATAGAATATTGATTGGGGTTTTTAGTCATAATTTAATATTTAATTGTTCAAATTTTGAGGCGTGACAACCTTTTACCACAATCAGACTTGGGAGCCCAACAGCCAGTCCTGGGCCTTCAAAATCCAAGTCATCCAAGTCAAAGCTCAAGTCAAAGCCCAAGTCCAAGACCAGTAATGAAGAACTTATTCATATTGCAAAGTTACCATTGGCCCAAGCTAAGTCACAACATGAAGATGATGCTTCAGATGGATCAGCCTCATTCGAAGCCTCTACTAGTCATGATCCATATGGTCCACAATTCCAAGATGCTCAGGACCCATATGCCTAAAACAATCATTGGATTCCATATATATATATATATCAACTTCAGTCACTACTCTAGTTTGAGAAAAGCTGCTGATATCTATATTGATTCCCCATCAGTCAATTGTTCAGTCACGAGTTATTGATTCTCCATCAGTCAACTATGCAGTCACGAGTTATTGATTCTCTATCAGTCAACTGTGCAGTCACGAGTTATTGATTCTTCATCAGTCAACTGTGCAATCATGAGAAAAAAAAAAATAGATAGCTTTCACCAATCACCAAAAATGGCCCACAGCACCCGCGTGCCTCCTACTTTCCAGCTTTTGGAAGTCACAAGCCTCACAGTGTGCCTCCTATTTTCTAGCTCATGAAGTCACAAGCCTAACGGTTATCTGCTTGGCCTATAAAAGAGCTTCTCTAGTCAAGGCGAAGACACAATTGAAAAAAATCAAGAATCCACCTACTTTTCACTCTCTTGTTTTCTCAAAAAATTATATTCAAGTTGTGTTTTGAAGTTATGTATCGTTTTGAAGTTATGTATTTTGAAGCTAGACTTTCAATTTTTTCTAGTAAACAATTTACGATTGTAAGTTATCTATCTTTTAATTATTGCTGCTGTTATTATTTTAATTTTATTATTAATTTTATTGTTAATCTAATTATCCTGTAAATTTTTATCTTGTCTTGTCCCTGTCTTGCTTGCTTTTTGAAGTAAATTTTTTTTATTACACAAGATATTAACTAGACAATTAATTCTAGTTATTTTAATTATTTCTTGACTAGTTATTTTAATTTTATTATTAGTTTTTGTAATAGTACTATGATTAACCAACCTGCCTATCTTGGTATCAGAGCCAGGTTGGTTATTGATAGTTAACTGTCTAGTTATTTCTGTTTAATTCTTCTCATTTCTTTCTCTGTAATTTAATTCAAGTCTCTTTTATTCTTTCTAATCTCTCATTGTTTTCCACTTTGCTTGTAGCCACCTAACTTGCGTCCTACATCTTGAGTAAGTCCTCAAGATAGGCAGTTGACAAATATAGGGGTTCTCGGAGAGGGTATGAGCAAACACTTTGTGAAAACATGATAGGTTATCCAAGAATTTAGGATTTTGAATTACTCTACAGAATCATAATGAGTCGATTATTCCGAAGTAACTCTTTAGTCAGCTCTAGATCTACAATTTTAGCTCCTATACCTGATATAGTCATAAATGAAGAAGAACATGAGTTTCAAGATTTAAAAATAGATTTAAGTTGGAATATCCCAAAAGTCTCTATAAAAGAAATATATAAAACCAATTTTTTAAAATCCTCTTTTAATATCAATTTACATGTTAAAACCATTGAACAAGTTTATGCTCTAACAAAAACTCAAGAAACATGTCAATTATTAAGTAAAGAATCAATCAGAAAACATTTATCCACTAGTCATAATTTTATTCATATCGGTTTAATTCAAGTTGCAGTCAAACCTTTAACTATGCAAGGCCATAATTATTCTATTTTATTATGTTTAAGAGATGCTCGGTTTATTGAATATTATGATAGATTAATGGAAATGATGGAATCCGGTCTCCACAAAGGACCTGTCCATTTTAACTGCTTTCCTGATTTTACTTTAAGTCTTTGTGATCCTCACATATTAAAAGCTTTAACACTAAACCTTCGAATTTCCGGTGCCTTTACTAAAATGCTTGGAGGTGCACACTCTATTGCTTTAATATATTGAATTTATTACAAGTGTATTAAAACTAATCTTACTCATACAAGGTAGTACTAATGACGCCAATGTAGATGTTCCTACAACTATTTGCTGGCAAGACATTACTCTTCCTGATAATTGGACCACAGTCAATGAAAATTATGTTCACCCACACCAATATAATAGTCATGATGTCCAACAAATCCAACAAAATGATGATGGTTTTGTTCATATACGTTTTCATCGCCCAACTTATAGTCAATTCTCACGGCACAGCACATTTATTATCCCTACCGACGACGATGAAATTTTTAGTACTCCTTTATTTACACGAAAAGATAGAAAACTTTTAATAAGTCAACCTTCACACACTACTAATAGTAAATTAAAAGGAATAGATAATTCCTTTACATTTCAAATTAACAAACTTGTTTATTCCGCACACACACATCTTTAGGAAGAAGACAATACATCTCAAGCTTCACCCACTCAAATTGATTTTGAAGTAATTCCTCCTGTTAATCCACTAAATTCTGAATTTAAATCTAAAAATAATAAATTAAAACGACAAGTTTATCGAAATACTTATGGTAAACAACAACAATCCAAAATAATTAAGAAATTGTATAAATTTATGAATGAGCTTGGTACTTGTAGACACCCCATTTTTGACCGTCCTCAAGACTTGGACGTCACCGTTTGAACACTCGGTGATCATCCATGTTCGTGTTCGTTTTGAGTTCTCGGAGGCCTCAGCTACGTGCCTTGCCTTAGGAACTCTCAACTTGACTGTTTTGTGTTTGGTTTTGCACCAAACACTTGTTGTTTTTGCTTCTGAGGGTAGAGAATGGCTTGTCAGCCACTCCCGGAGCCCACCGGCCAAGGCATGATGTCACCGGCCATGTTCTCTTGCCACCGGCCATTGGTGATGGTCGGTCGGCACCTTTGGTGGTCGGCCGGCCCTTAATTTGGTCAATCGGCCATATTTTCTGGCCGGGACTTCTTTTTTGTCCTTTTTAGGCATTGTGCATGCCAGCTGTGCCAGCTGGAGCACACAGATCTGTCCTCCATAAACGTGTATGGAGGACTTGCACCCTTTGCACCCTTTTTGTTCTAAGCTTCTTGGAGAAGCTTGCACCCTTTGCCTTAGCTTCTTGAGGAAGCTTGACCCTTTGTCTTAGCTTCATCAAGAAGCTTGCACCCTTTGCCTTAGCTTCCTTGAGAAGCTTGACGTCCTTGACCCTTTTTGTTCAGCTTCTTTAAGAAGCTTAGGTCTTTATCTTGCTCTATATAAGAGAGCCTTCCCTCTCCTTTGAAGAGGTTCAGCAAAAACCAGAGATATATGATATATACAACTTTCTCTCTCTATATCTCCCTTTCTCTCTCTTCATTTTTGTGTGTTAGAGGGCCTAAAAGGGTGTTTTGTTCTTAGTTTTGCACTAAGGCACCTAGCATTACACCATACTTGGGTTATTGAGGTGTTGGGAGGTTTTTCTTAGAGCTTTTAAGCTTGGTTTTGATCAGAAAAGGGGCCTGAGGTTGCTGTTCTTCAAGTGTTCTTCAAGGGTGAGCATAATTACTTTATATTCCCCATTCTCGCACTAGCCTTTAACCCACTTTGCATGCTGTTTTGAGCTTTGTGTATAACTGATAAAAGTTCTATTTTTTTATGTTTAAGATGTTTCATTAAGGTCATTTTGGTGTTGGGGGTCGACCTCCCCCTCTTAGGCCTTGTTTGGCCCCTTTTGTGCCTTCTTTTTTGAGCTTTGGAACCTTTGATGTATTGGCCTTCTCACCACTGAAATCTAGTGGATTTTCAGTGGTGGTGAAGGGGTCTTAAAGTCTTGTATAGGGGAGGGACACCTCTCTCCCTTTGTGTCTCATTTGTTCATGTTTTTGGCTCATAAGGGTAGCATACATGCTTAGCTTTACTTAGCTCCATTTCAGAGGTTTTTGGGTGTTATTTGGTCATTTTATACCTCTGTTTTTGGTCGGATTGATGGTCCATTACATGCATCATACACTTGTCTAGTAATGCCCTTTATTGTCATAACATGTGTCATGCATTTGCCCCTCCAAGCTTGCATGTTCTAGCTTGACTTCATGAAGATTTTGGTCATATTTCATCATGCTTGAGGTCTGTTGGGTATTGATTTGATCATGTTTGCCATGTTTGGTATAGCCACCATGCATTTTGGCTTGCGAGCCTTGAGTGTGTGAGTCGTTAGCATGCTTTAGTTGGGTTGTTTCAGTGATTTGGAATCATTTCCCATGCTATTTCAGTCCATAATCCATATTTGTATGCTTGCATTCATCATCCTTTCCATGCTTTGAAGAGATGCTCGTTCGTGCCTTAAAATGAGTCATTGTGCATGCCTATGTGTTTGAGGCTTTGGGCTGCCATATCAGTGGGTTTTGGGGCTCCTTTTTGCATGTTAAAACTCTGTTTTGCATTGATTAGTCCATACCATATGTGGTTGGGGTGGTTGTAGTAGAGTGCCCTCTTTGTGGCCTTAAATCCCCCTTTGTTTTGCATTCATTTCTTAGCATGTTTTGACCATGATCTATGCATGCTTTAGTCTTGTTTTGGAGTGCCTTAGGACTGTTTTAAGCCATTTTGGTCCTTTAGGGTTTGGTTGACATAGCTCTGGTTTGGACCCCTTTGTTGGCTTCAAGTTTTGGTCATTGTTGCATGCCTTACTTGCATAACATGGTTGATTTGGCATCATCCTCTATACACTTTCAGAGTTCAACATGTTGGTCTAGTGTCCATGTTTATCATCTTTTGAGTGTTCTTGAAAGCTACCTTTTGTGCCTTAGCTTTAGGCCCATTGGTGTACATGTTTGCATGAGCATTTATCTATCATTTCTATAGCTTTTGGCCATTGTTTTGGAGTGTAGCTGAGGCTCCTTCATCTTAGTATAAGTCCATAGGTCATGCATTTGTGCATTGTTGCATGCCTATCCTTTTTTTCCATACTAGGTTGCATCATAGTATTGTATATCTATTGCATTGCCATATTGTTTGCATGTTATGTTGCATTGCATTGCATCTTGCATGCTTGGCGCATTGCACATTTGCATGTTTAGTTTGCATTGCATTTGGCATGCTTTGCTCACTTAGACTCATATTGCATACTTGAGCCATTTTGTACACTTGAGCTGCATTGCATACATGCATTACATTTTGCTTGGTTTGGGGTGTCAAACCAAGCATGAGGAATGAGATGTGTTCGTACTTAAAGTGATGAAACACGTCTCAATCCTCGGTCGTTGATGCCCTTGATCTTAACATGATGGGGCGTGAAGCATTCATTCGTTTTGTTGCATTCATTTACATTGATTGGCAAACTTGGTGCCTTTGGCCATCATGCATCGAGATGCGTGATTGGTGGCCCGAGGACCAAGGGCCGCACTCCCTTGAGTCCATAACATGATAGGGAGTGTGGCCATGCATACATTACTTTGAAATTTCCTTGCCATACACTGTCTGTCCACTGCTGCAGCAAAAAAAGGATTCTGCAGGAATAAATGGTCGGCTGGCCACTTTCAGTGCCGATCGACCATCATAGTCTAGCCGGTGACCCAATTTATGGTCGATGATCACATTTACATGGTCGGTGGTGCTTTTCATTGGCCGGTGGCATTCCAAAATGATCAGGGAATGGTTCAGAGGTGCCTCAAGAATTTTCACATCCCTCAGAGGTGCAGAACAGTGCAAACAGAGGCAACAGTGGCATGGTAACGGGTTTCCGAGCAAGGCAAATCGAGCATGCATCATCCACGTATTTCGAGGCAGAGCTGCGGCGGTCTCTTTAGTTTCATATTTAGGCTGTTTTTGTAATTAATTTATTAATTAATTAGAAGTTTTGTAATAATTAATTAGCTAGGATAGTTGATTCATTATTTGGCCTGTATTATTCTTTCGGATCCTCCGAGCGAGGGCAATTGTGTAATAAGTGTGTGTGAGTGTGTGTATGTCTTCCAACCTCCACTTCTTTCTCCCTTTTATTTACCTGCTTTCAATGGTTAGTATTAGGGCATATTTAAATTAGCATACCTTATGCTATGCATGCGTGCATTCATTCATCTGTATTGCATGCATCGGGCTCGGCGCATCATACTAACTGCATGGTATTTCAATTCCGAGTTGAATACATGTTATCTGTTATATTTCATATGCCATGTTTAGAATAGCCGAGCCTATCTAGGTTGCATTTTTGCATGTGTTGCATTAAGCATTTCAGCATAATTAGGATTCATGTATGTTCACTAACTAAGTTTCTGTTTTGGCTTGGAGTACTCGGTAAGTTTTTATGCTTTAGCATCCTTGCATGCGTGTGAGTGTTGCCATGATAGCATGCTTTACCATGAGGCTATGTGCTTATGTGATATACCTGCCTGAATGCCTGTGGGTGAAGGTTGGATTATCTGAATTGGAATAATGCATTGACTGTGAGTTTTAAGCCCACTAGATAGTGGCAAATCACCATGTTTTCTAAGCCCACTTGAGGGTGGCAAAATCCGCATTTTAGTCTACTTGCGAGTAGCAAACCGCTTTAAAAAACAAACATGAAATGTTTTGTTCCAATTCAGGTGATCCAGTCTATACTTGTATGCTGCGCGCATCACGTAGTAATTCTAGGCTAATAACCGGGGTAAGAGCGCAAAATGTTTTCAAAACTCGATATCATGGTTAGTAGAGGCCGATCTTTGATCAGGCGAGCGGGGGTGCTCACGAAGTGACCTTCCCCAATCGTACCCAAGTTCCCGAGCCGAGGCAACTTTGGTGATGACGGACACGTGGCCTTAGGCACGAGTCAGGATTTCCTAAATCCTCCCAAAATAAAATATTTAGGTGGCGACTCTGTATCTGGCAAAGCAGTCCATGTTTGGTACTTCTTTCTAAAAATCTGTTTTTCAAAATGATTTGCCGGATTTGGACTCTTTGATGATTCATCGGTCTTGCATTGCACTTTGCGAGATTAGATACAGGACCGCGACATTGAGTTTTGAACTGTAGTGAGCCCAAATGAACAAAACGAGATTTTCCTCTCGGGACGTTCGGGGACGTCTACTGTACCGAAGTCAATTTCTTTGACTATCTTGAAAATTATTATCAAAAATTAAATACTATTACAAAAACTAAATGGAAAACTTCCCCTAATACTACTGTTTCTTCTAGTCATCCTCCTTTAGAAACCATCCTTATTGAACATAAAGGATCGCTTGTGCATGCTTCTCCTTTTAAACTTCATGGTGATGAATCTAAAATCAAAAAGGTAATTGAACAAAATAATTATACAAATCAATGTTTAAAAACTATTGGTAAACAATTAGATAAAATTGAAACTCATTTTGATGATTACTCAACTATCAATATATCAACTACTAAACCTTTAGACAAACCTCTTATTAATCTTCCTAGCACTAGGAAAAGGTTAAGTCTAGTTACTCAAGATACTAATACTGTTGAAGTTGTTAAACAATTATTTACTAAATTAGCTACCCCTTCTAACGAAAAAGGAATTACTGTCTTAATACAACAACCACCTTTAGAATTTACTAGTGACTCTGACATATCTACTAATGAAATTAGTCAATTAGCACAAAAATTTCAAACCACTCATCTTAATCGAATAGTATATCTGAAAGTTAATCCTACTACTCTTACAAAAAATTGGTATAATAAACCAACTCCACCTGATCTTCAATTTGAAGAAACTAATATTAGCAATCAATTTTCTATTTCTGCTAAAAAATTATATGAACGGAATATTGGTGGTCTTAGTGAAAATCAAATTCTTTAAAAGTTAAATTACATGTCTATGGTAGCTAATAGTTATCTTAATAATTATCCTGACTACAGTCAACCTGAAATCGTCTCTTTACTTACCTCTAGTTTTACTGGTATGATTAAATCTTGGTGGGACAAATACCTCACTCAGGATATGCGTGAAGATATTCAAAATGCAGTCCAACTTGATGAAAATGACTTCCTTATATTTGATGAAGACATAAGAACAAGTAAACCTGATGGCATTAACACTTTAATATTTACCATAATCAAACATTTTATTGGAACACCTACTAATATTCATTCTCGCATCCACGATCAACTTAGTAATTTAACTTGCCCTACATTAAGTGATTTTTATTGGTATAAAGATCTCGTTACTTCTAGAGTTATGCTTAGAGATGATTGTACTAAATCATTTTGGAAAGAAAAATTTATTAATGGATTACATAGTCTTTTTGCCCATAACCTCACTTATGGTGATATCATTAGTACTATTCAAAAAGAATGATTGAAAATGTGTATTGACATGAAACTTAGTCAAAAAGTAGCTAGAGATAAACATAAGGCTAAATATGAATTAGGTAACTTTTGTGAACAATATGGTCTACCCCCTATAGTCCCATCGCGTAAAAAACATAAGAAAAATAAAACTTTTTCTAAACCATGTAAGAAATATCGTAAAAAAGCAAAGACAGGGACATGACAATATAAAAATTAACAGGATAATTAGATTAATAGTAAAATTAATAATAAAATTAAAATAATAACAACAACAATAATTAAAAGATAGATAACTTACAATTGTAAATTGTTTACTGGAAAAAATTGAAAGTCTAGCTTCAAAATACATAACTTCAAGACGGTACATAACTTCAAAACACAACTTGAATACAATTTTTTGAGAAAGCAAGAGAGTGAAAAGTAGGTTGATTCTTGATTTTTTCAATTGGGTCTTCGCCTTGACTAGAGAAGCTCTTTTATAGGCCAAATAGATAACTGTTAGGCTTGTGACTTCATGAGCTGGAAAGCAGCAGGCACACTGTGAGGCTTGTGACTTTCAAAAGTTGGAAAGTAGGACGCACATGGGTGCTGTGGGCCATTTTTGGTGATTAGTGAAAGCTATCTATTTTTTTTTTTCTCGTGACTGCATAGTTGACTAATGGAGAATCAATAACTCGTGACTGCATAGTTGACTGATAGAGAATCAATAACCTATGACTACACAATTGACTGATGGGGAATCAATATACATATTAACAGCTTTTCTCAAAGTAAGAGTAGTGATTGAAGCTGATATATATATATGGAATCCAATGACTGTTTTAGGCATATAGGTCCTGAGCATCTTGGAATTATGGACCATATGGATCATGACTAGTAGAGGCTTCGGATGAGGCTGATCCATTTGAAGCATCATCTTCATCTTGTGACTTAGGTTGGGCCAATAGTAACTTTGCAATCTGAATAAGTTCTTCATTACTGGTCTTGGACTTGGGCTTTGACTTGGATGACTTGGATTTTGAGGCCCAGAACTGGCTGTTGGGCTCCCAAGTCTGACTGTGGTAAGAAGAAGTGGGCTTCCTTGAGCGACTGAAGCAGTTGGGTTCTACCGAGAAGATTTAACCATTGCAGGAGTAAGAGCATAATCATTGATTGGAAATTCTTGCTGGACTTGTTCAATAATGCGTTGGATTTTGAAAGCATCCCACAATTTGACAAAATGTTGGCGACTGACTAGGTTGTTGGAAATATTGTATTGCCATTTAAATATCTAAGGAACTTTATATTTGGATATAAAATGGAGCAATATAGGGAATTGACTTTTATGTTGACTCAATTTATAAATCGAAGAGAAATAATTAACTTGTTCCATTAAATTAGTAGGAATAATTTCTGGGATGGCACCATGTTGAGACCGCCATCTTAGAAACCATGAAGGAAATTCTGACTTGAATATATTGTCAAAAGAGAAAAACCAGGAGTGACTGTATGACTCATTTTGGTGGAGAAGTCTTAAACCAGGCATCCATATAATCATAATAATTATATTGTATCTTGTGATTGGGAAGGTCACGAAGGAGAAAAGGGATACCCCATTCCTCCATGGATATAATATTGTGTATGTATAAAGAATGGTAAATGATTTTACTAGCATTGACTCGGTCATAGATAAGTTTGATAACTATGGACTGGTGATGAAAGAGGATGTCTTTATAAAAAGTAATTGACTTTTCTGGATGGGATGGAATGAAATGCCATCCAGAAGGGAAATAGGAGGTAACTAGTTCATTGACATTGTGAATATTCTTATGGATTGGTTCTTTGTAGAAAAGATGGACTAGTTGGGGTTTAAGAACATAATATATTCTTGAAGTTCTGTATGGATTATTAGGAGGCATTGGAGTAATGGACTAACAAGTAAAGAGATCTGAAGCAAGGGTAGAAGTGTAACCGGGTTTAGGAATATTACCAAGAATTTGGTATTTGTTGACTAGATCAATTGAAGGAGCAACAATAGGTTGACTGGTTGAAACAATGTCAAGTTTAGAATGAGGCTTTTGACTTCACATTTGTATTTCAACAAACAGAAGTTAGTTAGCATCTACTGAGGAGATCTAACTTATCAATATGGAAATTGAGAAGATTAGTGTAATGGGAAATCAAATTGCATTCACTGCGAATTTGCTAGAATTGTAAATAAGGATCTTGGTCAATCATTTTTAAATAGGTTATTTTGAAGGAGCAACAACAAATCAATTTGCGATATCGGGTGACTGCTAACTTGTGTGTAGAACAATAAGGAGTAGGCATGATGCACTATCCCCCCTGTAAAGATTCTCTAGTAAGAAAATCAAGGATAGAATTTTGACTACCAGGAATGTATTCAATATCAAAATCAAAGATACTTAAAATAGATTGCTAACGGGCAAAAATATGTTTACTAGCAATATTTTGAACATCTTTTTGTAAAACATATTTAGCACTTTTACAATCAACGCATAATAAAAATTTTTGATTTAAAATATCATCTTGAAATTTACTAATACATAATACAATAGATAAATTCTTTTTCTAATAGTAATATAATTTTTTTTGTGTTTTGTTCCAAACACCAGAATGAAAACGAACAATTTGTTCAGATGACTTAGGAGTGGAGTGACCTTCTGAAGGAGAATTCCACCATAACCAACATCAGAGGCATCAGTTTGAATAATTTTGAATGAATTTTTAGTAGGAATACCAAGACAAGGCAAAGTTTTGACATATTTTTTGACTTGTTGTACAATAATAGTATGACTGGGAGACCATGGAGGAGAATTATCCTTTAACTGATCAAAATGGGGTTGACAGGTTTTCCTAAGGTCTTGATAGAATTCAACAATGTAATTAAGAGAGCCTAAAAATCGCTGTAATTGAGTATTGTCTAAAATTTCATCAGGAAACTTAGAGGCAAATTCAATAAATCGACTAATTAGAAGAATAGTACTTCGATATATATAATCTCCTAAAAATTGGACTTTGGTTTGGAATAACTTAATTTTAGGGGCAGATATGACTAAACCATTATGTTTAATAATCTGAAGGAAGGAGTGAAGAAGTTTCCAATGTTCATCTATGGACTTAGAGAAAATAAGAATGTCGTCAATGTAAACGATGGAAAATTGACTAAAGGGATTGAATATTTCATTCATGATGTTTTGAAATTCATTAGGTGCGTTTTTTAAACCAAAAGGCATGACATTCCTTTTGTAATGACCAAAAGGTGTAGTAAAATAGTTTTATACATATCTTTAGGGTGAATTTGTATTTGCCAAAATTCACTTTTAAGATCAAATTTACTAAAAATGACGGCTTGACTAAGACATTTAATTAAATCTTTTTTATTACGAATTGGACAGCGTATCCATTCTAAAACTTTGTTTAAAGGTTTATAATTGATGACTAATCGTGGAACACTATGTTCAAGTTCAACATTTTTATTAACATAAAAGGCAGGACAAGACCAAGGTGACTTACTTTTACTAATGATATTATTTTTAAGTAATTCATTGATTTTTTTTTTACACATTTCGATTAATTTATTATTCATTTGAATGGGACGAGATTCAGTAGGAATTTGTCTTTCATCAAAATTTTTAATATAAGGAAGTGTAACGCCATGTTTTTTTCTATGCCAGAAAGTACTAGGTAAAGTAGAACAGATAGTAGTTTCTAAATGGGTTTTGAATTGTTCAATTTTAGAAACAAGAATGGGATTTGTTAATTGAGATTCAACTATTTTATATTTGACTTCTTCCTTAAGAAACTTAAGTTGTTTAGTTAATCGGTAGATAGATTGGAATATGGAACATTCTTTTAATTGATTTAATTCTTTGGTTTTCAGGAGGAGATAAGAATTTAAAGGTTACTGTTTGACCAAAAGCTTGTGTTGTTATTCCATGATTAGTGCAAGTGAATGGGTATAATAAAAAGATAAATAGTGTTCCTAAAATGACTTTGTCTGTCATATTTCCAACTAAAACAAATGATGTTTTGAAACAAATATTATTTTGACAAATATGTACTTTAGGTAATTTATATTTAATATACATTTGACTTCCATTAGCAGAACTTAATTGTTCACTAGTTTTATGATAATATTTTGTGGGGATTAAACCTTCTTGGATACAATTTAAATCAGCGTTGGTATCAATTAGGGCTATGACTTCTATTTCAAAATCATTAATAACTAATTTGACTTTCGAATGCCATTTTTGAATATTAATTCTATTAATAATATTTAAACAATTACTGTCATCGTGATTATCATTGTCATGATGAGATTTAGTTGATCGATTATCAAAGATGACATGGTTGGGATCGTGACTATGATCGTGACTAGAACTAGATTCATCAGAGGAAGTATCGTTATTATTTTGGAAATGATTAAGACTTTTATTGATTTTTAATATTGCAATTTCTTCTTCTAATGATTTGTCTTTAGTTTTTAATTCTTTAATTATTAATTTAATTTGGTTAATTTCTTTCTGTAAATCTTGTAAGGTTACTTTTTATGGTGAGCTTTTTTGAATCTTTTTAATGTAGAAGTTAAACTGATAATTGGTTTATCTTGATGAGGTTTTTTTTATCTTTGTTCATTAGTAAAGATTTTAATTTATTAGTACATATATTTTTTTTAAAGTCAGGATTGTCTAGTTTACTAATTAATTCAATTAATGAATCTTCTTCTTGCTGGGATTTAGTAAGTATAGTGATTTGTTTACAATAGGTATCATTACATTCTAGTTCAATTGGATCATTATCAGTATTATCAGTAGGAGAATAATAGTCAGAATTACTACTAGATAGATTAGGATCACTTGATGAGGTACTAGATGGATGAGGAGAGTAATTCGAGGTATTAGTCAAGCTGAAGATTTCAAATATTTGATATTGATTTTCTTTAGTAATGTGTAATTGGTTAAGTTTGTCCTTTAGGTTAGCTTTAGCTTTACATTTGTTAGAATAGTGACCTTTTTTACCACAATTGTAACAAGTAATATCTTGGGTAGATTTTGACTTCTTGAAGTTTTTAGTTGTCTTATGATATTTCTTGTTAGGTTTAGCCTAATATTGATCATGTGATTTAGGGGATGAATGTTTTTTATAATATTTCTTATATGGTTTGGGAAAAGTTTTATTTTTCTTATGTTTTTTACATGATGGGACTATAGGGGGTAGACCATATTGTTCATAGAAGTTACCTAATTTATATTTAGCCTTATGTTTATCTCTAACTGCTTTTTGACTAAGTTTCATGTCAATACACATTTTCAATCCTTCTTTCTGAATAGTACTAATGATATCACCATAAGTGACGCTATCATATTCAATAATACCAGTGGGTTGACTAAGGACATCTCTAATTTTATGGGCAAAAAGACTAAGTAATCCATTAATAAATTTTTCTTTCCAAAATGATTTAGTACAATCATCTCTAAGCATAACTCTAGAAGTAAAGACATCTTTATACCAACAAAAATCACTTAATGTAGTGCAAGTTAAATTACTAAGTTGATCGTGAATGCGAGAATGAATATTAGTAGGTGTTCCAATAAAATGTTTGATTATGGTAAATATTAAAGTGTTAATGCCATCAGGTTTACTTGTTCCTATGTCTTCATCAAATATAGGGAAGTCATTTTCATCAACTTGGACTGCATTTTGAATATCTTCATGCATATCCTGAGTGAGGTATTTGTCCCACCAAGATTTAATCATACCAGTAAAACTAGAGGTAAGTAAAGAGACGATTTCAGGTTGACTGTAGGCAGGATAATTATTAAGATAACTATTAGCTACCATAGACATGTGATTTAACTTTTAAAGAATTTCATTTTCACTAAGACCACCAATATTCCGTTCATATAATTTTTTGGCAGAAATAGAAAATTGATTGCTAATATTAGTTTCTTCAAATTGAAGATCAGGTGGAGTTGGTTTATTATACCAATTTTTTGTAAGAGTAGTAGGATTAACTTTCGGATGTACTATTCGATTAAGATGAGTGGTTTGAAATTTTTGTGCTAATTGACTAATTTCATTAGTAGATGTGTCAGAGTCACTAGTAAATTCTAAAGGTGGTTGTTGCATTAAGACAGTCATTTCTTTTTCGTTAGAAGGGGTAAATAATTTAGTAAATAATTGTTCAATAGCTTCAACAGTATTAGTATCTTGAGTAACTAGGCTTAACCTTTTCCTAGTGCTACGAAGATTAATAAGAGGTTTGTCTAAAGGTTTACTAATTGATATATTGCTAGTTGAGTAATCATCAAAATGAGTTTCAATTTTATCTAACTGTTTACCAATAGTTTTTAAACATTAATTTGTATAATTATTTTGTTCAATTACCTTTTTAATTTCAGATTCATCACCAGGAAGTTTAAAAGGAGAAGCATGCACAAGCGATCCTTTATGTTCAATAAGGATGGTTTCTAAAGGAGGATGACTAGAAGAAACAGTAGTATTAGGGAAAGTTTTCCATTTAGTTTTTGTAATAGTATTTAATTTTTGATAATAATTTTCAAGATAGTCAAAGAAATTGACTTCGGTACCAATCTCATTCATAAATTTATATCATTTCTTAATTTTTTTGGATTGTTGTTGTTTACTATAAGTATTTCGATAAACCTGTCGTTTTAATTTATTATTTTTAGATTTAAATTCAGAATGAAGTTTATTAAGATCTAGAGTACAATGTTTACTAAGAGTTAATAATTGTGGATTAACAGGAGGAATTACTTCAAAATCAGTTTGAATGGGTGAAGCTTGAGATGTATTATCTTCTTCCTGTAGATGTGTGTGTGTGGAATAAACAGGTTTACTAATTTGATATGTAGATGAATTATCTATTCCTTTTAGTTTACTATTAGTAGTGTGTGATGGTTGACCTATTAAAAGTTTTCTATTTTTTCGTGTAAATAAAGGAGTGCTAAAAATTTCAACGGAATACTAGATGTACTGTGCCGAGAGGATTGACTATAAGTTGGGCAATGAAAACGTATATGAACAGAACCATCATCATTTTGTTGGATTTATTAGACATCATGACTATCAGATTAGTGTGGGTGAACATAATTTTCATTGATTGTGGTCCAATTATCAGGAAGAGTAATGTCTTGCTAGCAAATAGTTGTGGGAACATCTATATTGGCGTCATTAGTACTACGTTGTATGAGTAGGGTTTTATCTTTGGGAGTTTTAACTAAGGCATGGACATTAAGATTAGTTTAAATACACTTGTAATAAATTCAATCTATTAAAGCAATAGAGTTTGCACCTCCAAGCATTTTAGGGTCTAACACTCTTGTAAGACATTTGGTAGAAATTTTGGTAGAACTTTTGGGATCTCTAGTATTTTTGTTGTAAAAAATACTACAAAAAATAAGTTTTCTTTTTACTTTTTTACATGTGTATTTGTAAAAATAATAAACTTGTTGGACTATTTTAATATCTTTTATTTATTTATTTATTTTGGTGACCTTTTGTTTTGTCCATGAATGGAGATTATTGGAAAGTCATGAGCATTGGTGGTGAGTTAATATTTTGGAGGTTTTGAGACTCTCATTTTTCTCTAATTTATTGGTCATTATTTTTTTGTGTAATTTGTAAGGTCCTAGTGGCTTATAAATTGTTCCTCTCATCTACTTTTTTCTAGACCAACTCTTTTTACACTTAAGAGATTACTAGCCAAAGAATGGTGTTTTTCTTGGTGAAGCTTTGGGTTCACCATCCTGAGCAGAGTTGGTTTGAACTATATGACAAGTGGTCGGGCTGTTGTATCTTGGAGGGGACAAGTCAAAGTTTAGTGATTGCTGTATCGGTATTTGGGTTCTTCCTACAACAGTGGGTTTGATCTCCTTGAAGAAAACTTGATATTTGTGCCCCAGCCTAATCTATTTATATCTCATTTTCTTTGCATTATTTATCAATAAAATATAATTCTTCTGGTATTTTCACCAACAATTTTAAGGAGATCAATATGGAATTGGAGATCTCAATAAGCCTTTCAAGTGTAAGGTAGTTCATTTTAAGAGGTGGAAAGGAAAAGTTCTTTTTTACCTCAGCCTTTTGAAAGTTGCTTATGTTCTTACCAAGAAGAACCCAAACAAAATTCAAACCGAGGAGATGAATGATGAAAACTACGAGGCACATGAAGCAAAAGTGGCTTCATACAATACAAATGAGTATAAATGTCATTTTTATCTTTTAAATTGTCTTGCTGATCAATTTTATGATTACTATGACACCACTTACACTTCAGCGAAGAAAATTTGGAAAGCTTTACAGACTAAGTATGATACTGAAGAGGCAAGAGCAAAAAAGTATGTAGCTAGCCGATTTTTTCGTTTCCAAATGGTGGATGAAAAATTTGTTGTGGAGCAAGTACAAGATTTCCAAATGATAGTTGCAGAAGTAAGATCTGAAAGTATCAATATTGGTGACAACTTGGTAGTTGCTGGACTTGTTGACAAGTTACCACCATCTTGGAGAGAATTCCAAAAAAACGTGCGCCACAAACAAAAGGAGACTTCCTTAGAGGCGTTGATTACTCGCATCCGAGTTTAAGAGGAGGCTAGAGGCCTAGATGCATTGATAATACAAGAGGGTAAACTTTGTTTCAACAAATAATAACTTACCCAAATGTCAAAATTCTAAGAATGCTTATTTGAAGCCTTATACAAATAATATGAAGAATTGTGGTAAACCTCACAATAAATGATTAATCCAAACAAGAACCAAGGTCCACCACCTCCACAAAATTTTACATGTTTTGTTCATGGCAAAAGTGGGCATATTGCTTGAACTTGCAAATTCCAAAAATGTGCACCTGCCCCAAAGGCTAACATTGTCGAGAAGACATTTGCATGGTTAATTATGTAGAACGTTGGTGGGCAGATTCTGGTGCTAATAGACATGTTTGTTATAATAAAGATTGGTTCAAGGTGTATACTCCCTTTGATGATCAGAAAACAATTATGCTTGGTGACTCTAGTCAAACCTAGATACTTGGGAGTGGTAAGGTTGACCTTAAGTTCACCTCTGGACATATACTTAAAACATGTGCTTTATACACCGTCCATAAGGAAGAATTTGATATCAAGTTATTTGTTAAATAAGGTTGGTTTTAAGCAAACTATGGAATCTGATCAATATGTGATTACCAAGAAGGGTATTTTTGTGGGTAAGGGTTATGCTTGCTGTGGAGGTTAAAAATTTAAGCCCAAGGCCCAAGCAAGTTAAGACGCAGCCCCAAAGCATTTTTACCCAGCCAGAGAAAAGTCTAGGCCCAAGCCCTTAGAAGGTATAGTTATAAAGCAAACAAGGTCACGTGATAGGAGATTTAGACAGAATCACTTTCAGAAAAGAGATCCTTAAATAGGAAGGAAAACCCTTGGATGAGATAGAAATCAACTATAGAGATCAAAACTAACAAAAGAAAGGATACAAAATCGACCAACTCTGACAATCTGGGCATCCGATAAGATCAATCCAATGATCAGGGATGAGCGTGCAAAACCCGAACTAAATCTAGGCCATCTGTAACACCGGGTAACTGACAATGGCATATAAAAATCACTTGTCTACTTGCCCGACCAGTCTCTGCATATATAAAACACCATTGGATCGATACCATAATCCAACGATCACGATACCAGGTATCCACACTATAAAAGGAGGAAGGAAAACCATTTAAAGGAAAGCAAAAATAGAGAAATAGATACTACTTTTCAGAAAAAATATGACATGTATCGTCGGAGGGTCCCCCCGACCAACCTTGGTCGAGGGAGATCACTAATGTTTTGATATTTGTCTTTTTTGCAGAGTAAAGGAAGGAACCGCTCATCTCGTTTTCCTTGTGGAGAAAACATTTTCCCTTTCTACAACTGGCGCCGTCTGTGGGAAATTCGAGAAAAGATGAGTATCCATACCTCTTTGGACGAAATACAGACAAACTCCCAAAATTTACCGATCGAGAATATGGCTAGTGAAAATTTTGGCCACGATCCCAATGCTACCCCCGCCAACTCCGCACTAATAATTTCGCTAGGTCTCAAAAACCAACAAGGCCAACTTATTGAACAACTGATGGCGGAATTGGAAGCGCTCAAGGAAGAACTACACGCAACCTGAAGAAAGCCTGCCAAACGAGCCCGAACTGCCGATCGACAAAGGCGACCAAATCACTATCAGGTCACAAGCCAGACTGCTAGCAGCAACCCCGACCAAACGCAGAAAAAGTGTCAGGTCACCTGAAGAGATTTTTCAGATAACTCGGAGAACGACCTAAGAAGTTGGCTCAATAGTCGGACCTGAGGACATCCAAAACCCGTTAGACGAAAACTCTTCACAGATGATTTAGCGTCTCCTTTTTCCCGGATAATAGACAGCGCAGATCCACCAAAAAGGTTCACCCCCGCCAAAATTCAATTTGTATGATGGCAAAGGGGATCCGACTAGCCACATCCAATATTATAAGTAGGCCATGACATTATGGAGCAATAATGGCCCGATCATGTGTCGGATGTTTTCCTCGAGTTTAGGTGAAATGGCATTGCGATGGTACTACAAATTGAAAGCTCAATCTATCAGCGATTGGGCACAGCTGCAGCAAGCATTCGTCTCATGTTTTATCACCAATAGTCGGCTGCCGAAAGAAGTGGATGTGCTCCTTACAATGAAGAAGGAAGATATGAAGAGGCTACGGGAGTATTACAGTAGGTATTGGGCAGCTTATAATGAAATCAATAACTGCAATGAGCAACTGGCAGTAGCCTTATTCAAGTTAAGGTTGCTACCCGAGAGCAAGCTTCGGCAGTCTCTAACAAAAAAGGCCCCCACCAATGTGGGAAGTCTGATAAGACGAGTTGAACAATATTGTAAGATTGAAGATGACATAAAAGGCACTGAAGAACCAAAGCCTGTCCGGATCCCATCTAAGGCTCCACGAAAAGATGAGAAGAAATCTCCAGTCAACAAAAGAAAGGAATCCAACGCAATTGCTGACTAGTCAAAAATATGAAAAGAAGTCTTCCAAGCGATTATCACCATCTTTAATGAGTCGATATATCGCTTGATGTTAAAAATCTAGAACGAACCGTACTTCTCTTGGTCACTTCGGATGCTCAGCAATATGTCACTTCGCAATCTTAGACTGCGTTGTTCTTACTATAAGGACCATGGACATCTCATAGAGGATTGAAAAGCGCTAAAATAATTCCTGGAGGAATTGGTGCAAAGCGGACACCTACGATCTTATGTTGACTCGTCCATAGATCGAAATGATAATATCAGGGACAAAGCTAGGGAAACACAACCCACAGTAACTATCAATATGATTTATTCGGTTCCAATGAAAAGGCGCATAGGTTAGGAAGTGTCACCGACATTCCGAAGAGAAATTATGTCCCTATCAAAGGTGACTGCAAAAAGGATTCTCTCATCAGCAAAGATTTCCTTCTTTGATAAAGATCTGACGTGGATTCGTTATCCCCACAATGACGCATTGGTAGTAACATTACAAATTGGGGAATTTGCTGTCAAAAGGATATTGATCGATCAAGGTAGTTCGGCCGAAATCATGTACTATGGACTTTTCAAAAAATTACGATTGTCTCATGAAGCCGTACTCAGTGTGGAATCCCCACTCTATGGCTTCAACTCAAGCCTGGTGTTCCCTTTGGGACAAATCTTCCTGCCAGTCAAGGCTGAAGAAACAGTCCATCAAGTCGAATTTCAGTTGGTCAACGTACCCTCTCCTTCTAATGCCATAATGGGTAGGACTTGGCTCCACCAAATGGAAGCGGTTCTATCTACCTTCCACCAGGTTCTGCGCTTTCCGGAAGCTAACATTGTTAGGACCATTCGGAGGGACCAAACGATGGCAAAGCGATGTATGGCTATCTCTTCAACTCGGCCACCAGAAGTGCAGATGAACGATTTAGGGATAGTAGAGGAAGCTGAACCAGAGATTGGGGCTAAGAGTGCCGAAGAACTCGAAAAAATACCAATCGATCCCGAAGATGAAGACAGGTTCTTCCTCATAGGTAAAAATCTCGCCCCCGAAGAAAAAATATCTGGTGGATTTCTTACTTCAATACAGGGATATATTCGCCTAGACACCTTATGAAATGGAGGGCATCGACCCAAGGGTGACGAGCCACAAGTTACACGTGAGTCCGGACTCACGACCGGTAATACAGAAGAATAGAAGGTCCACACCTCAGCACGTCAACGCTGTTAAGGAGGAGGTAGCTAAGTTACTTCAGGCCAATGCTATTCAGGAAGTTCAATATCTGGATTGGTTGTCTAGCACTATGGTTGTCAAGCAAAAAAAGGGCAAATTGAGGGTATGTGTAGATTTCACTGACCTAAACAAAACATGCCACAAAGATAGCTTTCCTCTACCAAAAATTGACCAGCTCGTGGATGCAACCTCTAGACACGAAAGAATGAGTTTTCTAGATGCATATCGGGGATATCATTAAATCGCGATGCATCCAGATGATCAGGAGAAAACCTCTTTCTTCACACCAATCGGGTTATTCTGTTACAAAGTAATGCCCTTCGGTCTTAAAAATGCTGGAGCAACGTATCAACGGCTGGTTACAAAAATGTTCCACAGTCCAATCGGACGAAACCTTGAAGTATACATCGATAACATGGTGATCAAGTCAAAGGAGGCTAAGAATCATCCCGATGACCTTCGAGAAACCTGCGAGGTACTCCGTAGGTACAAGAAGAAGCTCAATGCGGCAAAGTGTGCGTTTGAGGTTGGATCGGGAAAGTTCCTAGGATATACAGTCACTAATCGAGGAATAGAAGCCAATCCCGATCAGATCCAAGCATTGACCAACCTAACCCCGCCCTCAATTGTTAAAGGAATCCAAAAACTCACTAGGATAGCGGCAGCACTCAATAGGTTCATCAGCCGATCATCCGATCGATGTTGATCGTTCTTCCAACTGACCAAGAAATGAAACTGATTTGAATGGACCCCGTAATGCGACCATGCTTTGCAAGAAGTAAAGGGTTATCTCGCCAAACCACCTCTACTCACCAGTCCCGACAATGGGGAAAGGTTTTACTTGTACTTAGCAGTTTCCGATTATGTCGTGAGTTCGGCACTCATAAAAGAGAGCTCAGATAGGCAAATACCAGTCTTCTACGTGAGCAAAACACTACTCGATGCAGAAACTAGATATCTGCCCCTAGAAAAGTTAGTCCTGGCATTGTTCGTTTCCTCCCACAAATTACGCCATTACTTCTTGGCCCATCCCATCATTGTTTACTTAACTTTTCCACTTAAATAGGACTTGCACTAATCTGACTCCTCAAGACGTATTTTCAAGTGCGCTATCGAACTTGGATAGTATGATATTCAGTTCCGACCAAGGACTTTAATCAAAGCACAGGTTTTGGCGGATTTCTTAGTCGAATTTTCTAAAAACGAGCATCGTAAAGAGCGAAACGGGAGTCACATCTTCCACCGACACCATGTGGGTGTTACGTTGCGATGGGGTTAGTAACGCTAATCAAGGATTGGATTTGTACTAATCACGTCTCACTAAGAGACAATTGAAATATCCTCTCGCCTAGGCTTTTCAGCTACTAACAATGAATGCGAATATGAAGCTCTCATCAATGGCCTCACCACTGCAAAGATGTTAGGCGCTAAATCAGTAAGAGTTCAGTCCGATTCACAACTGGTCATCAAAAAGATGAATGACGAATGCACGGGTAGGGATAAGCGAATGATAAAATATCTGGGAGTAGCCAAGGCCGCAGCTGAGCAATTTCATTCTTTCGAGATTCACCAGATCGGTGAGATCAGAATAGCCATGCCGATGCACTGGCCACCTTGGCCATAGCAATTGCACAAACAGAACGGCGCATAATCGAAATAGGGGCCATTTCCGCCTTTAGCATCACCAGAGAAGTTGCGTTCCCCATCCATTCCGACGAAAATTGGATGATCCATCTCATCTAATATTTGTTTGATGGTGCCGTGCCCACTGATAGCAAGGAGGCCCATCGGATCAGACTGCGAGCTATGCGATTTTGGCTAAACAACTTAAAGCAACTGTTCAAGAAATCCTATTTGGGACCCTATCTCAAATGCCTACATCCTGATGAGGTCACGAGTGTGTTAGATGAGCTACCCGCCGGATCATGCGGGGCACACACAAGGGCAAATCGTTGGCTCATCGGGCACTCACACATGGGTATTGGTGGCCTTGAATGCAATGCGACGCACAACAGCTCGTCTAAAAATGTTCGGCATGCCAAAAGTTTTCACCAATCATCTGACAACCTTCTGAAGAGCTCAATCCCATCTCAAGTCCTTGGCCATTTGCACAATAGGGGTTAGATCTCGTCGGACCATTACCACGCACTCCAGGAAATTTAAAGTGATTGATCATAGTAACAGATTATTTTACAAAATGGATTGAGGCCGAACCATTGTCCATTATCCGTAATGTTGATGTGCGACGATTTTTATGGCGAAACCTCATCACTAGGTTTATCTGATAATGGCACACAGTTTGATTGCCGAATGTACAAAGAACTATGCACCCGATATGAAATTAAGATCTACTATTCCACTCCAGCCTATCCCCAGAGTAATGGGCAAACTGAAGCTTCAAACAAAACTATTCTTAGTGGTATCAAAAAACGATTGGAGGCAACCAAAGGGAGATGGGCCGAAGAGCTTCCAGCAGTACTCTGGTTATACCGAACTACGCCCCGACGTGCCACTGGAGAAACACCTTTTTCATTAGCCTTTAGAGTGGAAGCCGTCATCCCAGTAGAATTTGATTTCCCGACGGGAAAATCTTATTCAGTGGAAAGTGGCACGAATGATGAACTACTTCGAAGTGAATCGACTTTACCAAAGAAAGACGCGATAAGGCAATGCTACGGCTGGCAGCATACCAGCAAGACATAGCTCAGGCCTATAATAAGCGAGTAAAGCATCGGTGGTATGTAATCGGTGAATTAGTGTTGAAAAAAGTCCTTCCGAACGAGCAAAAATCTACCGATGACAAACTTGGGCCAAATTGGGAAGGACAGTACCAGATTACTAATCTGGCCGGAGAAGGGGCATACGAAGTTACCGATCAACGAGGAAGTGTTCTCCCGAGGCCTTGGAATGCAATGCACCTAAGGAAGTACTATCATTAAAACCTTGTAACTACGATGTAATAACGCTCAATTATGAAGCATAATGAATGAACACAAGGTTGCATTATAAAAACTTCATTCTATAAAATTCGAACTCCTTACATTACATTTTCAATTTCATAAAAATAAGGAACTGACAAAATTACGAGATCGTGGAATTTATTCCAACAGTACTCGATGAATACATATTCTTTTTCTAACCTATCCTCCATCCTATCCAATTGAAGCTTTTCCAACTAATGAGCCCTTATTTGAAAAAAGAGTTGTTCGGCTCTCATTTCAAACTTTGTCTCTTTCAGAGCCATCTCCACTTCATCCATTTGAACATAGTCCCAATAAATAGAGTCCTTGTCCTTGAAATCTGCATAATCCTTTAGAAGATTTTCTGCTTCATATTAAGTATGGATATGAATAGCAAAAATCTCGTCCAAAGCTTGACAGGTGATCATATTATTCTTGTGCCAATGAAGCAAAAGTGGGAGTTGGTCTAGGGAAGTATAAAGTTCTACCTGAGCAATTAAGCCAAGAGTGTAGCATCGCGAAATAATATCGTAAGCCCGTTGAAGATTCTTCAAGCGGATATCATCTTGAACAACTTCAAAACATAAATGGGAAAAAGTCGCAAGAATAGACAGGGCCTTGTATCTGTGATAGTACGAAGGAAGAATAGGTGCTTGATAGGTGGGAAAGTGCTGTCTTTCAAAAAGTGTGAGTTTTAATTCCTCAATCTAGTTCGAATTTGGAGGAAGGGCAGGTACAGTAAGGTCAAGACCAAAGGAATGAGAGAAATGTGGTTAATTTACAAATTTGCGAAAATCTGATAAAGAGAGCTTTGCCCTTTTTGCCAATCGTGACGGACTAAGTCCCTCACTTTTAATCGGGATAGGGACCGTCCACATTATTTTGGTCGGAAGGGTTGAAGTATACCACGCTGAAAGAAGATTGTCTTTTAAGCAACTGATCTGATCAAACGGTACATAAAGATACACCACCGAGCTACAACAAGATGGATGGACCAAGGTCGGGTCATCAAACTCCACAAGTCTATGATGAATTCGTTCCTCTGATTGAGGAGGAGTTGGTTCAAGCCAGGCGTCCCAGCCAGTGACAACAAGGGCAGTGACTGTATCATTCCACGTTAATGTCCCCGAAGAAGAAGCGCCTCCAAGATCCATACCAGTAAAATGTGGTTATACAAGGTTTTGACTTTGAAATGACTTCCATAACCTGCTCCGCAAATTATATAAATGGAAGCAAGCAAAGACGGCTAATTAATGCGGGGGAATCTCAAGACTGGCTTTTCATCTCCCCCGTCCCTTCATATGCGCAAAGGAAACAGAGGGTCAAAAAGGTAGGATGTTTAACCCTTCATCTACCCAGACAAAATCACCAACAGTTCAACAAACGCAAAGGCAAGAACAATGTTATATGTACTCTCATGTGTCAACAGTACTTTACAAAATCTCATACGAGTTACCAAAAAAAAAAAAACACAAACACAAACACAAACAACCAAAAGGACAAAGCAAAATAGCCCGAGCAACATGTTCACAAATTATCCAGCTCAAGGGGGATAGGAATCTCAGGATTCGGCAAAGGAACATGGGAAAATAGCTTGGACGACTCCGCAAACCCCATTCGTTTTATCGCCGATCTCCAACCTTCTCGAAAAAAGAAGTTCTCTAGTTTGTTCATCTAATCGGCATATACATCGGTTGCTTCGTTCCAAGTGGCATCAACACTCTCTTTCAACTTGATCTCATGTTGACCCTTCATTGTCTTCATCGAGATCCTCAAAGCATCATAATTGGACCTTAATTTATCAAGCTAGCGTGTGGCCATTTTAACATTCTCTTCGGCCGCCATCTGACCAAGTTTGGCTGTTGCGATTCTATTTTCAACTTGTGCCAGTTCCTCCTTAAAACGTTCCCTCTTCGCGTAGCCTCGGATTGCTTGGTCATCTGTCGTCGAGTAGACATATTGGGAGCAGAAGACTCTGACAAGCCCATCAATAACAAAATCGCCTCCGGCAAATGACTAATTGGATCTGCCTCCTCTAATAACAGAGCGAGCAACAATCCTGCCTTTCGAGGTTCGGCAGGGGCTTTAGGGCAGGATCAGACAAAAGCGGCACGACTACTCGAGGCAGAAACTGATCAATCAACACCTCAGTTGAGCATGAGGCAATAGCAAAACACCTCCAAACTATTTACAAATCTTGCAAATTGGCACCCCAAGACTCGTTTTGCCGATCTGTGTTGATTACGCAATGATCTGTAAAAAAAAAAAATAATAACAAAAAAAATGTTAAAAAAAAAAAACAAAGACGAGGAACAAATGTTAGATGAATAGCAACTATACAGTTATGAAAATCATCACGGCTCACTAGCACCCAACCTTCGGGGTATAGTTGCGCCACCCTTAGCAAAAAGAGGGGAGGCGAATTCCCAACTCCCAAAAATCATGACCATGTCTTTAGATTCTACATCAAAGGTCTCTAAGAGCACCCGAACAAGTGATCTGTCACGATCACAGCGCTTTGATGCAAAATAAAATGCCCCCGAGGGAGCTTGACACAGACTGTAGCAATACTATAACTCCTTCAAACCCAAATCCAAACCTAATATGTTGTTCAGCGCAAGTATTGCATTTATAATCTTAAAAGCATTAGTCATCAACAAAAAGGGCGGGACTCCATAATGAGAAAGGATCTCACAAAGTTGAGGGTGAAGAGGAAATCTAACTCCACCATTGACTATCGAAGACACTAACCATGGAACTCTCTTATCATTGGGAAATAGGAAATTATCATCCGAATGAGGCAGTTCTATATTCACATTAATGAGAATGTCACAAGCAGATCGAAAATGAGATATACCATCAGAGCTACTCAGGAGATATGCATACTTCCCCATCTCGATGGAAACCTCTAAAAAAAAAAAAAAAAACTAAAACAGTATAAAAAAAAGGGGGAATACACAAACACTTACAATTTGAACGGTGATTTGAGTAGCAGAGAGGAGGGACAGATGTCACCACCAGAAAAATCTTCGATTGATATAGCTGTGAAGGCACAAAATCCCAACTATGAATGCTAATGATTTAAGAAAAAGAATGGTAAACGTTGCGTGCCTCCGACGCAACTTATCGCCTCCTTTAAATAACTGTGCCCTCGCATTTAATATGGAAGACTAATGGACATGTCGGACTGTTGACACATGTCCGTATGACATCAGCATATTGGGAACCCAAATACAAAAACCCTAAAAATCGTAACCCTAATCCTACATTGACCGTAGGCTATGCCGATCTCTTGCCTTGCGCAAGGAACGGATCCACGAGGATCCTATCTTAAAACCTATCCGAGGGATATTACATCGGCCGCAAGTTATGTCGATCTCTTGCCTTGCGTAAGGAACGGATCCACGAGAATCCTATCTTAAAACCTATCCAAGATATAGTACATCGGCCGAAAGCTATGCCGATCTCTTGCCTTGCACAAGGAACAGATCCACGAGGATCCTATCTTAAAACCTATCCAAGGGATAGTACATCGGCCACAAGTTATGTCGATCGCTTTCCTTGCACAAGGAATGGATCTATGAGGATCTTATCTTAAAACTTATCCAAGGGATATTACATCGGCCGCAAGTTATGCCAATCTCTTGCCTTGCGCAAGGAACGGATCCATGAGGATCTTATCTTAAAACCTATCCGAGGGATAGTACATCAGCCGCAAGCTTTGGAACCTATCCCAAGGCTATTGTGTCAGTTATCGGTTACATCAATCTCATAGAGCTTACAAAAAGAATGTTACTTCGGCATAAATAAAAAAATAAAAAAAAATCTTCAGCAAAACCACTTCATACGAAACCTTTAAATCCAAATAGTCACGTTCAATTTATAATTTTTACATACAAAAAAAAAGAATAAATAAATAAATAAATAATAATTTCTTTGTCTTAGATGCTACCAGTCTCTACCCCCTCAACAACGTTTTGCTCGGCAGCTTCAGGACGTAGATAACGTACGTGTTTTCTTAGCTCGGAATCAGTTGGAACATTCGTGGTCTCTAGCGTCGATGTCTAGCCATTCTCAAGCAACATATTCTCAAGCTTTGCAAATGCACCTCATACACAGCGGTAGCCTCATTACAAACCTTATCTTTTGCTGCCTTTACCGCGTTAACCAGATCGTCCTTTGAGGCAGTAAGCGCTTCGGAGAGCTATTCCTTTTCCATCCTCAACACATTGATCTCTTGTTCCATGGCTGCCAGGTTTGAGTCCATGACCTGAAGCTTTGAATCAAGTTCTGTAATTTTACCCTCCGTAGTAGCAACACGCAGCTCGAGCTCTTTTGTCGCCTTAGCCAATTGGTCATTTGATGACTTTAGCTTATCTACCACCCTAATCAGCTTGTTATGGCGCGCCATGGCCTCATATGTGGAAAATACACCCTACAATTCAAACAAAGGAAAAATCAACCAACCAATAGAATAACGACACATAAAATCAAGTGATAAACGAATAGTACGGCCACTTACTATTAAAGAAGAATGCAACGCTTGAGAAAAAATGGTAATATCTGACTGTTTCGTCAAGCGTGCGACATCAATTGGTAAAATCAAACTACAGACAATCGCAGAGGCAACTTCAGCACTACTCATAGCCGAATCTACATTTGTCAATTGCCAATCTTTTAGAAAAGACACTAAAGTGATTAGAGAAACAACAGCCACTGGTTCCGAAGTAGAGGCTGGGAATGATGCTGTGGCAGCCGAAGACGGATTTGTATGGCTTTTCTTTTGGACCTCGGTCAATTGGTTGGATAGTTGTTTGCTCGACTTTTTAGCAAGAGGAATAGACACATCAGAGATCACAACAGGATTAGGAGGAGAATCACCAACTATAACAGGCAAATCTTGGGGTCGATCAGCAGTAGTAGGGTTGGAAGAGGTCCACGAGGCCGACATTACCGCCAGTTTTTTTGCGCTTTCGAGCCGCAGCAATCTCCAAGAAGTTTTTCGGCGGCACGGTATCGGATATAGTGGCTTCTGAACTAGACGACTCCCCTTGGGATTCTTCCTCAACAACTTCTTCAATGTCCTCTTATAAATGAGGAAGGATGTAAAAGTCGAAACCACCGTCAGCACCAAGATTTATGCCATCTGTGGCTATTACAGTCCCGTAATGAGAAACGTATACAAGCAAGACGTGAGCCGCCCGACCTTGCCCTTGTTGCTCTAGTGGTCCTCTGTACGACCCAGCTTAGCGTAAGAGAAGGAGGTTTACTTGATCTTCCCACTCGTTGGGATTGAGAAAAGACTCCAAGAGCTATGACAAATAAACACAATTATTATTAAAGCTAGGTAACAAAACAGATGTAAAGACAAGCAAATAAATGTGACTCATAACCTAGACGGCCAATAACCTTAGGAATAGGTCAGATCCGATCAACTCCAGGAGGAAATTCCCAATTCCCCTCTATTATGACAAAAACATCATTCACACCCTTACTAGAATCAAGAAGCATTTGAACGAGCTGGCGCTTCACTGACCTGGGTTTAAAGTAAAACTTTGTTTTCTCTTTGGTAGTAGGAACAAAATTATAGCAGTACCTAATCGCAGGCAGACCTAAATTGATTCCAAGAATGTCATTTAGGGCCACTACACCCATCATTATCCTAAAAAAATTGGGGGATAGTTGGGAAGGGGGCACCCCATAAAAGTGAAGCACCTTTCGAAGGAGGAGATGCAGAGGAAATCTAATTCCTCCCTCTGTTATATCTATCAAAGGAAAATGAATTCATTCTTCAAAACCCTCTAACAAATTGTCATCGAAGGTAGGAAGGCGAACAATTACATCCTCAGGAACACTATATAACGCCCTAAATTCAGCAATACTCTTTTCGGATTTGAAGAATGACCTCAATCGATTCATTTTAGTCAAACAAAGCTAACATAATTGAGAAATCGCAAGAAAAAAGGGATAAACTTACAAAGAACTTCTGCTGAAGGGCAAAGAGACGAGTATTAGAGCAGAACGCGTAATGTGATGAGTAATGACAAAATGAGGGGGGGCCAAAACCTTCGATTAAATATGTCAGAAGCGAAACGACGCAATAAAAAAAGAAATGACGGGCATCATTATTTAAATAAGGATACTCAACAAACGCGTGTCACAAACGACGCTATTTTTCTAGGGACCTGCAACAGTTGGCTAGGGCATCTTTGGCAATTTGATTACAACGAAATGCTGAAGGGGGGCCAATTGTGGAGGATAAAAATTTAAGCCCAAGGCCCAAGCAAGTTAAGACGTGGCCCCAAAGCATTTTTACCCAGCCAGGGAAAAGTCTAGGCCCAAGCCCTTAGAAGGTACAGTTGTAAAGCAAACAAGGTCATGTGATAGGAGATTTAGACAGAATCGCTTTCAGAAAAGAGATCCTTAAACACAAAGGAAAACCCTTGGATGAGATAAAAATCAACGATAGAGATCAAAACTAACAAAAGAAAGGATACAAAATCAACCAACTCTGACAATCTGGGCATCTGATAAGATCAATCCAATGATCAGAGATGAGTGCGCAAAACCCGAACTAAATCTAGGCCATCTGTAATACTGAGCAGCCGACAAAGGCATATAAAAATCACTTGTCTACTTGCCCGACTAGTCTTTGCATACATAAAACACCATTGGATTGGTACCACAATCCAACGGTCACGATACCAAGTATCCACACTATAAAATGAGGAAGGAAAACCATTTAAAGGCAAGCAAAAATAGAGAAATAGATACTACTCTTCAGAAGAAAAATGACATGTTTAAACAAGGTTCTAATTTGATCGTCGGAGGAGATCACTGACGTTTTGGTATTTGTCTTTTTTGCAGAATAAAGGAAGGAACGGCTCATCTCACTTTCCCTGTGGAGAAAACATTTTCCCCTTCCACACTTGTGATGGGATGTTCAAACTAAATGTTGGGATGTTCAAACTAAATGTTGAGATTAATAAACCATTTATCAATTCGGTTTATATGTTGGCTTTTATTAATTTTTGGCATGCTCGCTTGTGTCATATTAACAGTAAATATGTGGAAATCATGAGTAGTTTAGGATTAATTCCTAAATTGACAAAAAAAATTGAGAAATGTGAAGTTTGCAGTAAAGTAAAAATTACCAAGAGGCTTCATAAGAGTGTTGAAAAAAATACTGAATTGCTAGAATTATTTCATACTGATTTGTGTGAGTTTGAAGGAATTTTAACTCGTGGTGGCAACCGATACTTTATCACTTTTATTGATAGTTTTTCAAAATATACGAACATATATTTATTAAAAAATAAAAGTGATGTTTTTGAGAAATTTAAAGAATTCCTTCTTGAAGTGGAAAATCGATTCGGTAAAAAGATTAAGAGAATAAGAAGTGATAGGGGCCGGGAGTATGAATCTCATAGATTCAACTCTTTTGTTCAGTTATTTAGAATTATTCATGAGACTCAACCACATTTACCTTTATCTAATGGCATAGTTGAAAGAAAGAATATAACGTTAATTGACTTGATGAATGCTATGCTTATTGATTCAAGTGCTCTGTCAAATCTTTGGGGCGAGGTTATTTTGACAGCATGTGATGTGATAAATAGAGTGTCACACAAAAAGAGTAGAATTGTACCTTATAAGTTGTAGAGGGGGCATAAATCAAATCTAGGTTATTTGAGGGTTTGGGGCTATTTAGTTTTTGTGAGGCTTGTAGATCCTATACGACCTAAATTTGGTGAACGAGCTACCACTTGTGTTTTTCTTGGGTATGCGTTGCATAATACAGCTTATAAATTTTTTGATATGGAAAATAATTAGTGTGTTTGGTTTCAGTTTTCTGAATCCAGTTTTTTGAAAACTATATTTTTTGTTTTTCGTGTTTTCTTTTTTAGTGAATATTTTTAAAATTTTAAACAAATTTTTTTTTACTTTTTTAGATGTACCTTACTTAGATGTATACACAAAAATACGAAAAATATACTGAATTTTTGTTTTTTTGTTTTTTGTTTTTTTTATATTTAGTGAAAATTATACTTTTTAAGTGAATTTATGTTAGCTGTGTCTAAAAAATAAAAAAATTACTTAAAATATTAAAAAAAATCAATAAAAATACAAAAATACAAAAAATAAGAAAATATAATTTTTTGAAAAGTGTTTTCAAAAAACTGGAAACAAATATAATGAATATTATTTTTAAATCAGGTGATGCTATTTTTCAGGAAAAGAAATTTCCTTTCAAATCTAGAAATAGTAGGGGTCAAATATTTTATCCATGTCTAGCTCTTCTACTCCATCTCAAGTTTTTCAAGAACAAAAAAATTCTCAAATCCAAGCAATGAGGAGTAAACGAGCTAGAATTGAAAAAGATTTTGGCATTGACTATTATCTTTACAATGTGGAAGAAATTCTTCTTACAGTGCAAGAAACTTTATCATCACCTAATGCTATTTTCTGGAAAGAGGCTGTAAATGATGAGACAGATTCACTACTTTCAAATAAAACATGGAAGCTAGTGGATTTACCTCTGGGTTGTAAAACTATTGGGTGTAAATGGGTCTTTCGTAAAAAAACTTAAACCGGATGGAACTACAGATAAATATAAAGCGAGGCTTTTCGTTAAATGTTTTAAGCAACAAGTTGATCTTGATTTCTTTGATATTTTTTCTCCGGTTACTAGAGTTATATTCATTAAACAATTGATAGCAGTGGCTAGGGGTGTTCGTGGTTCGGATTTGGACGGTTTGCGGATCGGTTTGGACCCGCCCGCATCTATGCGGTTTGGGAAAAAGACAACCTGCAACCGCCCACAGTGCGGTTTGCGGTTTGGGCGGATAAGGTTCGCGGATGTGCGGGCGGTTTGCGGATTGGATTTTTTTCTTCAAAAAATTATTTTTGAGCCTTATTTTTTTCCCATTTTGTAAATATTTATTTTGGGCCCTTTTCTCTCCATTTTCTAAAATGCTCCAACATTAATAATTAATGAATTAAAACTTATAAAATTAAAAACACAACAAAATCAATTCGTAACACAAACAAATCATTCAAAATCTTAAATCAAATCATAAACTAACACAATCACATATTTCAAAATCCTAAACTAGAACTCCATATTCATTAAGGAATTTAAAATTTCAAATCACACTTCATCCGGGACAAGTTCAGTTATGTAGCAATAATAATATGATTATGATTTATTCAGTTTCAGTTGATATAATATTATTAGCAAATATAATGTTAGGGTAAGTTCAAAGAATAAAGGGTGCTTTGTTTTGAGAAAAAATATCTAGGTAGGATATAGAAATGAAATCAACGGTTAAGGAAAAAAAAAAAAAAAGTGCGGGTGAGTTCTTGCGGGTGTGGGTTAAACTCGCAACCCACCCGCAACCCGTAAACATGCCATATTTTAAACCGCATCCGACTGCATTGTGTTTGCGAAACCACCCATTTGTATGCAGGTTGGACGGATTGAGCGGTTTTTGCAGATCGGATAAACCGTTGCCCACCCCTAGCAGTGGCTACAATTCATGATTTAAAAATTCAACACATGGATGTGAAAACAGCATTTTTAAATGGAGATTTAGATAAGGAGATTTACATGGACCAACCCAAGGGCTTTGTGGAGCCTAGCCAAGAAAATAAGGTGTGTAAGCTAACTAAATCCCTTTATGATTTAAAACAAGCTCCTAAATAGTGGCATGAGAAATTTGATTGTTATATGTTTGAGAATGGCTATAACACTAATAAATGTGATAAGTGCATATATTATAAAACTTGTGATAATGCACATGTGATTATTAACCTATACGTAGATGATCTATTTATCTTTGGCTCTAATTTGCATATTATAAATGAGACTAAAAATATGCTTAATAGCCACTTTGATATGAAAGATTTTGGTGAAACCAATTTTATTTTGGAAATTAAAATTACCAAGACTAATGATGGCATTTTTTTTGATCAATCGCATTATGTTGAGAAAATTTTAAAGAAATATAACTTTCTAGATTGTAAACATGGTGCTACTCTTTTTTATGCAAGCATATATTTATCTGTTGTAACAAATGAAAAAGAAGTGATTAATCAAAAGAAATATGCTAACATGATTAGTAGTTTGAGAGATGTTACTGATTGTACTAGACTTGACATTGCATATGTTGTTGGAGTACTTAGCAGGTTTACTAGCAAGCCAAGTCGAGATCATTGGCTAGCCATGGGAAGAATTATGAGATATTTATCTGGTACCAAAAATTATGGTTTGTTTTATAGCAAGTATCCTGTGGTACTCATAGTGATGCCGATTAGAACACTTTGTTCGGTGATTCTCTCTCTATCTTGGGTTTTATTTTTACCTTAGGTAGTGGTGCTATATGTTGGAAGTCTAAAAAACAAACTATAATTGCTAAATCTACAATGGAAGCTGAGCTTATAACGTTAGCTTCAACATGCGAGAAAGTGAATTGGTTGAGAGATTTGTTACATGAAATCCCTCTTTGGGAAAAACCAATTCCTCCTATGTTAGTTCGTTGTGATAGCATTGTTGCTATTGATAAAGTGAACAACCATTTTTATAATGGTAAATCTAGACCTATTAGAAGGAAATACAGTAATATGAGATCCTATTTGAGTAATGACATCATAACTGTGAATTATGTAAAATCCTGTGATAATCTTGTAGATCTGTTAATCAAGGCCTTTGCAAGAGATAGGGTCTAGAATACATCAAGGATGATGGGTTTGAAGCCTATAAAATTATAAACCATGTATGAGGATACCCAACCTGGGGACTAGAGGTATTGTAATTAGGTTCAATGGGAAGAACGAATCATATGGTGGTTATAAAAAATGCACTCATTAATATATTTTTGTCTATTCCTATGATGTAAGTGCATTTGTCCTATAATGTTAGAGGGTTGAGTCTTTATACTCTTAATGAAATTCTATAGCTTTTGTTGAGTAGGGTGTGTAAATTATAGGAACATCCTTGACAGATTTCACCTATGTAAGCATGGAAGTGAGGCCGCTTTCTATGAGGACAAGACTTATTCTCAAGGGTAAATTACACTAACCTCCCCTGAGACTTCTGACAAATACAGGGACCTCCTATGTGGTTTCAATAATTACAGTAACATTCCCTACTTTTGCTGACAATATATGCAAACCACCCTTCCGTTAACTAGCCGTTAGATAGGTGATGAAAATTTCTTACATTAGTATATTATGGTGGCTGAATACCAAAATTACCCTTTGTTCCTTATAACCAAACAACCCACAACATCACAAACAAACATTGCTCTTCTTCCTTTCTCTCCTCTTATCCTCACCACTCTTCCACTGGTGGCATTATTGCCATCACCTCATATTCTCTCTCTCTCTCTATATATATATAATCCTTACAATTTCCATCTCCTTATTATCCATTCCAAACACACATTAAATTTATATGAAAATTGCAAGCACACAACCTTTTCTCCACTAATCTTACACCCATTTTTCCATTCCAATATATACATACAAATATACAACCAAGAGGACTCCATATTCCATTATAAGTTATAAGAACTAGCAGACTTCATAGTAGCATGATTTGTCTCTACCTAGAAGTAACAATTCATAAAATTTGGGAACTATAATACGTAGCAAACAGAAGCAACTAGAATGGCCTTAGCATATACATACAAATTTGTAAATTCATATTATTAGGCCATCCAAATTTAACATGAAAAAAATAAAAAATAAAAAAATAAACTAAATTAATTTTTTTTTTTTATAAAAAAAATCAAAGAATGCATGCTACACAGGCAATAAAAGTAAAATTCATATACAATTCTTCTTAAACAGATTCACTGTTCAAAGATTAGAAATAACCCAATAGATTTCAAAGAACTATGGTCCATATCTATTGCAACCCAATAATGAAATTGGGTTTCAGTTGGTCCAGATTTTGGCATCTATAATGTATTGTGAACCATCATGCCAAAGAAAATGAAAATTAATGAAAAAGAATCCAAAAGAATAAAGCCAATCATGTTCAATTCCTTTTTCATTACAAGCAACAATAAAAAAAAGCTCATAAACCTATTCTATTGTAACAATGGAACTATATGGATTTTCCTTGGTTGAGAAGGCAAGAGAAGAAAAAAGTATGGTTTAAACAAAAATCAATGAAATATGGTTTCAAAGAAGAAAAAAGGAATAGAAAGCAAGTCAACAAGAATTATGAACTTTTGCATCTATCAATCACTACCAGAATGCTTGGTGTGCAAAACTGTCACGACCCAAACTCGCCCCTATGGGTTTAGCATCGTAACCGACCAGTAATCCTTGGATTACCGAAGGTCTCTGAACTGATTAACAAAATTAAGGGGCTAGCGGAAGCAAATACATAAATATAATTATCCAATGAGCTGTGCTGACTTATATGAAACAGAATATTTAAAACTTTATATACGTATCCAAAAGTCATTCATACATTATACCTACACACGTAAAAGTATCTTAAGTACAGCCAACAAAACAAACAAGTTTCATATACGGAAACAACCGGAACTTTAACACATGAGACACTTCGGGAACCTCCACGTGAGGCACAATGGTTGGCTGACAACAAAACACAGATCCAGACAAAAGCCTTCAGGCTTAATCTCCAGAATGCCCACATATACATATATATACACACAGTGAGCTAAAGCCCAGTGAATAACATCAATGTAAAGAGGTTAGTGATCCGAACATGTCATAAGCGTAAAACAGATCATAGCATAAACATTCTTGTATCTGAACATAATAATGGTACATCCCGTAGAACACATCACATATTGTCTTCCGACTAGAGTAATCGGTTCCGGATACCGATTAAACGCATATCACCACAATGAAGTGGCTAACGAGATCTCGTAATCACATGTATGTCATGAACCCGCATTTACATGCCATCCCCCATGACTTGAGACTATCTATGGATGCCATAATAGATTCCAAACATAGGACATTCGTCCACGTAAACAATATCATTTCAGAAATTATAACTTATCACATAACAGTTGAAACATAGTTCATATCAACATATCTTTACAGAAATGTTACTTACAGTGGTTCTCGCAAACGGTCAATCAATCTCCAGACATTGACCTACAAACACAAAAGTACATAACACCAACATATCTTATCATTACGCATTCATGTGGCCATCACGGCTTAGCTTTCATTACATTGATTTTTGTTCTTTCTTAAAACATTGCTTAAAACACACACTTGTAACTTCTTAACTTAGTACATTCCTTTCTTAGTGTGTTTCTGCTTCATAACCTCATTACCATGGCTTAATTAAAGCTTAAGAATGCTACAGATGCAATGAGGATGCCAAAATATGAGTTGAAACACTTGGTAAAATTTCTGAAAATAAGGTCCCCGCTCGAGCGTAGCTTTCCTCGCTCGAGCGGACATGCAAACATAAGAGGGGTTGCTCGAGCGAAACTTCCTTCGCTCGAGCGGCCTGCAAACTTGGAAAAAGTACTCGTTGGTCTCAGTCTACGCTCGAGCTATAACTCCCATGCTCGAGCGGATCAACAATATACAAGGGGTTCGCTCGAGCGTCCAAGTGGTTGCTCAAGCGGGTTGTAATAGCCTGTAAAACTACTGGATGCACGAAATGTCCGCTCGAGCGGCAAATCCCCCGCTCGAGCGACCTTAAAAAATTCTGGGTTTCCAAAACAGGATTTTGAGCTTCCAAAGGCAAATTCAAAGGCAAACTCGTGCATGGCTTGTTCAAAACAGTTGGTAAACTTTTCTAAAACAAAAATATATGGTCAATTACAAACCCTTAGTTCAAAACTCATGGATTTAGCTAAATTGAGTTCAAAACTCCCATGCATGTATGTTTCAAAAACTCTTTCCCTCAAAGTCCATATTCAAAGAAAAATTGAGCTTCTAGACTTCAACATATATACAAAACTCTTTCTCAAAACATGATTTAAAAGGCATTAAGTGATGATTCAGACATGCATAAGCCAATTATCTATAATTGCTACATGAATGATCAAAATTAAACTTGATATGGCAAAACCCAACATGCATGAAAACTTTTTTACAAAACTCATCAAACATGGAATTTGCTTTCAAAGCTTGATCTAGTATGCATGCATGTTAATTTCATGGTCTCAACTCAACATGATAACAAGGCTTATATTCAAAATGATGATGTAACACTCTTACTTCCATGCATGTAAGAATTATGAGCCAATTCTTCATTTTCTTGATAAACTCATTAGAAATATATGCAAATGATGATAACAACTCCATGAATGCATCTTTATAACACAAATTCTTCATGAATTATGGATTAGATGCTCACTAAAAGCCTTCAATTACACAAGATCCTTGCCAAACTTGAGCTACTCTAGCAAAATCCTCAACTTCTACTTTGAATCTACACTTTCTCTCTAAAATGGAGTCTCACTCTCACTCCAGAATAAATTCTCAGATTTTCCCACTTGAATCAAGTTTGTTGAGCACAAATGAGCTTATAAGGAAACTTATATACTTGTGATGTATTAATACATTAATTAGAGTATTTGGTCCATCCAAACACAACTTAATTAATCGATCTGAATCAATTTTTAATAAAATTTGCCAAATGATTCTAAAAATTCCAAATAACATATTAATGTAACCAATTCCAGTTTTCGGATGCTGATAAGGCTTTCAATTTAATATTAAAGCAGAATCCTAGACATATATTTCCACAAGTAACAGATAGAAAGCCAAAGATCATGCAAAATACATAATAAACACATAATTTACTTTACCCACTTAATTAACATCCTTAATTACGGATTAGTAGCTAATTATGGATCGGGGTGTAGACACCCCATTTTTGACCGACCTTAAGACTCAGACGTCACCAACTGAGCGCTCAGTGATGTTGCATATTGTGCTCGTTCTGAGGTCACAGAGTCTCGGCTGAGAGCCTTGTCTCCGGACTTCGGGACTCTTTTGTGCTTTGCCTCGGTTTGCGAACCAAGTCCTGTTTTCTCTGTTTTCTCTTCCTGAAGGGAGGGAGAGGTCTTGTAGACCATCTCTCAGTGGCCGTAGGCTACGTTTCATGGTCGTAGGCCATTTTTCCCGTTTGGAGACCAGTTTTTAGTTTTCGGAGCCGTCGGTCGTGTGCCTCGGTTCGGGACTGCTTAGCTACCTCCGTTTGCTCCGATTTTTGGCACACACCTTGTTTCCTCTCCTTAGAGGGACACTGTGGCCTGGGAGACCACCTTCGTGGTCATACGCCACCTCCGGTGCTTAATAGTCAGTTTTCGGGGCCCCGGTTGCGCGTTTTGCCCCCCGAACCCTCGTTTTGCATCGGTGTGGGTTCATTTTTGACATGGACCCTATTTTCATTGTTAGGAAGGTGGTAGTAGGGTGGGAGACCACCTTTTATTCTTGGAGACCACCTTTCCCCGGTCGGCCGATTTTTCTTGGCAGGTAGGTGGTCTCCCTCACTTTTGAGCCACAATTTCGGGTCTCCCATACCACCATTGTGTTGCATTCATCTGGGAGGCCACAATATGGGTAGGCCGACCACCTTTTCTTCTTGACCCTTTTGACCCCTTGGTCTCCCTCACTTTTGAGCCACAATTTCGGGTCTCCCATACCACCATTGTGTTGCATTCATCTAGGAGGCCACCAATATTGGTAGGCCGACCACCTTTCTTGCTTGAACTTTTTGACCCCTGGTCGGCCGACCAGGGGGAGTGGCCGGCTGACCACCTTAACTGGTCGGCCTGCTTCCTGCTTTTTGGTCTCACTGAATGTGTTTCAGCTGTGCCAGCTGGGAGCCATTTGATGCATCCTCCATACACGTGTATGGAGGATGTTTGAAGCTTCCAAGAGAAGCTTTAGCCCCTCTCCTCTATAAAGGAGAGGCCCCTCTCCACTTGCAAGGGTTGAACATTTTGGATAAAGCATACATACACTTCCCTCCATTATCTCTCTCCTTCAAGCTTCAAACTCCATTGTTCTTGCACCCATTGCACTACACCTCCAAGCACAACAACTCCATTATCAACCTAAGCACCTTGGAGCTGATTTTCAGAGGTTGAAGGGTTCCTACCTTGGTCCAGAAGTTGCTGGAGGTCTTCTCTACAAGGGTAAGTCTCTATTTCCCCTTTTGTAGCATTATTTTGCTTCATTCTTTAGCCTTATTTGAAAGCATTTTTGGACTTCGTCATAAACTAATAAAAGTCTTATTTTGAGCTCCTCTTCAAGTTTGATTAAGGTCATTTTTCTGTTGGGGGTCATCTACCCCCTTGCATGCTTCATTTCCTCATGTTTTGAGCTATGCATTAGAGCATTTGTGTTGGCCTTGGTTTGGCCTTTTAGCCACTGAAATCCAGTGGATTTTCAGTGGCTAAAATGTGTTTTTGAGCCTCAAAATCAGAGAGGGGTGATCCTCTCACCCCTTGTTCTCTTTACTAGCTTTGTTGGCCTTACAAAGAAGCCCCCATTTGCATGTTTTGAAGCCATGTTTCAAGCCCTTATTTGTGAGTTTTATGACCTTCATAAGCTCTGTCCAGAGCCCTTTTGGCCATTTTGAATGTCTATTATGCATGTGTAGAGCAATCCTATTCAAGGCCTTTCAAAGGGGCTTTTACTTGCATGCTTCCTAACTTCATTTCAGGCCCTTTTCAATGAGTTTTAGGGCTCTCATAACCTCTTTCTAGAGGTGGTTTTGCCATTTTGTATGTCTATCTTGTATGTGTAGAACAACCCCTTGCATGGCCCTCCAAAGGAGCCTATCATTCTTGCATGCATTGACTGAGTTTCAGTGGGTTTTTGGGCATATTTTGGCATGGCATACTTCTGTTTTTGGCTGGTTTGGTGAGCTCTCATATGCTTCATATACTTGTGGTACAACTCATGGTTCACTAGCTTTCTTTGCATGCTTTGCTGACCCTTGATTTTAGCACATTTTGACTATGCCTTGAACTGATTTTATGCATATTTTGGACTGCCCTAGCTCTGTTTTTGGGTTTCATGGTCGAATGATGCTTGTTTTGCATGCTTGTAGTTCAATACACCTGCCTAGCTTTGAGATTTGAGGTCTATTGCATGCATATACTGAGGTGTTTTCATTCTTTGGGGCCATTATGCATCATATTTCAGAGCTTATGTAAATGCCATATTCCCATGTTTTATACTCTTTAAATGCGTTTGAGAGTCGGGCTTGTATGCCTTGTTTTCGGACCATTGAACGAGCTCCATTTCTTTACATTCTGAGCCATCATTTTAGGCCATTTCCCCACTGTTTCAGACCTGCCTAGGGTTTGTTTGGGGTTGGATTTTCCATCTGTGCATTGCTTTATGTACCTCTAGTGTAACCCACCTCACTAGTTTCGGTATTCGAGCCATCTTGCATGCATTGTGTGACATATTTGCATGATTCGGGACCATTGTGCATCATGTTTCAGAGCTGAAAATTGCATGCTTGTATGCCATATTTCATCTTTTGCCATGCTTAGTTAGAGTTGCATGTTGTGCCTTAGGATCGGTCCATTGCATTCGTGCATTTTTGCATGTATTTCGGTTGTCTCATTTTCATCACATGGTCACTGATGTGAGTGTGGCTGAGGTCCACTCATATTGGTGTAAGTCCATCTTGCATTGTGTATGCCATTTTAGTCCATAGCATTGCGTATGCCAGGTTGCATGTTAGTGCATTGTGCATGCCATGTTGTGTCACGTGCATTGTGTATGCCATTTTAGTCTATAGCATTGCGTATGCTAGGTTGCATATTAGTCGCATTGTGTATGCCATCTCATTGCATTGTGTTTGGGATAGGAGTTAGCCCAAACACGGGAAACGAGGGACGTTTTGTACCCGAAGTGACGGAACGTGCCTCAATTCCCGGTCGCCGACACTCCGGATTACCCATGTGGAGTTTAGGCCTTGTTGTGTTGTCATGTGCATTCATTTCACATTGAGTCGTGCAATTCGACTCCTCGGCCATCATGCATCGAGATGCGTGATTGGTGGCACGAGGATCAAGGTGTGCATACATATGTGAAAATACTTTGCCATGCCCCTTTCTTGCTCTCTGTTGCAGCAAATCAGAAATCAGTAGCCTTCTAGAACTTTGCATAGCATTCCGGGATTAATTGCAAACAGAGGTAAATCGGGGCATTATGAGGAATTTCCCAACGAGGCAGCTCAAGCATGCATGCATCTTTCATCATTCGGAACAGAGCTGAGGCGGTCTATTTAGCTTGCATGCTAATTTACTTGCTTTCCTAGTTAATTTGTTGATTAATTAGGGTTTTGTAATATTTAATTATTTATTCGGACTGTATTATTTATTCGGACCCTCTGCGATAGGGCAATTGTGTAATGAGTGTGCGTGTGTGTGATGTATGTCTTCCAATCCCACGTCTTTCTCCCTTTTATTTACCAGCTTATGATGGTTAGTTTTAGGGAACGTTTCAATTAGCATACTTATGCTCTCATGTTTGCATCTATTCATCTGTCTTGCATGCACCGGGCTCGGTGCATCATGCTAACTGCATTGCATTTCAATTCCAAGTTGAATACATGTATCAGTTATTGCATTTCATATGCCATTTTAGAATAGCTGAGCCTATCTTAGTTGCATTAGGCATTTCAGCATAGTTAGGATCCATGCATGTTTTCTAATTAGCTTCTTTCTTTGGCTTGGAGTACTCGGTAAGTGCTTATACTTTAGCATCCTTGCATGCGTGTGAGTGATTGCCATGATAGCATGCTTGCCATGAGGCTATGTGCTTATATGATATAACTGCCTGAATGCCTGTGGGTGAAGGTTGGGTTATTTGGATTGGAACAATTCATCGATTGCGAGTTTTAAGCCCACTTGAGAGTGGCAAAATCACGTTTTCTAAGCCCACTGAGGGTGGCAAATCCACATTTTAGCCTACTTACGAGTAGCAAACTGCTTTCAAAAACAAACATGAGATGTTTTGTTCCAATTCAGGCGATCCGGTCTATATTTGTATGCTGTGCACATCACGTAGTAAATCTAGGCTAATAACCAGAATAAGAGCATATAATGTTTTCAAAACTCGATATCATGGTTAGTAGAGGCCGATCTTTGATCGGGCGAGCGGGGGTGCTCACGAAGTGACCTTCCCCAATCGGCCTTCACCTGGTGCAACCACAGTCGCCCCAAAAGCAGATTGAAGGTTGCCGGAACTTCTAAGATGTGGAAGTCTATCTCATGTTGTCCTGGCCTAACCTTGGTCTGGATTTTTACCGTCCCCATTACTTCCTGGCTCGTGTTGTCATACGCCCGAATCACCTGGGCTGTTGGTACAAAGTCGGCATTCTTTAAACCGATGGCATAGGCTGTCCTTGCCGGGCAGACGTTGATTGCGGACCCTGTGTCAATGAGTACCACGGGTATCCATTTATTTCTACACTCCACAGAGATGTAGAGTGGCCTATTGTGGTTTGCACCCTCAGGTGGTAGTTCCTTATCAGAGAAAGTCATCATCGGGGTAGCTCCTCCCGGAAAGACTAGTCCAACTAACTGCTCTAGTGTGTATCTATGGAGAGTTTGGCTTTGTCCATAGCAGATAGAACAGCCTGTCTGTGTACTCGTGATGCCATAAGCAGTCCCCAGATGGAGATGTCTGCTTGTACCTTCTTTAACTGCTTCAGTACAGCTTCTTCTTTGATTTGTTTGTCCTTTTGTTTCTCAGCTTCCTTATCCTTCCCAGATGCCTCTGGTTGGTCTAAATGCGGCGGCTTGAAATACCGCCCGCTCCTCGCCATATGGTTGACCTCGCCGACATACCAGGTGTCGTCTGGCTGATGGTTTCCCCAATCTTCATCTGTGTGGGCAAGACATAAATCATCGTCCTCCCACTACATTCCATCGGTAGCTGACAGACACCTGTTTGGCTCCGGTATGATTATACTCGCAGTTCCTTCAGCCCACATGCTCACAGCATCTTCTGTCCTTGTGCCCACAGCACTTTCAGCCCCCTCGTGGGCTTTGGCTTTCCTGGTTCTCTCAGAATCCCAAGATCTTTCTTGTCCCAACTGCGTCAGTACAGCTAGTTGTTCAATATTCCCTGCGTTCACAATGCCCTGGTCCTGAGCGAAATTCTTCGTACCGGCGCTCTCCGGCAATGTATTCTGTCTTTCGACCCTTCCGGCCACCACTGATATTCTTGCCCCCGCCGGGCCCTGTTCTGGTTGGAACTCTTCCACAACATCCGATTGATCATCCAGCCATCCAGTAGTCTCTGCTGATTCCTCATAATCAAACCAGTTGACTTCCGTGTCCCCTGGATCCTGGTCGTTGAAAAACTGGAGGTTGGCAAAGTCCTTTTCCACAGCCGTCAAACCATCTGCCCCTTGCTCAAATCCATCCCCCTGGATCACACACAGCTCTGCCTTCTCTGGCAATTCTATACCTGGCCCAGCCTGGCCTGCTGACAGAATGTACTCACTCGGATCATAGGCTTCCCCAGCGAAACTCCTAGATTGCTCAAACCCTGATTCAACAATTTCATCCTCCTCTGAAATCTCCTCTGTCCTGTCTTCGACAGTCACCACCATTGACTCGGGTTGGGTTGTGGAGATGTCCAACATGCACAAGGAATCAGTGCAGTCGGGAAGAAGCACCTCCGGCTTGGGTAGGTGGGATGGGGTGATATAGATACTAGGATCGTAAGACACGACCCCAGTCTGGATAAAGTTGATTCTGTTGGGAGGGTGAGCTTGGTTATGTGGTAGGAGAGGGTTTGTTGTGACATTGGGTTTTTCTGGAGGCGCAATCACCTGCTTGTCAATGAGATCCTGGATCTTATGACGCAATCTAAAACAATGGTCAGTGTCGTGACCATGTTGTTGGTGATATGCGCAGTATTTTGCTGGGTCATGAGAGGGAGGGAGTGGATTTGGTAATGGCCTCGGCTCCAGGGGCTTCAAATGCCTTTTCCTGATTAATACCCCCAGAGCCTTGGACAGGGGCATGTACAATGGGGTGAAGGTTCTTTGGCCTCTGGGTTGGTATTTAGTGGTCTGCGTATTGCTTCCGGATGCACCGGAGAAAGGCGTGGCTGCCATGGGTCTTGGAAGGGGAATGGTGGTGACCATGCTCACCTCCGAGGCTCTTGTATTCGCAGCACTGCTTGTGCCTGCGTTGTTGTTGCGGTTGAAAGTCCTCCTTGGTTGCTCCTTATCTTGGTCGATCAGACCCTGTTTCATTGCATCTTCAATTTGTACCCCCATCTCGTGCAGATCTGAAAAAGTGGGGAAGGGGAGTACAATCATCTTTGCCATCAATTTTGGCTGGAGATTGCGTACAATCATCCGAATCTGGTCCTTGTCAGTGGGCCTTAAAGTCATCATTGAGGCCTTCGCCCTCCATCGGGTTACGAAATCTGATAAACTCTCTTTAGGCTCCTGCCTTGTTGTTTTGAGGTCTCGGGTCGTAATCTCGATTTGAGTATTGTAAGAGTATTGTGCGACAAAGGCCTCAGCCATTTCATCCCAACTCCGCTTGACATCATCCTCTAACTTCGCGTACCAGATAGCGGCCACACCCGATAGGGTCCGGCCGAACAGCGAAAGCTTCTGCGGTCTGGTGAGGCCCATTGGCCGTAGTATATCTGAGAATAATCGGAGGTGGACCACGGGGTCCCCAGATCTGTCGAAGCGATCGATTTGCAGCATTTTAAACCTATCTGGCAATGTCACGACCACATCGGTATATCCGTCCTCGATATCCGGAATAGCCTTTACCCCTTGGGATTTCTTGAATAGCTTCTCGAGCTTGCTCAATTTCAATGCTGTTGGGTCTATTTCGAACTCGAAGGGAGAGTCCGGGTGGTTGATAGGCGTATGTGCCTTGAACAGTTGAGGTGGAAGCGGGGCCGGAACTGGCCCCGTTGGAAGGTCTGTGTCCTCCTGGATGTTCTGGACATTTGGCAAGGTGTTCTGGGTATTTGGCAGGACATTCTGGATAGTTGGTGTCTGTTCAAGTAGTGGGACCCCTGGTAGGGGAGGGACTGGATGTGAGGCTGATGCTTCGGCTTGTTGCTGGAGTCTAGTGATGAGTTCGGCCTGCTGGGCCATGATTGTAGCCTGCTGTTTAGAGAACTCCGCTTGGCGGACAATGTCCTCCAGTATTTGCTTCATGCTCTCTTGAAGCTGTCGCATCATGTCTTCCATCCCGGGCATATTCTGCTGATCTTGCTGACTGACTGGTATGTGTATCTCTATGGCAGAAACTGAAACCTCAGCCCGACTATTCACTGCTAGGGTAGACCACTGCTCGGGTAACCTCTGTTTAGACACACTGCGTCTCCTCGGCCTTCGTCTGACAACCGGGGGTAGAGAGTGAAACACTGGCTGTCCGTCAACCAGATCCTCAGATCGATTGAGTCGAGGACCTCTTATCCAAAGTGCTTGGGGAATATCTGCTGGGTCGGAAGCAATTGTGCTAAAACTGTCCTAGCAAAAAGATAAATAAAGCAATAAGGAAATAAATAACCAGATAAACGAACAGCATAACAGCTTAAAATAAACACACAACACACAGTTGGGTGTAGCAACACACAGTCAGTAAGCTGAATACACACTGTCCTCAAACACTGATCATTATCCCTGAATCACTATCCCCGAAAACTGAATCTGATACCCGCAGATAACTGATTCCCAAGATAACTGAACTGATGCCCGCAGGCCTGATGCCCAAACTCGCAAACTGATACATGCATTCCTGTAGAGACGCACTCTAAAAGCACATAACAGATAAGTGAGAGCCAAAACACCCCTATGTTGGGGTAGGGTTTCCCTGTCCTATTTTGTCAGGAGTTAGGGGTTCACTACGCACGCAGCGGTTTCAAACAACCTATATCGGGTAAGCAACCTGTCCTAGTTTGGAATGGTCACTACGGATTCCGAATATGCACTAGGTCGAATGGTCAAGAGGGTGCCCCGGTAAAACCGGGGTTTGTGCTTCCATACTAGCAGAGCCCGTAACCGGTAAGCCTTATGGCACGCAGCCTCTGGCAAACCGCTCAGGAATAGCAGATGGCAAACACGGTGTCCTAGGCGCACCAATGCAAATGCAATGCAAAGAAACACATAAGTGTAATCAAGACAAGATATCATGAGTTCGAGTCAAGTTCTCTAAATCCCCAGCAGAGTCGCCAGAAACTGTAGACGTCCCCGAACGCCCCGGGAGGGTGAGTCCCGTTCTGTTCATTTTGGGCTCACTACAGTTCGGACTCAAATTCACGGTCCTGTATCTAATCTCACAGAGTGCAATGCAAGACCGATGAATCATCAAAGAGTTCAAATCCGACAAATCGTTTTTGAAAACAGATTTTTTTGAAAGAAGTGCCAAACATGGACTGCTTTGCCAGATACAGAGTCGCCACCTAAATATTTTATTTGGGAAATTTAGAAAACCCTGACTCGTGCCTAAGGCCACGTGTCCGTCATCACCAAAGTTGCCTCGGCTCGGGAACTTGGGTACGATTGGGGAAGGTCACTTCGTGAGCACCCCCGCTCGCCCGATCAAAGATCGGCCTCTACTAACCATGATATCTAGTTTTGAAAACATTATGCGTTCTTATTCCGGTTATTAGCCTAGATTTACTATGTGATGCGCACAGCATACAAGTATAGACTGGGTCGCCTGAATTGGAACGAAACATTTCCTGTTTATTTTTGAAAGTGGTTTGCTACTCGCAAGTAGGCTTAAAATGTAGATTTTGCCACCTTCAGGTGGACTTAGAAAACATGGTTTTGCCACTATCTAGTGGGCTTAAAACTCACAGTTGATGATTCGTTCCAATCCAAGTAACCCAACCTTCACCCACAGGCATTTAGGCAGTTATATCACATAAGCACGTAGCCTCATGGTAAGCATGCTATTATGGCAGTCACTTACACGCGTGCAAGGATGCTAAAGCATAAAAACTTACCGAGTACTCCAAGCCAAAACAGAAGCTATGTTAGAAATCCATGTATGATCCTAACTATACAGAAATGCCTAATGCAACACATGCAAAAATGCAACTATAGCAGGCTCGGCTATTCTAAACATGGCATGTGAAATGCTACAACTAACAAGTATTCAACTCGGAATTGAAATACAATGCAGTGAGTATGATGCGCCGAGCCCGGTGCTTGCAAAACAGATGAATGAATGCAAACATGCTATCATACTGTATGCTAATTGAAACATGCCTTAATCTAACCATCATAAGCTGGTAAATAAAAGGGAGAAAGACGTGGGGTTGGAAGACATACATCACACACACGCACACTTACTACAACATTGCCCTCGCTCGAAGGGTCCGAATAAATAATATACAGTCCCAAATAAATAGTACAGTCCGAATAAGTACAAAACCCTAATTAATTAACAAATTAATCTAGGAAAGCAGTAAATTATCATGCAAGCCTATGGATTGCCTCAACTCTGCTCCGGATGATGAATGATGCATGGTTGAGTTGCTTCATGCGGAAATCCATTGCGATGCCCCAATTAGCCTCTATTTACAATTAAGCCCGGAATGTTGCACGAAGCTCCAAAAGACTGCTAATTTCTGATTTGCTGCAACATAGAGCAAGAAAGGGGCATGTCAATGTATTTTCACATATGTATGCACACCTCGATCCTCGTGCCACCAATCACGCATCTCGATGCATGATGGCTGAGGAGTCGAATTGCACGACTCAATATGAAATGAATGCACGTATAAACACAACAAGACCGAGACTCCATCATGGATAATCTGGAGTGTCGGTGACTGGGAATTGAGACACATTCCGTCACTCGGAGTACGAAACGTACCTCGTTTCCCGTGCTTAGGCTAACTCCTATCCCAAACACTATGCAATATGCATGACATGCATGAATGCGACTAATATACATCCTAGCGTACACAATGTTCTAGACTAAGATGGCATACACAATGCTCGATGTAACATGGCATACACGATGCTCTAACATACAACCTAGCATACGCAATGCTGTGAAATGGAATGGCACGATGCAACATGGGCTTACACCAATATGAGTGGACCTCAGCCACACTCACATCAGTAGCCGTGAGATGAAAATGAGACACTCGAGGTGCGCGCACACATACACACAACCGAGGACCGATCTTAAGGCACAAAGGCCACTCTAACAAGGCATGGCAAGGCATGAAATATGGCATACAAACATGCAAGTTCCAGCACTGAAATGTGATGCAAAATGATCCCGAAACATGGAAACATGGCACCCGATGCATGGAATGGTCCCGAAACACAAAACTAGGCGCATGCATTGACCTATAGCTATACAAAGCATGCATTATTTGATCATGAAGCATGAACACAGAACCAAGGTAGTCCCAAAACATGAACATTTCTAGTTCAAAGCATGGCCAAAAGATGCTAGCAAGATGGACTAAAATAGCATGCAACTTTGACTAGCAAACATGGTTTACATGGCATGTATATGAAGCAGGTGAGAACTCATCAAACCAGCAAAAATCAGTGAATAAAACATGCCAAAACATGCCCAAATAACCTCTGAAATGCAACCAACACATGCACAAATGATGGGTTCTTTTAGAGGGCATACAAAGGGGTTATTAAGCACATGCATCAAGGACACTTAGCATAGCCAAATCAACTCTAAAAATAAAATATGATAGCCCTAAAACTCATCAAATTGGTCTTGAAATCAGTCAAAAAAGCATGCAAGATAGAGCCTCTTTGGAAGGCCAAAAAGACCATTAAGCAAAACAAGGAGAGAGGGGGTCACCCCCCTCTGATTTTGGCCTTCAAGAACACACCTAAGCCATTGGAAATCCACTGGATTTTAGTGGCTAAGAGGCCAAACCATGGCCAATGCAAGTATTCTAATGCATAGCCCTAATCATGAAAAGATGAAGCATGCATAGGGGAAAATGACTCCAAATAGAAAATAGACCTTAATCAAACATGAAGATGATGCCAAAAAAAGACTTTTTTCAGTTTAGGTTGAGGTCCAAAAAGGCTCACAAACAAGGCTAATGTACCATGCAAAAACAACCCTAAAAGAGAGATTGAACAAACAGGGCAGCAAAAGGCCTCAAACAGCAAAGAGCCCTTCAACAAAGTTGAAGAAGGGCTCAAAACAAGACACTTTACAGTTTATGGAAAATCTCAAATATGCTCACAAGTAAGGCCAAAATATGATGCAAAAATAGCCCCAAAAGAGAGATAGAGAGCAAGAGGCAGTAGCTGGTCTCAAAAAGTGAAGAGCCCTTCAACAAAGTTGAAGAGGGGCTCAAAATAAGGCACTTCACGGGTTGGCTCGAAGCCCAAAAATGCTCACAAGCAAGGCTAATATATCATGCAAGATAAGGGCCAAAAGGAGGGATAAAGCATAAAGGGTGGTGGGAGACCTTAAACAGAAAAAAGTTCTTGATCAAACATAAAGATGAGCTCAAAATAGGACTATTTTTAGTTCAGGACAAAGCCCAAAAATGTAAGCAAAAGGAGCTAAAATGTCATGCAAAACAAAGCAAGAAAAGAGGAAATAGGGACTCACCCTTGTAGCACAGATTTCCAGCAGCTTTTGATTTAAGAAAAGGAGCTCCTAACCTCTGAAAATTAGCCTCAAGATGTTGGAATGGAGTGTGGAGGTGATAGGCTATGGGTTGTAGTGCAAAATGGCCAAGAAACTAGGGTTTTGGGAGCTTGGAATAGTGAAAATGGGGGGAGAAGGGGGGGAGCCTTGGATGATTTTTTCTAACCCTTAGAAATGGAGGTGGGGGGTCAGTTATATAGAGGGAAGGAGTGAAGGAAAATGGGGGAAAAATGAATTCAAATTTTCCCTCCAAAAGGGCAGACCCTCGGGCAGGGGTCTTGTGCAAAACAGCTGGCACAGCTGTAATGTACCAGGAGAGAAAAGAATGGCCGGCCAGGTTCAAGAGGTTCAGGTGGCCGGCCGGCCACCTCCCCTCGCCGGCCGACCAGGGTCAAAAGGGTCAAGCTCAATTGTTGGCCGGCCACCCCAAAAAGGTGGCCTCCCATGTGTGTACTACACAGCTGTATGGTCAAAAGCTGGAAAAAGTGAACCAGGAGAGAGAAAAGCCAACTTTTTTAGAAGGGTTCAAAAGGGTCAGGGGGAGTTAATGGCCGGCCTATCCATATTGGTGGCCTCCTAGGTGTGTAAAACACAATGGTGTGGTGGAAAGTCAGAAAAAGTGGCCTGGGAATGGGAAAAATCAGCTTTCTAGTGAAGAAAACGGGCGATGAAGAGCGAGGAAGGACTAAAGCTGGTTTTCAAAACAATTTCTGGCCTCCCACCTTCCTACAACCTTTCTAACAATGAAAATAAGGTCTCCACCAAAAATGAGCCCAAACCGATGCAAAACGAAGGTTCGGGGGCCAAAACGCGCAGTCCGGGGCCCCGAAAATTGACTATTAAGCACCGGAGGTGGCGTTCGACCACGAAGTTGGTCTCTCGGACCCTAGTGTCCCTCAAAAGGAAGGAAATAAGATGTGTGCCAAAAACCGGAGCAAACGGAGGTGGTTAAGCGGTCCCGAACCGAGGCACACGGCTGACGGCTCCGAAAACCGGGAACCGGGCTCCAAACGGGAATAATGGCCTACGACCACGAAACGTAGCCCATGGGCATTGAGAGATGATCTACGAGACCTCTCCCTCCCTTCGGGAAGAGAAAACGGAGAAAACGGGACCCGGTTCACAAACCGAGGCAAAGCACAAAAGAGCCCCGAAGTCCGGAGGCAAGGCTCGCGGCCGAGATTCCGCAACTTCAGAACAAGCACAATATGCAACATCATCGAGCGCTCAGTTGGTGACATCTGAGTCTTAAGGTCGGTCAAAAATGGGGTGTCTACAGTTGCCCCTCTTTGACAGAACTCGAAAATCATAAGTGACGGGAGTGAATGTCAAAGCCCAAGGACGACCCATTTTTGACAAGGCCGAAGACTCAAACAAAACAGGCAAGATAAACAAAAAGATGTGCTCGCAGGCATGCCCGCAGGCAGGGGGCAAAATGCAAAGCGATATGCACAAAGCCAGATGTAACTCGATGATCATGCGAAGCAGCAAGCTGTAATGAAGCAAATATTCACAATAGATGCAACAGTTTTAAACAAGAATGCAAAGCAATACTACATTTCATGCGGAGAATCATTGGATCCTCGCCACGTCTCATGCGGAGGGGACACAATACCTGTGTGGCTCGTCTGGTCACACCAGCCCCAAATGAACCGTACATACAATATCGTGCCTGCAAAAGGAAGAAACTCAACAAGCACAACATGATTAGCAATACATGTTCAGCGTGATATCGAATGCAGACAAACGCAGTATTGATGGGTGAATGTATCGCAATGCGAGAAGCAACGCGCGTGACAACGCGAGTTTAGGCATGGGGGCATGACAATACCCGTGAAACGTGCACAACAGTGTAAGTGATGTGCATGAGAATGCAGGTGATGTGCACAACAATGTAGAACAAGTGTAAATTTGAATGCACATCTTGAAACGAAACAACGAGCAGATCAATGCAAGTTTCGACGAAGGTGGCTCAATCGCGACCTCCGCTTTACCTCCCGGAGGGGTCACAACATATTCAAAAAGGATACACCTTGCTTTTGACGAGTAACAATGGGACACGCATTGAAAGTTGGAGTTGAAGTTCTCGCGGAGGGATTTCGCGACGAAAAGTGCACTTTCCTTGTACTTTCTCAGGTGCCGGGGACTCCAATCATCATCAAAATTTGCAGAGACCTTGGAGACCATGTTGGGAACACCACCGGCCAGGTATGGTTCAAAGGGGAGGCTGCCGGCTAGGGGTGAGGCAAGGGGATGGCCGGCCACCTAGCCCAAATCCGGGGCAGTTTGGTCTTTTGCTCTTGTTTCTTTAAATGTGCTTATCCAAAGCACTTTTCCTCATAAACCCAGCTCCGAAATTAGTCTCTCTACCTTCCTAGAGCATTTTCCCTCTCAGATCTGCGCTCCATACGCGTTTTCCAACGCCCTACACCAAGTTGTTTCGCGAAATCTTTCGATTTTCAACACTTTGAACCGATTAAATTCTGATTTCGGTGCTTCTTTTCTCATTTTCACCACTTGAGGTAAGTTTGTCTCAATATTTGGAAGATTTTCTCGGGAGTTGACTTTTGTTGACTTTTCCATTTCCCGAGGGTTGACTTTTGTTGACTTTTTTTCCAATTTTGGCTCATTTTGCTCCTTTTTGCAGATTTCTTGGGATGGCGGGTCATTTTCCCCATGGTGGAGGTTCTCCAGGTGCCGGAGGTGATCCAGATATTATGGCTTTACCCCCGAGGGTTCAGCCATTCATCCCCGAGAGGTACGACCCTCCTACACATATACTCCCTCAGGCGATTTTTCATCATTTCACTGATTTCGATGACCGAGCGCCCGGGGATCTGCTTTTGCGAGAGCCAGAGTCTCACCTCTCTCATCAGGCACGAGAGGTATTTACTTCACTTTTACACTTTCTGCAATGTATTCTGCATTTTCTGCGCATTTCGTGCTTTCGCTATGTTTATCTGCTCACTCAAGCACACAGCTTGTTTTGAATGATTAGTCCATAACACCGCATTCCGTTTGCATCTTGAACACACAGTTCAAACACTTTGATTTTCTGAACACACAGCCCGTGTACTGATTGTGAACACACAGCACACACTTGTTGAGAATTGAACACACAACCCGAACTTTGAGATGAACACATGGCCCACTGATTTTGAAATCTGAACACACAGCTCAGATACTTGATGTTGAACACACAGCTCAAACCTTGAGATGAACACACAGCCCATACTGATTGAGAGTTGAACACCCAGCCCAAACACTTGATGTCGAATACACAGCTCGTTGTTTGAGGTGAACACACAGCACACACTGATTGAGAGTTGAACACGCAGCCCGTACTTTGAAATCTGAACACACAGCTCAAATACTTGATGTTGAACACACAGCTCGAACTTTGATGATGAACACACAGCACACACTGATTGATAGTTGAACACACAGCCTGAACTTTGAGATGAACACACGACCCACTGATTTGAAATCTGAACACTCAGCTCAAATACTTGATGTTGAACACACAGCTCGAACTTTGAGATGAACACACAGCCTATTGATATGATTGTGAGCACACAGCACATATTCGTTGGAAGTTGAACATACAGCCCAAACTTTGAAATGAACACACAGCCCATTCTGATTGAGAGTTGAACACGCAGCCCAAACACTTGATTTCTGAACACACGGCTCATTGTTGAATTTTCTGAACACACAGCTCAGATTCTGTATCCGATTTGATTTTGCACGCAGCTCATACATTTCATTTGCATGCAGCTCATTTATTTCATTTGCACGCAGCTTATACGTTTCATTCTAAAACTAAATACATGTGTTCATCCTGAATGCAGGTGACTTCTCGTATTGTGCGAGGTTATGGCTTCATCGCGGTGAGAGAGTGGTACGCCGAGCTCCCGGAGGCTGTCCGGGATCTGGTTGACGTGGCAGGGTTTGGGCCCTTTTGTACTGGGATATCCCGCTGTCCTGCTAGTAGGACGCTGATGGGTGCTTTGGTAGAGAGATGGTAGGACACCACTAACTCCTTCCACTTCTCTGCTACCGGGGACATGACTATGACCCCGTTTGACTTCGCAGTATTGACTGGCCTTGATATGGGAGGTTGGGCCATCCCATATGACGAGGACATGGGCCAGTGGGAGGCAGCCTGGATATACTTATTGGGAGCTCGCCCGCCAGTGGACAGATCTTCGGGGAGGGTCCGATATACCTGGTTTTCTTCCCATTTCAGGAGGGTAGAGATGGAGCCTGAGACTCCTGAGGAGGTAGCACAGTACACCCGCGGATTTCTGATGTTCCTCTTCGGGACCACTCTGTTCGCCGATAGGGGGAACACCGTCAGGCTCTATCTGTTGAGTGCTCTCGTGGACCTTTCACAGGTCAGTCGATATGATTGGGGTGGCGCCAGCCTGGCTACTCTCTATTGCTATATGAGCGCGACCTCCCGCGGACGGGGGGAACATGGTTGACGGCTATTAGAGGGCCTGGGAGGTACTTTCTGCCCTCTTGATTTACATTTTTGCTTCTCATTACTTGTACATTGCACACACAGCGCACTTTACATTCTGTATCTTGCACTTTACTCGCAGCATTTTGTATTTACATTCTGCACTCAGCATTCTGTATTCTGATGGCTATTGCTCTGTTTTCCACAGCTATGGGTTTACGCGTACTTTCCGACGCTAGCCCCAGAGCTTGAGGTGGAGGTGCCCCTCACGACCCCATATTCACTTGTATTCGAGGGCCAGTACCGACCGAGACCTCGGGAGTCTTTCCTCTACCTGCGACAGTACTTCGATACAATGCGGACGTCAGAGGTATTTCAGAACTCTCAGTTCTTTATGTTTCCAATCTTTGATTTATCTTGTACATTCACAATTTCCGAGTAGCTTATGCATTGGTTATCCGCAGATTATGTGGCAGCCCTGGGCGCCTTTAGGTAGAGACCTCCGACTCCAGTTTACCGGAGCATGGGGTGCCTCCCGATATAGGATCCTGTTCGAGGGGCCAGTTGGTAGGGCCTGGTTTTTGGGGGATCGCTTTTTGCGTCAGGTATGGGGCTACACTACTCAGGACTTTCCCTCAGCACCCCCAGGCGATATGCGGACCGCTGATAGGCTCCCTCTCCAGGGTGTTATCGACGCCAGGTTGGGTACTAATGCATTTCTTCATCTCGAGGAGGGGGATTACGCGACCTACCGTCACACATATTTGATGCCTCCATTGACGGGAGTCCGTACTCCGACGAGGAGGTCTGCTGGTATGCCCTCATCGAGCCGGGCTCGGGCTGCAGATATCCCTTCCACCAGCAGGGCGGGCACATCTAGGGGTGGAGGTGGATTGGTTCCCCCGATTCCTCCGACTCATTATCATGCTGGATGGCCAGAGATCCCGACCGAGTTGACGGGATGAAGATATGGGACTTCCTACCCGATCCCGATAGAGCCTCCGGTGCCTGGTCATCGATATGTCAGTGACCTCGACTCACCACCGGTATGTTCCACTGTTTTCCATTTATCACACAGATACTTTGGCATTTGTTTATTCATTGATGACTTGAGCTCGTATCTGCAACCACCTAGGGAGTACATGGACGAGATGCTCGGGTTGGTAGCCTCACTCGAGGGCATGGTCCTGCGGAGAGAGGCGCAGTTGTCCATCATGGGTTTCCAGGTACTTTTAGTTTTCTTGTATTTATCATGCTTCTGATGACATGTTGATCCTGAACATCTTACTGCATTGATAGGCTGCCTGTGTAGAGCACATCCGACACACACCCTATTCATGTACTATATCTGCATGCATCCATTCTGTGTAGTTTGCTTGCACCTGCATCTGATATACATGTTTTGGCTGATGTATTCAAATTGCACTCTTCATTTTCAGATGCCTCCGGTGTATGCTCAGTCACAGGCCGGGCCATCCAGGCCTTCCCGAGGAGCCGGGCCATCTAGGCCTTCTCGAGGAGCCGGGAGAGGGGAGTCATCTCACGGACGAGACGGACGCAGGGCGCACATCATAAAGGAGGAGTCCGACGAGGAGGAGGAGGCTGCAGATCCTCAGTCAGAGACATCTGCTGACAGAGAGGGTGACTCCGACCCTGGTTCCGAGAGTGGAGGTGAGACCGAGAAGGGGACCGAGGAGGGTTCCGAGGATGGCAGCTCCGACTCAGATGACGATGATGGCGCAGAGGCTGTTCCGCAGAAGAGGACGAAGAGGGCCTCTTATTCCTGCTCTTGAGAGCATTGATGCATCTATTTCCTGCTTTATTTTCCTTTTTTACTAGTAGTTGTAGCACATTGTACATTGTTAGGCAGTTTTATTTTCTGTAAAACTTGTACCCTTGCTGTAAATATTGTTGTAACAAAGGAAGCATGATGGAATGAAACAACTTTTGAAAAAAGTGTTGTGTTTTATGTTCTTAGCATCATATCGCATCATTTTGCACAAAAATGAGATTGAATGGAATTGTGCGCTGTGTATTTGCCAAGGCAGGTAGTGAACCGACACAACAAACTAAACAACTTAACTCACCAAGAAATAACATAATCTTAGCAAGTTTACAACTCGATAAGCAAGACACAACAATGTTGATTTAAACAAAGACTAACAACTCAAAATACAAAACTCGACAACTATGATAAACAAGACTTGATAAACAAAACAGCTCGACAAACAAAGCAACAACTCGATAAGAAAAACAACAACTCAATAAGCAAAACTAAACGACAACTCTATAAATAAAGTGTATTTCGGACGATTTGGGTGACGGAACGCATCCGAATCAGAGGGAAATGGTTGCCTTTGACGCTCCCGATGCATGGAAATGCTAGGAACTTCCTTCCAGAGGGTAAAACAGGACCAAAGGCACACATTGTAGCATGGCCGGCCACCTTTGGGGGCTGGCCGGCCAGCTTTTTGCATTGGAGGGGAGAGGGGTGGCCGGCCTACCAGAAAAGGTGGCCGGCCGGCCACCTAGCCCAGCAACCGCCAGTTTTTCGACACGTGTCCCTCGAACAGTGCCCTATCCTCTTAAAAAGTCCTAGCCTCGGGTTTGATTCATTTTATCTCAGTTTTGCACCAAAATGGAGGCGTTTCTCGTCGAAAATCTCACAGCTTGGATCGCTTCTCTAGATGGCTCGGAAAAGTTGAACTTCCAGGGTTTCAGCTTGAATGCACTATTCACGCTAAGCTGTACTCCGCTGCACCTTCCCTTCCTTCATGCCGTGGCGAGGTTTTGGAACCTGGTGACACATGTTTTCAGCTTCGGCGGGCAAGAAGTATGTCCAACTTTCGAAGATTTTCAAGTTTTGATGGAATCTGAACGCTATGAAGAGATTTTGCCTCAGTTTCGCTTCGGCCACGCCCAAGCTTTAGGGCGGATGTGTGGGCTCACCATGCATGACGCTCGATCTCTGATCTGCAACGGGGAACTGGACATTCTGGGCTTGATCCATCGCTTTTTTGATGCCGGTGACCGCGGCAACCATTATTGGCAAGGTTTTCGGCAACACGCCCTTTGCTTGTGTATGCTATCTCACTTTTTGCTTGCCCCAGGCTTTAGTGGATCTAGCATTCGTCTGATTGAAGTTGCTCAAGGCTTGAAAGAAGGAAAGAGCTGCATCGCCATGACATTGGCCGAGACACTGATGGGCTTGGATGCTTTCTATCGCCGGGAGACGACCAGATTTGCGAGGAGTCCACTACTGCTGCAGGCAATGTTTCCCACCCAATCTCACATATATATTGCTCACATCACTCGGCCTTCAGGCTCAGTTTTTCTCACAAAACCCTTTTCTCACTTTTCTCTCATCGTACATCTTTCTATTCTTTATTCTCTCATCTTTCATCCCTTCCCAGGTATGGTTGATGGATAAACTGCAGGTTGTGGACTCTTGCCCAGCCTACTCAGCTCGCGGCTACTTCTTTCGTCAACGCTTAGTCGATGCCCTTGATGAGGGATGGTGGTTTAACTGGATGTGCAATTTGTCTGCAGATCGCATTGCTTGGCGCTGTCCTTGGCTCAATCTCCCGGCAATGAGCTATAGCATGTCCCGGCAAACCGGGATCCAGTTGATTGGTCTGACTCACTGTGTGTTTTGCTTTCCGTTCCGGTTCCAGCGCCAATTTGGCCATGATTAGACTTGCCCGCCAGAGGGGATAGAGTATCCTGCCGCATTCCCGGTTCGAGGCGCACAGCTTGCCCGTTATGCCACAACATGGAGGACTAGAGAGCTCCTGGCCCCCGCTCCCACTTTCAGTTGCACTTTGTCTGACGAGTGCTTGGATTGGCTCAATGAAGAGGCACAGGTTGGGCCCAGCTTGGCATCAGAGGCTTCGACCAGCTCTGGGAGGGGGCGCAGGGACACCTGACTTATCTATGCCACGGATTTATTGCTTTACTAGTACTTTCAAGTTTTCTTTATGAATGTAATAAAAAGCAACTTCAATTTGTATGCAAGAGCAGGAGAACTCTGTTTTGAAATCAATGAAATTGAAGGTTGTGGGTACTGAAAATTTTCCGCTTTGGTCCAAAAATGGTCTAAGTTGTAAAAAGATTAATTTGAATAAAGTCAACTTTTATTAAAACTTTTCAAAACCATTTTCGATATGGATCAGAACTGGACACGCCTGAGATCTGTCACTGAGATGTACAACCCCGGACCCCTGCAACTGGAAAGTTGCCCCTAGTCTGAATAGCACCGCGGCACTGTATGGCAACGGAAAGTTGCCCCTAGTCTGAATAGCACTGCACTGGAGATTACGACGAATGCTGATAGACAAAGATGACTGAGATGATCAAATGGACAAAGTTGATCGGGGAAAAAGTTTATGGCTGAACTTCAGGATGAAGTTGCCTACGTATCCCAAAGATGGGAATCAAGCCTCACGTAGTTCAGGCTTAGGTTCGCTCGGGTATTTTCACTCTCCTTTTACGCTCTAACTTTTGCCAAGGCCGCCCTTTGCGGGTTTTCAACCTTGCGAGCTCAGTTTTTATAATTTCAAATTTTCTGTGCTCTGAGTTTTGCCTAGGTCGCCCTTTCGGGTTTTCGGCCTAGCGAGCCTCTCAAGGGTAATATTTCTTCAACTTGTCCATATTGATCGGCTGTGAGAACTCTAAGCCATCCAGATCCATCAGAACCACAACTCCACCTGACCAGATAGACTTAATGATGTAGGGACCAGTCCAATTGGGTCTGAACTTGCCCCTTGGGTCGTGGATGGGAGCTCGGTTGTCTTTGAGCACCAAATCTCCTTCCTTTAGATTCCTGGACTTAACTTTCTTGTTGAAAGCCCGGGCAATTCTGCGCTGATAACCTCGAACATGGTACAGTGCTTTCAGTCTTCTCTCATCAAAGAGCATGAGTTCCTCAAACCTGCTCTGCTGCCAATCTACTTCGGCTATTTGACACTCAGCCAATACTCGCAAAGACAGAACCTCAATTTCGATGGGTAGAACGGCCTCCATCCCATAAACCAATGAATACGGAGTCGCCCCAGTAGAAGTTCTGATTGAAGTCCGGTAGCCCCACAGAGCAAACGGCAGCTTATCTGGCCAGTCCCGGTAGGTTTCCACCATCTTCTGCAATATGTGTTTGATATTCTTGTTGGCGGCCTCAACCGCTCCACTGGTTTGCGGCCGATAGGTAGATGACTTATGAAAGCCATGTTGTATTTTTCCAACAAGTCAATCACTTCCTTCTTGAAATGGGAACCGTTATTTGAAATTATCTCGTTTGGGACCCCGCAGCGACAGATGATGTTGTTTCTGATAAACTTCGCAACATGTGAAGCCTTTAACACTGCATAGGATTGGGCCTCGACCCACATCGTGAAATAATCTATCGCGACCAGGATGAACTAATGCCCATTCGACCCCTTCGGAGTGACGGCCCCGATCACATCAATTCCCTAGACTGAAAATGGCCATGGCGAAGTCATATTGTACAGCTTTGACGGCGGAATGTTCATGCGATTTGCATGAATTTGACACTTGTGGCATCGCTGGACAAAACCGATACAATCCTCCTCCATGGTGGACCAGTAGTAACCCTGTCTGAGGATCTTCCGTGCTAGCATTACTCCATTCATATGCGCACCGCATTCCCCTCCATGGATGGCCTCCATTAGACGCTTTGATTCTTCGGCATCGACACACAGCTTATGCATTCCCAGATGACCTCTCTTATACAGCTTACCCCCACAGATGATGAACTGAACGGCCATTCTTCTGATTGCCCTTTTATCTTTGGCATTTACCCCTGGCGGATATGCTTCCTTCTCCAAGAAATTCCAAATGTCATAATACCAGGTGTTTTCGTCCTGAACCTCATCTATAGCAGCAATCGAATCGTAGGCTGGCACAAATTTCTGGTCAATGATGACTGGATGCATCCGGACTCTGAACGGGATGTCTATCATGGAGGATAGATTTGCTAAAGAATCTGCGAACCTGTTGTTCTCTCTTAGTAGATGAGCAAAGTTTAGCTTCTCAAACCGAGGAATTAACAAGTCCAAGGTCTGATGGTACATCATCATCTTTTCTTCTTCGACTTTCTAGTCTCCATTTGCTTGAGACACAACAAGGTTCGAGTCCCCAATGACGTCCAACCGTCTTGCCCCTAGTTCCAGGGCTGCTTCTGGACTAGCAATGCATGCCTCATATTCTGCTTTGTTGTTCGAGACTTTGAACTGGAGTTTGAAGGCTAGAGGGATACGGGAATTGTCGGGTGCTATCAGCAACACTCCTATCCCATACCCGTACTGATTTGATGCTCCGTCAAAGTACATCGTCCAAGTTTCATCGTCGATATGCAAAATGGCTTCGTCTGGGAATAAGTACTCAACTGCTTCACCCCCTTCCACTGGATGGTCGGCTAAGAATTCTGCTACTGCTCTTCCCTTGACTGACTTGCGTGTTACATATTTTAGGTCAAATTCGGAGAGCAATAGCAACCAACGAGCTAGCCTACCCGTAAGTGCTGGTTTCTCGAAAAGATATTTGATGGGATCGAGTTGTGAAACCAACATTACGGAGTGAGCTAACAGGTAGTGCCGCAGCTTCCTAGTAGCCCATACCAAAGCTAAGCAAGCCTTCTCCAACGGTGTGTAGCGAGTCTCATACTCTAGCATCTTTTTGCTCAGATAGTAGATGGCTCTTTCCACTTTGTCTTCAGATTCTTGTGCGAGCATGCAGCCCATTGTGGTCTCAGTCACTGAAAGGCACAATATCAACGGTTTCCCCGGCTCTGGCGGTGACAGCACGGGCGGGTTCTGTAAGTATTCCTTGATCTGTTCAAAAGCAGCTTGGCATCGGCTGTCCCATTGGAATTTCTTGCCTTTCTTCAGGAGACCAAAAAGTGGTTCACAAGTCAAGGTTAATTTGAGATAAACCGTCTTATGAATTGCACTTTACCCAGAAAGCCTCGCACCTCCTTTTCAGTCCTTGGTGGTGGCATTTCTAAGATGGCCTTGATTTTGGAAGGGTCGACCTCGATACCTCTCTGTGTAATCAGAAACCCCAGCATTTTTCCCGCTGTAACACCGAACGTACATTTCAGAGGATTCAGCCGCAACCGAAATTCCCTGATCCTTTGAAAGAACTTTTGCAAGGTGGTGTAGTGGCCCTCTCTATCTTTGGACTTGACAATCATGTCGTCCACGTACACCTCAACCTCTTTGTGGATCATGTCATGCAATATTGTGGTCGTGGCCCGTTGATAAGTAGCTCCAACATTCTTCAGCCAAACGGCATGACTCAATAACAGTATGTCCCCCACGGGGTGGTAAATGCAGTCTTTTCCCAGTCTTCAAGTGCCATTACTATCTGATTGTAACCGGAGAAGCCATCCATGAATGAAAGCAAAGCATGCCCTGCTGTGAAGTCCACTAACTCATCAATATGCGGCAAGGGAAAGTCGTCCTTCGGACTGGCTCTGTTCAAATCCCTGAAATCCACACATACTCGGATCCTGCCATCTTTCTTCGGCACCGGAACGATGTTGGCCAACCAAGTCGGGTATTCGCATACCAGCAGGAAACCTGCGTCGATTTGCTTGGTGACCTCTTCCTTAATCTTGAGAGCCCAATTCGGGCGGATCCTCCTGAGTTTCTGCTTGACGGGTATTCGCATACCAGCAGGAAACCTGCGTCGATTTGCTTGGTGACCTCTGAAGTGAGCAAAGTTTAGCTTCTCACACTATGCCTACTTTGTGTATCAATCACACACCTCACACTTTGCTCACTTCAATCTACAAACCGGCTTCGCGTCAGCGTATAAGTCCAATCTACAAACCGGCTTCGCGCCAGCGTATAAGTCTAATCTTCAAACCGGCTTCGCGTCAGCGTATAAGTCCAATCTTCAAACCGGCTTCGCGTAGCGTATAAGTCCAACTTTCAAAACCGGCTTCGCGTAGCGTGTCAGTCCGATCTTCAAACAGGCTTCGCGTAGCGTATAAGTCCAAATTTCAAAACCGGCTTCGCGTAGCGTATAAGTCCAATTATCAAAATCTTCCTGCATATCACTTTGCATTTTGCCCCTGCCTGCGGGCATGCCTGCGGGCACATCTTTGTCCATCCTGTCTGATTGTCTAAGTCTTCGGCCTTGTCAAAAATGGGTCGTCTTTGGGCTTTGACATTCACTCCCGTCATTTCATGACTTTCGAGTTCTGTCAAAGAGGGGCAACTGTAGACACCCCATTTTTGACCGACCTTAAGACTCAGACGTCACCGATTGAGCGCTCGGTGATGTTGCATTTTGTGCTCGTTCAAAAGTCTCAGAGACGCGGCCGTGCGCCATACCTCCGGACTCCCGAACTCTCTTCTGTGCCTTGCCTCGGTTTGCGAACCAGGCTCGATTTTCTCTATTTTCTTTCCTGAGGGGAGGGAGTGGTCCCGTAGACTATCTCTCAGTGGCCGTGGGCTACTTTTCGTGGCCGTAGGCCATTTTGCCCATTTCGGAGCCCGGTTCCCGGTTTTCGGAGCCGTAAGGCCGTGTGCCTCATCTCGGGACCACCCAACCATCTCCGATCTCTCCGGTTCTTGGAATGCATCTCATTTACTCCCTTTCAAGGGACACTGGGGTCTCAAATACCCACTTCGTGGCCGAACACCACTTTCGGTGCCTACAGCCTATTTTCGGGACCCCGAACTGCGTGATTCGGGCCCCGAGCATTCATTTTAAATCAGTTTTTGTTCAATTTTGGCAGGTACCTCTGTTTTATCATAACAAGGGACACTGGGGTCTCAGATACCCACTTCGTGGCCGAACACCACTTTCGGTGCCTGCAGCCTATTTTCGGGACCCCGAACTGCGTGATTCGGGCCCCGAGCATTCGTTTTGCATCGGTTTTTGTTCAATTTTGGCAGGTACCTCTGTTTTATCATAACGAGGGACACTGGCATCTTAGAGACCAACTTTGTGGTCGTGCACCATTCCCGGTGCCTAACAGCCCACTTTCGGGGCCTCGAACTGCGTGTTTCGGCTCCCGAACCTTCATTCTACATTTTTGGGCTCCGACCCAAACTTGAGATAGTCATATTTTGAGGTCCTTTTCATGTTTGATTAAGGACCTCTTACTGTTTGACATCTCTATCTGTCACTTGCCTTTTTACCTCTTTTTGGGCCTTTTTGCACGGTATTTTAGGCGTACTTGTGGGCTGCATTGGGCTTGGTCATAAACTACAAAGTGTCTTATGTTGAGCCCCTCTTCAAATTTGTTGAAGGACTCTCAGCCATTTGAAATCCGTAGCTACCACTTTCCCTTTTGGCCATTTTTGGCGGGAAACTTGATATGTTTTCCCTCCCTTTTTTCCCTCCATTTTCCCCCTCATTTTTTCTATATAACAGCAGCCCCAGCTGTGATTTTGAGGGTTAGAAAATCTGATTTGGGAGCTCCTCCATACAATCTCTCTCTCTATATTTAAAACACCAAAATCATCCAAGTTTCTACACCCCCCTCTTCATCACCACCTAGAACCACCACCACTACACCATTTCCAGCAGCAAGGAGGGCCTTTCAGCAGCTAAGAGGCACCATTTTCAGTCCTAGAAGCAGCCAAGGTTTTGGTCTACAAGGGTAAGCACTCATTTCCCTTTTTCTAGCTTATTTTTGCACCATTTCTTTACCCTATTTTCTTGTGGTTTCGGGCTCCGACCCCTACTGTGAGTGGGCCTATTTTGAGCCCCTCTTCAACATTGAAGAAGGGCTCAACCATGTTTGGCCTCTCTATCATGCACTTGCTTTGTAATTCTTCATATTTACCGTAAACTTGCATGGTTTATTTGGTCTACTTGAAGTCTGATTTCGAGCATGTAATAAACTGTGAATGTGCTTATTTTGAGCCCCTCTACAACATTGTAGAAGGGCTCAACCTTGTTTGGTGCTTCCATGCATGACCTCTCTTTATAGCCCCTATTTGGTCCATTATCTTGCGTGCTTTGTTAAGCCTACATGGCTTCTGTTTTCGGCCATCATCAGGTCTGGAGATAGTCCTAAAATGACCCAATCTTCATGTTTTGTTAAGGGTTTTAGGCTTTTTTGTGAATGCTTGGTATACCTCCCTTTATAGCTCTCTTTTGGCCCATATTTTGCATGCTACATTGAGCATATCTACATACTGTTTTGGGGGATATCATCTACTGTAAATGTGCATATTTTTGGTCCCTCTTTAATGTTGTAGAACTGTGTTTTTCAGTTTGGTCATTGTGTATACCACTTGCTTCATTATTCCCCCATTTTCCCCCATTTTTGCATGCTGTTTTTGCCATACTTGTGGTTGTTTTTTTGCCCTGATTTGTACTGGAAAAATGCTAGTTTAGGGGCTTCCTAGTATCTGTCTTTACACTTCGTATCCATATTGTGCATGTTTAGCATGGCTGTAGGCCATTTCGGGTGCTTAGCATAGCGTTTCGGGCATCGGGTGTAATTTTGCTATAATTCGGGGGCTGTTTTTGCATCATTTTAGCTGCTGAAATGTACATTTTCCATATGCCATATGCCGCATTTCATTTGCATGTCATTTTTTTGCCTTAGGGCCATGCCTCGGTTTGCGTGCCCGCGGGCACGCATTTCGAGGCATCTTTTTTTATCCGACGGCATCCTATGTGAGTGTGGCTGAGGCTCTCTCATGTTGGTATAAGCCCATCATTGCATTTCGCATGTCATTCCGCATTCGTCGGTTCGCGTGCCCACAGGCACGCATTTCGAGACATCTCATTTTTCACCTGCCGGCATCCTATGTGAGTGTGGCTGAGGCCCTCTCATGTTGGTGTAAGCCCTCATTGCATTTCGTATGTCATTCCATGCCTTCGGGCCTTGCCTCGGTTTGCGTGCCCACAGGCACGCATTTCGAGGCATCTCATTTTCATCTCATGGCCTCTTATGTGAGTATGGCTGAGGCTATCTCATGTTAGTATAAGCCCATATTGCATTGTGTATGCTATTCTAGTCTCATTGCATTCCGTATGCCATTGCCTCGGTTTGCGTGCCCGTGTGCACGCATTTCGAGGCACCTCATTTTCGTGCAACGACCTCTTATGTGAGTGCGGCTAAGGCTCTCTCATGTTAGTGTAAGCCCAATTTGCATTCCGTATGCCATTTCATGCCTTTATGTTATTGCCTCGGTTTGCGTGCCCGTGTGCACGCATTTCGAGGCACTTCATGTTCATCCGATGGCCTCCTGTGTGAGTGTGGCTGAGGCCCTCTCGTGTTGGTGTAAGCCCATATTGCATCGCATATCTCATTTTAGTCCCATTGCATTCTGTATGCCATTACCTCGGTTTGCGTACCCGTGTGCACGCATTTCAAGGCATCTCATTTTCATAGTCTTGTGTGTTAGGATTGCATGTTAGCTGCATTTCATGCATATCATGCATATTGCATCGTGTTCGGGATAAGAGTTAGCCCGGACACGGGAAACGAGGCGCGTCTCGTACTCCGAGTGACGGAACGGGTCTCAATTCCCAAGTCACCGACACTCCGGATTATCCATGATGGAGTTAGGTTTTGTTGTAGTATTCATATGCATTCATCTTATATTGAGTTGTGCAATTCGGCTCCTCGGCCATCATGCATCGAGATGCGTGATTGGTGGCACGAGGATCGAGGCATGCATATATTTGTGAAATACATTGCTATGCCCTTTTCCTGCTCTCTGTTACAGCAAATTGAAGAATCAGCAACTTTTCGGTGTCTGGCACGCATTTCGAGAAATATTGCAAACAGAGGCTAATTGGGGCATCGCCGTGGATTTCCGCGCAAAGGCACCCGAGCATACATCATTCATCGGAGTCAAGGCAGCCCCTGGCTTGCATGCCAATTTTTACAACTTTCTTAGTTAAATTGTTATTTAATTAGGAATTTGTATATTTATTCGGACTGTATATTTCGGACTGTATTATTCTTTCATTTGGGACTGTATTATTTATTCGGACCCTCTGCGCGAGGGCATAATTGTAATAAGTGTGGGTGAGTGTGATGTATGTCTTCCAACCCCACGTCTTTCTTCCCTTTTATGTACCCGCTTATGATGGTTAGATATAGGGCATATTTTAATTAGCATACAGTATGACAGCATGTTTGCATCATTCATCTGTTTTGCACGCACCGGGCTCGGCGCATCATACAAATTGCATTTGTATTTCAATTCCAAATTGAATACGTGTTAGTTGTTGCATTTCACATGCCATCTTTAGAATAGCCGAGCCTGCTATAGTTTGCATCTTTGCATGTGTTGCATTAGGCAATTCTGTGTATCTAGGATCATGCATTGATTTCTAATCGGTTTCTGTTTTGGCTTGGAGTACCCGGTGAGTTTTATGCTTTAGCATCCTTGCATGCGTGTGAGTGTTGCCATGAATAGCATGCTTACCATGAGGCTATGTGCTTATGTGATATAACTGCCTTGAATGCCTGTGGGTGGAGGTTGAGTTACTTGAATTGGAATAATTCATCAAATGTTTGTTTTAAGCCCACTAGATAGTGGCAAAATCACGTTTTTTTAAGCCCACTCGAGGGTGGCAAATCCGCGTCTTAGCCTACCTGCGGGTAGCACCATCAAACCATTTTCAAACAAACAAACATGAAATGTTTAATTCCAATTCAGGCGATTCAGTCTATACTTGTATGCTGTGCGCATCACATAGTAACCTAGGCTAATAACCGGAATAAGAACATACAATGTTTTCAAAAAACAGATATCATGGTTAGTAGAGGCCGGTCTTTGACCGGGCGAGCGGGGGTGCTCACGAAGTGACCTTCCTCCAATCGTACCTAAGTTCCCGAGCCAACTTCGGTGATGACGGACACGTGGCCTTTGGCACCGAGTCAGGGTTTCCTAAATTTCCCAAAATTAAAATATTTAGGTGGCGACTCTGTTATCTGGCAAAACAGTCCATGTTTGGCACTTCTTTCAAAAATCAGTTTTCTCAAAACGATTTGCCGGATTTGGACTCTTTGGTTCAAGAATTAAGAACCGTGACATTTGAGTCCTTCGAACTGTAGTAGACCCAATATCGAACCAGAACGGGGGGGGGGGATTCGCACTCCCCTCTCCCCGGATGCGTTCGGGGACGTCTACACAGACTCAGTCAAGCTGGAACCTGATTCCGACTCACAAGATTCGGTGGAATCAGATTCCGGCTCACTACCTGACCCGGTGCTGCTGGACAAAAATCCCTCTTCATACCTGCCAAATGAGAGAGGGTGCGATAGATGCATCCAAAATAGTTGCTGGTAGGCCCGCAGCCATTTCATTCCCAATCATGGAAACCGAGAAGTTATCCCCCAAGCACTTCTGGTCGATCGGAGGATCTGAAAGTAGACACGCCAACGCTACCCCCATCTCAAGTTCGGGTGTCCTCAGACTGCACTTTCTTGCTCTGCTCAGCCTCAACCAATGGGTCCATCTGCTCTTCGGCAACATCCTCCCCGGATAACTGCAGATCAAAGAAGATCTCAAAAACCTGGTACGCGCTTCCTTTCCGCATTCAGCCACGGCTCTGGGAAGCCACAAAAAGGAAAGTCCGCCTCCTCTCGGACGAAGCGTCCAGTTTAGGGTACCCTGAATGGGCCTATGCATCAGCTCAAAAGGCTTTCCAGCCTGCTTAGCTCTGGCTCTCCCAGCCATTTCCTTCCCCTTCCTTATCCAATCTTCTTTGGTGGGTTGATAACCCAAGCCAAAGGTATGGGGGTTGTGTGGCACTTCGAGGCCAATGCTGCGACGCCCTTCCGGCCGTTCTTTCCCAATCCCATCCCGGGGATGTGTTGAAGCTTGTTCACGAGGTATACAGATTGAGCATTGACATACACTCCCTCATTAACAGCCATGATATTTTGCACAACCCGAGCCTCAGCTAAGGTAAAACCTGACATAAACATGTCCTCCATGCCGTGCTCAATTTCTAGGACCTGGTGTAGATACCTCCGGAGGTGGATGGATCGATGAATTCTCGAAAACAATGGCTACTCCCTTTCCATAGGGGTATTTTCACCATCTGATGCAGAGTAGACGAGACGGCCTTCACCTGGTGCAACCACCGGCCGCCCCAAAAGCAGATTGAAGGTTGCCGGAACTTCTAAGACGTGGAAGTCTATCTCATGTTGTCCTGGCCCAACCTTGGTCTGGATTTTTACCGTCCCCATTACTTCCCGGCTCGTGTTGTCATACGCCCGAATCACCTGGGCTGTTGGTACAAAAGTCAGCGTTCTTTAAACCGACTGGCATAGGCTGTCCTTGCCGGGCAGACGTTGATTGCGGACCCTGTGTCAACGAGTACCACGGGTATCCATTTATTTCTACACTCCACAGAGATGTAGAGTGGCCTATTGTGGTTTGCACCCTCAGGTGGTAGTTCCTTATCAGAGAAAGTCATCATCGGGGTAGCTCTTCTCGGAAAGACTAGTCCAACTAACTGCTCTGGTGTGGTATCTATGGAGAGTTTGGCTTTGTCCATAGCAGATAGAACAGCCTGTCTGTGTACTCGTGATGCCATAAGCAGTCCCCAGATGGAGATGTCTGCTTGTATCTTCTTTAACTGCTTCAGTACAGCTTCTTCTTCGATTTGTTTCTCCTTTTGTTTCTCAGCTTCCTTATCTTTCCCAGATGCCTCTGGTTGGTCTAAATGCGGCGGCTTGAAATACCGCCCGCTCCTCGTCATATGGTCGACCTTGCCGACATACCAGGTGTCGTCTGGCTGATGGTTTCCCCAATCTTCATCTGTGTGGGCAAGACATAAATCATCGTCTTCCCACCACATTCCATCGGCAGCTGACAGACACCTGTCCGGCTCCGGTATGATTATACTCGCAGTTCCTTCAGCCCACATGCTCGCAGCATCTTCTGTCCTTGTGCCCACGAGCACTTTTAGCCCCCTCGTGGCTTTGGCTTTCCTGGTTCTCTCAGAATCCAAGATCTTTCTTGTCCCAACTGCGTCAGTACAGTTGGTTGTTCAATATTCCCTGCGTTCACAATGCCTGGTCCTGAGCGAAATTCTTCGTACCGGCGCTCTTCGGCAATGTATTCTGTCTTTCGGCCCTTCCGGCCACCACTGATATTCTTGCCCCCGTCGGGCCTACTTCTGGTTGGAACTCTTCCACAACATCCAGTTGATCATCCAGCCATCCAGTAGCCTCTGCTGATTCCTCATAATCAAACCAGTTGACTGCCGCATCCCCTGGATCCTAGTCGTTGAAAAACTGGAGGTTGGCAAAGTCCTCTTCCACAGTCGTCAAACCATCTGCCCCTTGCTCAAATCCATCCCCCTGGGATCACACACAGCTCTGCCTTCTCTGGCAATTCTATACCTGGCCCAGCCTGGCCTACTGACAGAATGTACTCACTTGGATCATAGGTTTCCCCAGCGAAACTCCCAGATTGCTCAAACCCTGATTCAATAATTTCATCCTCCTCTGTAATCTCCATTGTCCTGTCTTCGACAGTCACCACCATTGACTCGGGTTGGGTTGTGGAGATGTCCAACATGCCACAAGGAATCAGTGCAGTCGGGAAGGAGCACCTCCGGCTTGGGTTGGTGGGATGGGGTGATATAGATACTAGATCGTAAGACACGACCCTAGTCTAGATAAAGTTGATTCTGTTGGGAGGGGGAGCTTGGTTATGTTGGTGGGAGAGGGTTTGTTGTGACATTGGGTTTTTCTGGAGGCGCAATCACCTGCTTGTCAATGAGATCCTGGATCTCATGACGCAATCTAAAACAATGGTCAGTGTCGTGACCATGTTGTTGGTGATATGCGCAGTATTTTGCTGGGTCATGAAAGGGAGGGAGTGGATTTGGTAATGGCCTCGGCTCCAGGGGCTTCAAATGCCTTTTCCTGATTAATACCCCCAGAGCCTTGGACAGGGGCATGTACAATGGGGTGAAGGTTTCTTTGGCCTCTGGGTTGGTATTTGGTGGTCTGCGTATTGCTTCCGGATGAATCGGAGAAAGGCGTGGCTGCCATGGGTCTTGGAAGGGAAGGGAGGGAATGGTGGTGACCATGCTCACCTCCGAGGCTCTTGTATTCGCAGCACTGCTTGTGCCTGCGTTGTTGTTGCGGTTGAAAGTCCTCCTTGGTTGCTCCCTATCTTGGTCGATCAAACCAGACCCTGTTTCATTGCATCTTCAATTTGTACCCCATCTCGTGCAGATCTGAAAAAGTGGGAAAGGGGAGTACAATCATCTTTTGCATCAATTTTGGCTGGAGATTGCGTACAATCATCCGAATCTGGTCCTTGTCAGTGGGCCTTAAAGTCATCATTGAGGCCTTCGCCCTCCATCGGGTTACGAAATCTGAGAAACTCTCTTTAGGCTCCTGCCTTGTTGTTTCGAGGTCTCAGGTCGTAATCTCGATTTGAGTATTGTAAGAGTATTGTGCGACAAAGGCCTCGGCCATTTCATCCCAACTCCGCTTGACATCATCCTCTAACTTCGCGTACCAAATAGCGGCCACACCCGACAGGGTCCGGCCGAACAGCGAAAGCTTCTGCGGTCTAGTGAGGCCCATTGGCCGTAGTATATCTGAGAATAATCGGAGGTGGACCATGGGGTCCCCAGATCCGTCAAAGCGATCGATTTGCGGCATTTTAAACCTATCTGGCAATGTTACGGCCACATCGGTATATCCGTCCTCGATATCCGGAATAGCCTTTACCCTTTGGGATTTCTTGAATAGCTTCTCGAGCTTGCTCAATTTCAATGCTGTTGGGTCTATTTCGAACTCGAAGGGAGAGTCCGGGTGGTTGATAGGCGTATGTGCCTTGGACAGTTGAGATGGAAGCGGGGGCGGAACTGGCCCCGTTGGAAGGTCTGTGTCCTTCTGGATGTTCTGGACATTTGGCAAGGTGTTCTAGGTATTTGGCAAGACATTCTGGATAGTTGGTGTCTGTTCAGGTAGCGGGACCCCTGGTGGGGGAGGGACTAGATGTGAGGTTGATGCTCCGGCTTGTTGCTGGAGTCTAGTGATGAGCTCGGCCTGCTGGGCCATGATTGTAGCCTGCTGTTTAGAGAACTCCGCTTGGCGGACAACGTCCTCCTACATTTGCTTCATGCTCTCTTGAAGCTGTCGCATCATGTCTTCCATCCCGGGCATATTCTGCTGATCTTGCTGACTGACTGGTATGTGTATCTCTATGGCAGAAACTGAAACCTCAGCCCGACTGTTCACTGCTAGGGTAGACCACTGCTCGGGTAACCTCTGTTCAGACACACTGCGTCTCATCGGCCTTCGTCTGACAACCGGGGGTAGAGAGTGAAACACTGGCTGTCCGTCAACCAGATCCTCAGATCGATTGAGTCGAGGACCTCTTGTCCAAAGTGCTTGGGGAATATCTGCTGGGTCGGAAGCAATTGTGCTAAAACTGTCCTAGCAAAAAGATAAATAAAGTAATAAGGAAATAAATAACCAGATAAACGAACAGCATAACAGCTTAAAATAAACACACAACACACAGTTGGGCGTAGCAACACACAGTCAATAAGCTGAATACACACTGTCCTCAAACACTGATCATTATCCCTGAATCACTGTCCCCGAAAACTGAATCTGATACCCGCAGATAACTGATTCCCAAGATAACTGAACTGATGCCCGCAGGCCTGATGCCCAAACTCGCAAACAGATACATGCATTCCTGTAGAGACGCACTCTAAAAGCACATAACAGATAAGTGAGAGCCAAAACACCCCTATGTTGGGGTCGGGTTTTCCTGTCCTATTTTGTCAGGAGCTAGGGGTTCACTATGCACGCAGCGGTTTCAAACAACCTATATCGGGTAAGCAACCTGTCCTAGTTTGGAATGGTCACTACGGATTCCGAATATGCACTAGGTCGAATGGTCAAGAGGGTGCCCCGGTAAAACCGGGGTTTGTATTTCCATACTGGCAGAGCCCGTAACTGGTAAGCCTTATGGCACGCAACCTCTGGCAAACCGCTCAGGAATATCAGATGGCAAACACGGTGTCCTAGGCACACCAATGCAAATGCAATGCAAAGAAACACATAAGTGTAATCAAGACAAGATATCATGAGTTCGAGTCAAGTTATCTAAATCCCCAGCAGAGTCGCCAGAAACTGTAGACGTCCCCGAACACCTCGGGAGGGTGAGTCCCGTTCTGTTCATTTTGGGTTCACTACAGTTCGAACTCAAATTCACGGTCCTGTATCTAATCTCACAGAGTGCAATGCAAGACCGATGAATCATCAAAGAGTCCAAATTCGGCAAATCGTTTTTTAAAACAGATTTTTTTGAAAGAAGTGCCAAACATGGACCGCTTTGCTAGATACAGAATCGCCACCTAAATATTTTATTTGAGAAATTTAGGAAACCCTGACTCGTGCCTAAGGCCACGTGTCCGTCATCACCAAAGTTGCCTTGGCTCGGGAACTTGGGTACGATTGGGGGAAGGTCACTTCGTGAGCACCCCCGCTCGCCCGATCAAAGATCGGCCTCTACTAGCCATGATATCTAGTTTTGAAAACATTATGCGTTCTTATTCCGGTTATTAGCCTAGATTTACTATGTGATGCGCACAACATACAAGTATAGACTGGGTCGCCCTGAATTGGAACGAAACATTTTCTGTGTATTTTTTAAAGTGGTTTGCTACTCGCAAGTAGGCTTAAAATGCAGATTTTGCCACCCTCAGGTGGACTTAGAAAACATGGTTTTGCCACTATCTAGTGGGCTTAAAACTCACAGTTGATGATTCGTTCCAATCCAAGTAACCCAACCTTCACCCACAGGCATTCAGGCAGTTATGTCACATAAGCACGTAGCCTCATGGTAAGCATGCTATTATGGCAGTCGCTCACACGCGTGCAAGGATGCTAAAGCATAAAAACTTACCGAGTACTCCAAGCCAAAACAGAAGCTATGTTAGAAATCCATGCATGAGCCTAACTATACAGAAATGCCTAATGCAACTATAGCAGGCTCAGCTATTCTAAACATGGCATGTGAAATGCTACAACTAACAAGTATTCAACTCGGAATTGAAATACAATGCAGTGAGTATGATGCGCCGAGCCCGGTGCATGCAAAACAGATGAATGAATGCAAACATGCTATCATACTGTATGCTAATTGAAACATGCCCTAATCTAACCATCATAAGCTGGTAAATAAAAGGGAGAAAGACGTGGGGTTGGAAGACATACATCACACACACGCACACTTATTACAACATTGCCCTCGCTCGGAGGGTCCGAATAAATAATATAACAGTCCCAAATAAATAGTACAGCCCGAATAAGTACAAAACCCCTAATTAATTAACAAATTAATCTAGGAAAATAGTAAATTATCATGCAAGCCTATGGACTGCCTCAACTCTGCTCCAGATGATGAATGATGCATGGTTGAGTTGCTTCGTGCGGAAATCCATTGCGATGCCCCAATTAGCCTCTATTTACAATTAAGCCCGGAATGTTGCACGAAGCTCCAAAAGAGTACCGGTTTCTGATTTGCTGCAACAGAGAGCAAGAAAGGGCATGGCAAATGTATTTTCACATATCTATGCACACCTCGATCCTCGTGCCACCAATCACGCATCTCGATGCATGATGGCCGAGGAATCGAATTGCACAACTCAATATGAAATGAATGCACGTATAAACACAACAAGACCGAGACTCTATCGTGGATAATCTGGAGTGTTGGTGACTGGGAATTGAGACACGTTCCGTCACTCGGAGTACGAAACGTACCTCGTTTCCCGTGCTTAGGCTAACTCCTATCCCAAAACACTATGCAATATGCATGACATGCATGAATGCGACTAATATACATCCTAGCGTACATAATGTTCTAGACTAAGATGGCATACACAATGCTCGATGTAACATGGCATACACGATGCTCTAACATACAACCTAGCATACGCAATGCCATGAAATGGAATGGCACGATGCAACATGGGCTTACACCATTATGAGTGGACCTCAGCCACACTCACATCAGTAGCTGTGAGATGAAAATGAGACACTCGAGGTGCGCGCACACATACACGTAACCGAGGACCGATCTTAAGGCACAAAGGCCACTCTAACAAGGCATGGCAAGGCATGAAATATGGCATACAAACATGCAAGTTCCAACACTGAAATGTGATGCAAAATGATCTCGAAACATGGAAAACATGGCACCCGATGCATGGAATGGTCCCGAAACACAAAACTAGGCGCATGCATTGACCTATAGCTATACAAAGCATGCATTATTTGATCATGAAGCATGAACACAGAACCAAGGCAGTCCCAAAACATGAACATTTCTAGTTCAAAGACATGGCCAAAAGATGCTAGCAAGATGGACTAAAATAGCATGCAACTTTGACTAGCAAACATGGTTTACATGGCATGTATATGAAGCAGGTGAGAACTCATCAAACCAAGAAAAAATCAGTGAATAAAACATGCCAAAACATGCCCAAACAACCTCTGAAATGCAGCCAACACATGCACAAATGATGGGTTCTTTTAGAGGACATACAAAGGGGTTATTAAGCACATGCATCAAGGACACTTAGCATAGCCAAATCAACTCTGAAAATCAAATATGATAGCCCTAAAACTCATCAAATTGGTCTTGAAATCAGTCAACAAAGCATGCAAGATAGGGCCTCTTTGGAAGGCCAAAAAGACCATTAAGCAAAACAAGGAGAGAGGGGGTCACCCCCCTCTAATTTTGGCCTTCAAGAACACACCTAAGCCACTGAAATCCACTGGATTTCAGTGGCTAAGAGGCCAAACCATGGCCAATGCAAGTATTCTAATGCATAGCCCTAATCATGAAGAGATGAAGCATGCATAGGGGAAGATGACTCCAAACAGAAAATAGACCTTATTCAAACATGAAGATGATGCCAAAACAAGACTTTTTTCAGTTTAGGTCGAGGTCCAAAAAGGCTCACAAACAAGGCTAATGTACCATGCAAAAACAACCCTAAAAGAGAGATTGAACAAACAAGGCAGCAAAAGGCCTCAAACAGAAAAGAGCCCTTCAACAAAGTTGAAGAGGGGCTCAAAACAAGACACTTTACTGTTTCTGGAAAATCTCAAATATGCCCACAAGTAAGGCCAAAATATGATGCAAAAATAGCCCCAAAAGAGAGATAGAGAGCAAGAGGTAATAGCTGGCCTCAAACAGTGAAGAGCCCTTCAACAAAGTTGAAGAGGGGATCAAAATAAGGCACTTCACAGTTTGGCTCGAAGCCCAAAAATGCTCACAAGCAAGGCTAATATATCATGCAAGATAAGGGCCAAAAGGAGGGATAAAGCATAAAGGGTGGTGGGAGACCTTAAACAGAAAAAGTTCTTGATCAAACATGAAGATGAGCTCAAAATAGAACTATTTTTAGTTCAGGCCGAAGCCCAAAAATGTAAGTAAAAGGAGCTAAAATATCATGCAAAACAAAGCAAGAAAAGAGGAAATAAGGACTCACCCTTGTAGCACAGATTTCCAGCAGCTTTTGATCTAAGAAAAGGAGCTCCTAACCTCTGAAAATTAGCCTCAAGATGTTGGAATGGAGTGTGGAGGTGATAGGCTATGGGTTGTAGTGCAAAATGGCCAAGAAACTAGGGTTTTGGGAGCTTGGAATAGTGAAAATGGGGGGGAGAAGGGGAGGAGCCTTGGATGATTTTTTCTAACCCTTAGAAATGGAGGTGGGGGGGTCAGTTATATAGAGGGAAGGAGTGAAGGAAAAGGGGGGAAAAATGAATTCAAATTTCCCCCCTAAAAGGGCAGACCCTCGGGCAGGGGTCTTGTGCAAAACAGCTGGCACAGCTGTAATGTACCAGGAGAGAGAAGAATGGCTGGCCAGGTTCGAGAGGTTCAGGTGGCCGGGCCGACCACCTCCCCTGGCCGGCTGACCAGGGTCAAAAGGGTCAAGCTCAATTGTTGGCCGGCCACCCCAAAAAGGTGGCCTCCCATATGTGTACTACACAGCTGTATGGTCAAAAGCTGGGAAAAAGTGAACCAGGAGAGAGAAAAGCCAACTTTTTTAGAAGGGTTCAAAAGGGTCAGGGGGAGTTAATGGCCCGGCCTATCCATATTGGTGGCCTCCCAGGTGTGTACAACACAATGGTGTGGGTGGAAAGTCAGAAAAAGTGGCCCGGGAATGGGAAAAAATCAGCTTTCTAGTGAAGAAAACGAGCGATGAAGAGCGAGGAAGGACTAAAGCTGGTTTTCAGAACAATTGCTGGCCTCCCACCTTCCTACGACCTAACAATGAAAATAAGGTCTCCACCAAAAATGAGCCCAAACCGATGCAAAACGAAGGTTCGGGGGCCAAAACGCGCAGTCCGGGACCCCGAAAACTGACTATTAAGCACCGGAGGTGGCGTTCGACCACGAAGTTGGTCTCTCGGACCCCAGTGTCCCTCAAAAGGGAGGAAATAAGATGTGTACCAAAAATCGGAGCAAACGGAGGTGGTTAAGCGGTCCCGAACCGAGGCACACAGCCGACGGCTCCGAAAACCGGGAACCGGGCTCCAAACAGGAATAATGGCCTACGACCACGAAACGTAGCCCACAGACACTGAAAGATGATCTACGAGACCTCTCCCTCCCTTCAGGAAGAGAAAACGGAGAAAACGGGACCCGGTTCACAAACCGAGGCAAAGCACAAAAGAGCCTCGAAGTCCGGAGGGAAGGCTCACGACCGAGATTCCGCAACTTCAGAACAAGCACAATATGCAACATCACCGAGCGCTCAGTTGGTGACGTCTGAGTCTTAAGGTCGGTCAAAAATGGGGTGTCTACAGGGATTTCCCTCCCGGGACGTTCGGGACGTCTACAATTTCTGGCGACTCTGCTGGGGAGTTAGAGAACTTGACTCGAACTCATGATATCTGGTTTTGACTACACTTATGTGTTTTTTTGCATTGCATTTGCATTGGTGCGCCTAGGACACCGTGTTTGCCGTATGATATTCCTCAACGGTTTGCCGGAGGCTCGCTTCGAGAAGCGTACCATAAGGCTGACCGATTTCGGGCTCTGCCACGACGGGAACACAAACCCCGGTTTTTACCGGGGCACCCTTTTTGACCATTCGACCTAGTGCATATTCGGAATCCATAGTGACCATTCCAAGCTAGGATAGGTTGCTTACCCGATTATAGGTTGTTTGAAACCGCTGCGTGCGTAGTGAAATCCTAGTTCCTGACAAAATAGGACAGGGAAACCTTACCCCAACATAGGGGTGTTTTGGCTCTCACTTGTTTGTTTTGTGGTTTAGAGTGCGTTTTTACAGGAATGCATATATCAGTTTACAAGTTTGGGTATCAGGCCTGCGGGCACCAGTTCAGTATTTCAGGAATCAGTTATCTACGGGTATCAGATTCAGTTTTGGGGGCAGTGATTTGGGGACAATGATCAGTACTTGAGAACAGTGTATTTCAGCTTATCAACTGTGTGTTGTGATGCCCAACTGTGTGTTGTGTGTTTATTTTATGTCGTTATGTTGTCCGTTTGTTTGGTTGTTTATTTCCTTATTATTGCTTTATTTATCTTTTTGCTAGGTAGTTTAGCACAATTGCTTCAGACCAAGCAGATATTCCCCAAGCACTCTGGACAAGAGGTCACCGACTCAATCGATCTGAGGATCTGGTTAACGGACAACCAGTGTTCCATTTCCTACCCCCGATTATCAGACGGAGGTCGAGAAGACGCAGTGTATCCGAGCAGAGGTTGCCAGAGCAGTGGTTTACCCCATTAGTGGACAGTTGGGCTGATCTCAATTGTTGTCATAGAGATAGACCTACCAGTAGTTCAGATAGATCAGGGCAGTATGGCAGGAACGACGGGAGTTGAGGAAATGATGCGTTAGATGCAGGAGACCATGAGAGCCATGCAGCAGGACACTGTTCGTCGAGATGAGTTTGCCAAACAACAGGCCGAGATCATGGCGCAGCAGGCAGAGTTAATTGCCAGGCTGCAACAACAAACCGGGGTATCTGCTTCACACCAAGCTCCTCCCCCACCAGGAGTTCCGGCACTCAGGGAGGCACCCAATGTCCAGGGAGATACGGATATCCCGACAGGGCCGGCTCCGCCCCCGATTCTACCTCAACTATCCAAGGTACCTACGCCTGTCAATCAACCAGACTCTCCCTTTGAGTTCGAGGTGGACCATACAGCGTTAAAGTTGAGCAAGCTTAAGAAGTTGTTCAAGAAATCCCAAGGAGTAAAGTCCATCCCAGACATTGAGGACGGGTACACTGACGTGGCTGTGACGCTGCCAGATAGGTTCAAAATGCCACAAATCGACCGCTTTGACGGATCTGGGGATCCCATGGTGCATCTCCGGTTGTTCTCAGATATATTACGGCCGATGGGCCTCACCAGACCGCAGAAGCTTTCATTATTCGGCCGGATCCCGTCGGGTGTGGTCGCTATCTGGTACGTAAAGTTAGAAGACGAGGTTAAGCGGAACTGGGATGAGATGGCTGAGGCTTTCATTGCACAGTACTCCTATAACACTCAAATCGAGATTACAACCCGTGATCTTAAGACAACAAGGCAGGAGCCTAAGGAGAGCTTTTCGGATTTTGTAGCCCGGTGCAGGGCCAAGGCCTCAATGATGACCCTAAGGCCCACTGATAAAGATCAAATTCGAATGATTGTGCGCAATCTCCAACCCAAACTGATGCAGAAAATGATCGTGCTCCCCTTCCCTACCTTTTCAGATTTGCATGAGATGGGGGTACAAATTGAGGATGCTATGAAACAAGGTCTGATTGACCAAGACAGAGAGCAACCCAGAAGAACCTTCAACCGCAACAACAATACAGGCACCAGCAATGCTGCAAATGCTAGAGCTTCAGAAGTAAGCATGGTCACCACCATTCCCCCTCCAAGACCCATGGCAGCTACACCTTTTTCCGGCGCATCCGGAAGTAACACACAACCCACCAAATACCAACCTCGAGGCCAAAGAACCTTCACCCCATTATATATGATCCTGTCCAAGGCTCTGGGGGTATTAATCAGGAAATGGCACTTAAAGCCCCTGGAGCCGAGGCCATTGCCAAATCTACTCCCTCCCTCTCATAACCCAGCAAAATACTGCGCATATCACCAACAACGCGGTCATGACACTGACCATTGTTTTAGATTGCGTTACGAGATTCAAGATCTCATTGACAAGCAGGTGATTGTGCCTCCAGAAAAACCCAATGTCACAACAAACCCTCTCCCACCGCACAACCAAGCTCCACCCCCCAAACGTATCAACTTCATCCAGACTGGGGTCGTGTTTTACGATCCTAGCATATACATCACCCCATCCCACCTACCTAAGCCGGAGGTGCTCCTTCTTGACTGCACTGACTTGTGCATATTGGACATCTCTAGAACCCAACCCGAACCATTGGTGATGACTGTCGAAGACAGAACAGGGGAGATTTCAGGGGAGAATGGGATTGTTGAGTCAGAATCTGAGGAATCTGGGAGTTTTGCTAAGGAGGTATACAATCCGAGTGACTACATTCTATCCGTAGGCCAGGTTGGGCCAAATGTGGAATTGCCGGCAGGGGCAGGGATGAATCTGGTCAGAGGATAGATGACTTGGCAGCTGTGGAAGGGGACTTTGCTAACCTCCGATTTTTCAATGAACAAGATCTAGAGGACATGGTAGTCAACTGGACAGATTTTGAGGAGTCAGCAGAGGTCACCGGGTGGCTTGATGACCTACTAGACGTTGTTGACGAAACTCAGTTGGAACGGGGCCCGGCAGGGGCAAGAACATCAGTTGTGGCCGGAAGGGCCGGAAATCAAAATGCATCACCGGAGAACGCCGGTGCTGAGAATTTCGCTCAGGACTTGGGCATTGTGAATGCGGGAAGTGTTGAACAGCCAGCTGTACTGACACAGTTGGAACAAGAAAGATTTGGGGATTCTGAGAGAATCAGGAAAGCTAAGGCCCCTGAGGGGACTGAAAGTGCTGTGTGCACGAGGATAGAGAATACTGGGAGCATGTGGATGAAAAGTACTACGAGTACAATTGTATCAGAGCCGGACAGGTGTCTGTTGGCTGCCGACGGAATGTGGTGGGAAGACGATGATCTATGTCTTGCCCACAGGGATAAGGATTGTGGGAGCAAACAGCCAGACGATACCTGGTACATCGGCAAAGTCGATCATATGACTAGAAGCGGGCGGTATTTCAAGCCCCCACATCTAGATCAGCCAAAGGCATCTGGGAAAGATAAGGAGGCGGAGAAACAGAATGAGAAGCAACTCGAAGAAGAGGCTGTACTGAAGCAGTTGAAAAAGATACAGGCAGACATCTCCATCTGGGGACTACTTATGGCATCGCGAGTGCATCGACAAGCTGTCTTATCGGCCATGGACAAGGCCAAGCTCTCAATAGACACCACGCCCGAACAGCTGGTGGGCTTAGTTTTTCCGAGAGGGGCTACCCCGATTTTGACTTTCTCTAACAAAGAATTGCCACCTGAGGGTGCGAACTATAACAAGCCACTCTACATCTTTGTGGAGTGTAGAAACAAATGGATACCCGTGGTGCTTTTCGACACAGGGTCCGCCATCAATGTGTGCCCGGCAAGGACTGCATATACAATCGGTTTAAAGACTGCGGACTTTGTGCCGACAGCCCAGGTGATTCGGGCATTTGATAACACAAGCAGAGAAGTAATGGGGACAGTGAAAATTCAGACCAAGGTTGGGCCGGGATAGCATGAGGTACACTTTCACATCTTAGAAGTTCCTGCGACCTTCAATCTACTTTTGGGGCAACCGTGGTTGCACCAAGTAAAGGCAATTTCATCCACCTTGCATCAAATGGTGAAATACCCCCCTAGGAAGGGAGTAGCCATGATTTTTGGAAATTCGTCGATCCATCCACCGCCAGAAGTATCTACGCCAGTTTTGGAAATTGAGCACGGTATGGAGGATGTGTTCATGTCGGGGTTTACCCTGGCTGAGGCCCGGGTCGTGCAGAACATCTTAGCTATTAATGAGGGGGTGTATGTTAGTGCACAATCAGTATACCTCATGAACAAGCTGCAACACATCCCTGGGATGGGATTGGGGAAGAGTAGCGGGAAGGGCATCGCAGCATTGGCCGAAGTGCCACACAACCCACATACCTTTGGCTTGGGTTATCTGCCCACCAAAGAGGATTGGGTAAGGAAAGGTAAGGAGATGGCTGGGAGAGCCAGAGCGAAGCAGGTGGGGAAGCCTTTCGAGCTAATGCACCGACCCATCCAGGGTACCCTAAACGGACGCTATGTTCGAGAGGGGGAGGACTTTCCATTTTGTGGCTTCCCAGAGCCGTGGATGAACTGAGAAAAGCGCCGTGTGCCAGGCTTCGAGATTTTCTTTGACCTACAGTTATCCGGGGATGACGTTGCCGAAGAGCAGACGGACCCATTAGCTGAGGCTGAGCAGAGCAAAAAAGTGGAGTCTGAGGACGCTGAAAGTGAAATGGGGGTAGCGCTGGCATGTCTACTTTCAGATCCTCCGATCGAACAGAAGTGCTTGGGGGATAACTTCTCGGTATGCGTGATCGGGAATGAAACGGCTGCTGGCCTACCAGCAAACATTTTGGATGCATCTATCGCACCCTCTCTCATTTGGCAATATGAAGAGGGATTTTTGTCAAGCAGCACCGGGTCAGGTAGTGAGCCGGAATCTGATTCCACCAAATTTGTTGAGTCAGAATCAGGTTCCAGCTCAACTGAGTCTGAGTCCGGTATTCCAGGGGGTGATAACCCGGATACCACAGTCCTGTCCAAGTCGTCTTTTTCTTTCTCTTTTGAGTCTGTTGTAACCGAAGAATCGGACGATTTGGATGTGCTTAATGAGAATGATGTGGCTGTGGTTTCTGAGTACTTTTCTGTGCCCTTGATTTATTGCATTAACTCAGACTTTCAAAATTTTGATGAAAACGACGAAGAAGAAATTCCTCCGGTTTTGCAACGCTTAATTGAACAAGAGCAGGAAAGATTTGTTAAACCCTTAATGGATGAACTCACTACCGTGAATATTGGTACTAAGGAGGACCCGCGGCTGGTCCAGATTAGGTCCACATTGTCTTCGGAGGAACGCGAGCGCTTAGTCGCTTTATTAAAAGATTTCAAAGATGTTTTTCGCGTGGTCCTACGAAGACATGCCTGGAATCGATCCTGAGATTGTACAGCACCGGATCCCTCTTGACCCCGAGGCCCGACCCGTTAAACAAAAACTCAGAAGGATCCGCTCGAACTGGGCCCTCAAGATTAAAGAAGAGGTCACCAAGCAAATTGATGCCGGGTTCCTGTTGGTATCCGAATACCCGACTTGGTTGGCCAACATTGTTTCAGTGCCGAAGAAGGATGGTAAGATCTGGGTATGCGTGGATTTCAGGGATTTGAACAGAGCCAGTCCGAAGGACAACTTTCCCTTGCTGCATATTGACGAGTTAGTGGACTTCACAGCGGGGCATGCTTTGCTTTCATTGATGGATGGCTTTTCGGGCTACAATCAGATAGTGATGGCACCTGAAGACCGGGAGAAGACTGCTTTCACCACCCCGTGGGGGACATACTGCTACAGGGTGATGCCATTTGGGTTAAAGAATGCTGGAGCTACATATCAACGGGCCGCGACCATAATATTGCACGACATGATCCACAAAGAGGTTGACGTGTATGTGGACGACATGATTGTCAAGTCCAAAGAAAGAGAGGGCCACTACACCACCTTTCAAAAGTTCTTCCAAAGGATCAGAGAATTTCAGTTGCGGCTGAATCCTCAGATGTGTACGTTCGGTGTTACAGTCGAGAAAATGTTGGGGTTTCTGATTACACAGAGAGGTATCGAAGTCGACCCTTCCAAAATCAGGGCCATCTTAGAAATGCCACCACCAAGGACTGAAAAGGAGGTGCGAGGCTTTCTAGGTAAAGTGCAATTCATAAGACAGTTTATCTCAAAATTAACCTTGACTTTTGAACCACTTTTTAGCCTCCTGAATAAAGGAAAGAAATTCCAATGGGACGGCCGATGCCATGCTGCTTTTGAATAGATCAAGGAATACTTACAGAACCCGCCTGTGTTGTCACCGCCAGAGCCGGGGAGACCGTTGATTTTGTATCTTTCAGTAACTGAGACTACAATGGGCTGCATGCTCGCGCAAGAATTAGAGGACAAAGTGGAGAGAACCATCTACTACCTGAGCAAGAAGATGCTGGAGTATGAGACTCGTTACACACCGTTGGAAAAGGCTTGCTTAGCCTTGGTATGGGCTACCAGGAAGCTGCGGCACTACCTGTTAGCTCACTCTGTAATGTTGGTTTCAAGATTAGATCCCATCAAATATCTATTCGAGAAACCGGCACTTACGGGTAGGCTAGCTCGTTAGTTGCTGTTGCTTTCCGAATTCGATCTGAAATATGTGACACGCAAGTCAGTCAAGGGAAGAGCAGTAGCAGAGTTCTTAGCCGATCATCCAGTAGAGGGGGGTGAAGCAGTTGAGTACTTATTCCCAGATGAGGCCATTTTGCATATCAACGACGAGTTTTGGGCGATGTATTTTGACGGAGCGTCAAACCAGTACGGGTATGGGATAGGGGTGTTGCTGATAGCACCCAACAACTCCCGTATCCCTCTAGCATTCAAACTATGGTTCAAAGTCTCGAACAGCGAAGCAGAATATGAGGCATGCATTGCCGGTCTAGAAGTAGCCCTGGAATTAGGGGCAAAACGGTTGGACGTCATCGGGGACTCGAACCTTGTTGTATCTCAAGCGAAAGGAGATTGGAAAGTCAAAGAAGAAAAGATGATTATGTATCACCAAACCTTGGACTTGTTAATTCCTCGGTTTGAGAAGTTAAACTTTGCTCATCTGTTAAGAGAGAACAACAGGTTCGCAGATTCACTAGCAACTCTATCTTCCATGATAGATATCCCATTTGGAGTCTGAATGCGTCCAGTCATTATCGACCAAAAATTTGTGCCGGCTTACGAGTCGATTGTCGCTATAAATGAGGTTCAAGATGAGAACCCCTAGTATTACGATATTTGGAATTTTTTGGAGAAGGAAGCATATTTACCAGGGGTAAATGCCAAGGATAAAAGGGCAATCAGAAGAATAGCCGTTTAGTTCATCATCTGTGGAGGTAAATTGTATAAGAGAGGTCATCTAGGAATGCATAAGCTGTGCGTTGAAGCTGAACAATCAAAACGCCTGATGGAGGCCATCCATGGAGGGGAATGCGGTGCGCATATGAACGGGGTAATGCTAGCACGGAAGATCCTCAGACAGGGTTATTATTGGTCCACCATGGAGGAGGATTGTATCGGCTTTGTTCGACGATGCCACAAGTGTCAGATCCATGCAAACCGCATGAACATCCCGTCGTCAAAGCTATACAATATGACTTCGCCATGGCCATTTTCAGTTTGGGAAATCGATGTGATCGGGGCTGTCACTCCGAAGGGGTCTAATGGGCATGAGTTAATTCTGGTCGCGATAGATTATTTCACAAAGTAGGTTGAGGCCCAATCCTATGCGGTGTTGAAGGCTTCACATGTTGCAAAATTCATCAGAAACAAAATCATCTGTCGTTATGGGGTCCCAAATGAGGTCATTTCAGATAATGGTTCCCACTTCAAAAAGGAAGTGATTGACTTGTTGGAAAAATACAACGTGGTTTTTCATAAGTCATCCACATACCGGTCGCAGACCAATGGAAGCGGTCGAGGCCGCCAATAAGAATATCAAACACATATTGCAGAAGATGGTGGAAACCTACCGGGATTGGCCAGATAAGCTGCCGTTTGCTCTGTGGGGCTACCGGACTTCAATTAGGACTTCTAATGGGGCGACTCCGTATTCATTAGTTTATGGGATAGAGGCCGTTCTACCTATCGAGATTGAAGTTCCATCTTTGAGAGTGCTGACTGAGTGTTAGATAGTCGAAGCAGATTGGCAGCAGAGCAGATTTGAAGAACTCATGCTCTTTGACGAGCGCAGACTGAAAGCACTGTACCATGTTCAAGGTTATCAGCGCAGAATTGCCAGGGCTTTTAACAAGAAAGTTAAGTCCAAGAATTTAAAGGAAGGAGATTTGGTGCTCAAGGACAACCGAGCTCCCATCTACGACCCTAGGGGCAAGTTTAGACCCAATTGGACTGGTCCTTACATCATTAAGTCTATCTGGTCAGGTGGAGCTGTGGTTCTGATAGACCTAGATGGCCTAGAGTTCTCCCAACCGATCAACATGGACAAGTTGAAAAAATATTACCCTTGAGAGGCTCGCTAGGCCGAAAATCCGAAAGGGCGACCTAGGCAAAAGTTAGAGTACAAAAAATTTGAAATTATAAAAGCTGAGCTCGCAAGGTTGAAAACCCGCAAAGGGCGGCCTTGGCAAAAGTTAGAGCGTAAAAGGAGAGTGAAAATACTCGAGTGAACCTAAGCCTGAACTACGTAAGGCTTGATTCCCATATTTGGGATACGTAGGCAACTTCATCCTGAAGTTCAGCCATAAACTTTTTCCCCGATCAACTTTGTCTATTTGATCATCTCGGCCATCTTTGTCTATTCAACATTCAAGAGTTCGGTTATGATCTCCGGTGCAGTGCTTTTTAGACTAGGGGCAACTTTCCGTTGCTGTGCAGTGCCGCAGTACTATTCAGACTAGGGGCAACTTTCCAGTTGCTGGGATCCGAGGTTGTGCATCTCAGTGACAGATCTCAGGCGTGTCCAGTTCTGATCCATATCGAAAATAGTTTTGAAAAGTTTTAATAAAAGTTGACTTTGTTCAAAATTAATCTTTTTACAACTTAGACCATTTTTGGACCAAAGCGAAAAATTTTCAGTACCCACAACCTTCAATTTCATTGATTTCAATATAGAGTTCTCTTGCTCTTGCATACAAATTGAAGTTGCTTTTTGGTTACATTCATAAAGAAAACTTGAAAGTACTAATAAAGCAATAAATCCGGGGCATAGATAAGTTAGGTGTTCCTGCGCCCCCTCCCAGAGCTGGTCGAAGCCTCTGATGCCATAGTGGGCCCTTCCTGTGCCTCTTCATTGAGCCAATCCAAGCACTCATTAGACAAAGTGCAACTGAAAGTGGGAGCGGGAGCCAGGAGCTCTCTAGTCCTCCATGCTGTGGCATACCGGACAAGCTGTGCGCCTCGGGCTGGGAATGCAGCAGGGTACTCTATCCCCTCTGGCGGGCAAGTCTGATCATGTCCGAACTGGCGTCGGAACCAGAACGGAAAATAGAAGACACAGTGTGTCATGCCAATCAATTAAATCCCAGGTTGACGGGTCATGTTGTAACTCATTGCCGGCAGACTAAGCCAAGGGCAGCGCCAAGCGATGCGGTTTGCAGACAAACTGCACATCCAGTTGTACCACCACCCCTCATCCAGGGCATCGACCAGGCGTTGTCAAAAACAGTAGTCGCGAGCTGAGTATGCTGGGCAAGACTCCACAATCTGTAACTTGTCCATCAACCACACCTGGGGAGGGATGAAAAATGAGAGAATAAAGAATAGAGAGATGTACGATGAGAGAAAAGTAAGAAAAGGGTTTTGTGAAAAAAAAACGAGCCTGAGGGCCGAGTGATGTGAGCAATACATATGTGAGATTGGGTGGGAAACATTACCTGCAATAGTAGTGGGCTCCCCGCAAGCCTAGCCGTCTCTCGGCGATGAAAAAGCGTCTAAGCCCATTAATGTCTCAGCCAATGTCATGGCAATACAGCTCTTGCCCTCCTTCAAGCCTTGGGCGACCTCGATCAACTGGACACTGAATCCTCCGGAACCTGAGGCGAGCAAGAAATGAGATAGTAAGCATAGGCAAAACGCGTGTTGCCGATAGCCCTGCCAATGATGGTCGCCGCGGTCACCAGCATCAGAAAACCGGCAAACCAAGCTTGGGATGTCCAGCTCCCCGTTATGAATCAATGATCGAGCGTCATGCAAAGTGAGGCCGCACATTTGTCCTAAGGCTTGGACGTGGCCAAATCGGAGTTGAGGCAAGATTTCCTCGTTGCCCTCGGACTCTATCAAAGCTTGGAAATTCTCGAAAGTAGGACACATCTCTTGCCCGCTAAAGCTAAAGACGTGTGTTACTGGATTCCAAAACCTTGCTACGGCATGGAGGAAAAGAAGATGCAGTGGAGTACGGCCCAGCGTGAATAGTACATTCAAGCCGAAGCCCCGGAAGTTCAACTTTTCCGAGCCATCTAGAGAAGCAATCCAAGCTGTGAGATTTTGGATGAGGAACGCCTCCATTTTGATGCCAAACTGAGATGAAATGAATGAGCCACAAAGTTGGGACTTTTATAGAGGATAAGGCACTGTTCGGGGGGACACGTGTCAACAATTTGGTGGTTGCCAAGCCAGATGGTCGGCCGATCACCTTTTCTGGTAGGCCGACCACCCCTTTGGTCTCCAATGAAAAAAGCTGGTTGGCCAGCTTCCTTAGGTGGTCGGCCATGGAGAGAAGTGTGGCTTTGGTCTTCTCCTAGCTTTTAGAAGAAAGTTCCTAGCATTTCCATGCATTAGGAGTGTTGAAGGTGCGAGTTTTCCTCTGTTTCGGATGCGTTCCGTCACTCCGATCATCCGAGATACGTCTGTTTATCGAGTTGTTGTTGAGTTTTGCTTATCAAGTCGAGTTGTTAAGTTTATCGAGTTGTTAAGTTTTATCAGGTTGTCGAGTTTTGTCCGTTGAAATTGTTGTTCTTTGTTTATCAACATTTCCGGGATTTGCTTATCGAGTTGTAAACTTGCTAAGGTTTTATTGTTTCTTAGTAAGTTAAGTTGTTTAGTTTGTTGCGTCGGTTCACTACCTGACTTGGCAATTTTCAATGCACAATTTCATTCAATCTCATTTTTGTGCAAAATGATGCGATGTGATGCTAAGAACATAAAATACAACACCTTTTTGAACAAAAGCTGTTTCATTCCATCATGTTTCCTTTGTTACAACATTTTACAACAAGGGTACAAGTTTTACAGAAAATAAAACTGCCTAATAATGTACAATGTGCTACAACTACTAGTAAAAAAGGCAAATAAAGTAGGAACATCTGCATCAGTGCTCTTAAGTGCAAGAATAAGAGGCCCTCTTCGTCCTCTTCGGCTGAGAAGTCCCTGCACCATCCTCATCAGCACCACCATCTGAATCAGAGCTGCTGTCCTTGGAATCCTCCTCGGCATCACCTCCGCCCTCAGGACCGGACTCAGAGTCATCCTCTCTGCCTGCAGATGTCTCTGACTGAGGATGCGCAGACTCCTCCTCCTCCTCGCTGGACTCTTCCTCTATGACAGGTGCTCTGCGCCTGCCTCGTTTGCGAGACGAGTCCCCTCTCCCAGCTCCCCGAGAAGGCCTAGATGGCCCGGCTTGTGGCCCAGTATGTAGCGGAGGCATCTGAAAAGGAAGAGGACAATTTGAGTACATTAGCCAGTATGTGTATTAGATGCAGATGCAAGAAAACTACATAGAGATAGTGTATGCAGATACAGTACATAAATGTGGTGTGTGTCAGATGTGCTCTACACATACAATCAATCAATGCAGTGAAATGTTCAAGATCAGCATGTCATCAGAAGTATGATAAATGCAAGAAAACTAAAGAGTACCGAGACACCAACGATGGACAACTACGTCTTTCTCCGCAGGACCATGCCCTCGAGTGAGGCCACCAACCCGAGCAACCCCTCAGTATACTCCGTGGTAGGCTGCAGATGCAAGTGCAAGTCATTAGTGAATGAATAAATGTCCAAACATCCGAGGGATAAATCAAAGCTGTAAAGCATACCGGTGGCGAGTCAGGGTCTCTGATGTATGGGTGACCAGGCATAGGAGGCTTTATCGGAATCGGGTAGGAAGTCCCGTATCGCCATCCTGTCAACTTAGTCAGAATATCTGGCCATCCGGCATGATGATAAGTCGGGGGAATCGGGGGGACCAGTCCAACCCCACCTCTCGATGTGCCAGCCCTGCTAGTAGAAGGGACACCTGCAGCCCGAGCTCGACTCAATGATGGCATGCCAGCAGACCTCCTCGTGGGAGTACGGACACCTGTCAATGGAGGCATCAAGTATGTATGACGGTAAGTCGCGTACTCCCCCTCTTCCAAGTGTAGAAATACGTCGGTACCCAACATGGCGCTGTCGACATCCTGAGGAGTGAGCCCCTCAGTGGATTGCATATCATCCGGAGGTGCTGCGGAGACACTCTGCTCAGGGAAGCCCATAGTCTGGCGCATGAAGCGATCCCCCAGAAACCAGGCCCTACCAGCTGGCCCCTCAAATAGGATCCTATATTGAGAAGCGGCCCATCCCCCAGCAAACTGAAATCGGGTGTCTCCACCTAAGGGCGCCCAGGCTGCCATGTGATCTGCGGATAACCAATGCATAAGCCGATTAGAAATCGTAAATGTGCAAGATGAATCAAAGATGAAAACATGAAGAACTGAGAGTTCTGAATTACCTCAGTCAGCCGCACTGTATCGAAAAACTACCGCAGGTAGAGCAGAGTCTCCCGAGCTCTCGACCGGTACTGGTCCTCAAAAACAAGCGAGTAAGGAATCATGAGAGGCACCTCCACCTCAAGCTTTGAGGCTAGCGTCGGAAAGTACGCGAAAACCCATAGCTATGGAAAACAGGGCAAAAGCCATCAGAATACAGAATGCTGAGTGCAGAATATGAATACAGAATGTACAGAGAATGCAGAATGCTGAGAGCGGAATGCAAAGTACAGAATGTAAAGTGTGCCGTGTGTGCAATGTACAGATAATGAAAAAAATATATATAAATCAAGAGGGCAGAAAGTAACTCCCAGGCTCTCCAATAGCCGCCAACTATGTTCCCCCGTCCGCGGGAGGTCGCACTCATGTAGCGGTAGAGGGTAGCTAAGCCAGCGCCACCCCAGTCATACTGGCTAACCTGTGAGAGGTCTACCAGAGCACTCAGCAGATAAAGTCCAATGGTGTTCCCCCTATCGGAGAACAGAGTGGTCCCAAAGAAAAACATCAAAAACCCTCGAGTGTACTGCGCTATCTCCTCGAGAGTCTCGAGCAACCTCTCTCTGAAATGTGAGGAAAACCAAGTGTACCGGACTCTGCCCGAAGATCTATCAACTGGTGGGCGAGCTCCCAACAGATAAATCTAGGCAGCCTCCCACTCGCCCATGTCCTCGTCGTAGGGGATCGACCAGCCTCCCATGTCAAGGCCCGTCAGCACGGCAAAATCGAATGGGGTCATAGTCATGTCCCCGGTAGCTGAGAAATGGAAAGAGTTGGTGGTGTCCCACCATCTCTCTACGAGGGCACCCATCAGGGTCCTGCTCGCTGGATAACATGATATCCCCGTGCAGAAGGGTCCGAACCCTACCTGGTCAACCAAATCGCGAACAGCCTCTAGGAGCGCCGCGTACTAGTCCCTGGTGATGATCGATCCATATCCTCGTGTAGTACGGGAAGATACCTGCATTCAGAATGAACACATGTATTCAATTACAAAATAAAGTATATGGGCTGTGTGTCCGTCTCAAAGTTCGAGCTGTGTGTTCAACATCAAAATATGGGCTGCGTGTTCAACTCTCAACCAGAGTGTGCTGTGTGTTCACCTCAAAATTCGGGCTGCGTGTTCAGACTTCAAAAACAGTGGGCTGTGTGTTCATCATCAAAGTGTGAGCTGTGTGTTCAAATTCAAAGTTTAGGCTGCGTGTTCAAACTTCAAAAACAATGGGCTGTGTGTTCATCTCAAAGTGTGAGCTGTGTGTTCATCATCAAAGTATGAGCTGTGTGTTCATCTCAAAGTTCAGGTTGCGTGTTCAACTTTCAAAAACTATGAGCTGCGTGTTCATAATCAACAAATTTGGGCTGTGTGTTCAGATTTCAGAAATAGTGTGGGCTACGTGTTCATAATCAACAAATTTGGGCTATGTGTTTAGATTTCAGAAATAGTGTGGACTGCGTGTTCATAATCAACAAGTTTGGGCTGTGTGTTCAGATTTCAGAAATAGTGTGTATGCTGCGTGTTCACAATCACGAGTTTGGGCTGTGTGTTCAGATTTCAGAAATAGTGTGTATGCTGTGTGTTCACAATCACAAGTTTGGGCTGTGTGTTCAGATTTCAGAAATAGTGTGTACCGCGTGTTCACAATCAAAATATGGGCTGCGTGTTCAGAAATTCAAAGTTTGGGCTGTGTGTTCAACTCTCAACAAGTGTGTGCTGCGTGTTCACAATCAAATATGGGCTGCGGGTTCAGAAATTCAAGCGATTGAGTTGTGTGTTCAAGATGCAAATAGAATACTGTGTTATAGACTAAGTATTCAGAACAAGCTGTGTGCTAGAATGAGCGGAAGTATGGTGTGCAAGTGTGTTCAGAACGAGTAGATAAGCATGCATAGCGAAAAGCAGGAAATACACGGAAAATGCAGAATACATGGCAGAAAATGTAAAAGTGAAGTACATACCTCTCGTGCCTGATAAGAGAGGTGGGACTCCGGCTCCCGCAGTAATAGATCTACAAGAGCTCGCTCATCAAAGTCGGTGAAGTGGTAGAAAACGGCCCGAGGAAGGATGTGCGCCGGAGGGTCATACCTCTCGGGAACAAATGGCCGAATCCTCGGAGGCAAAGACATAATGTCTGGCTCACCTCCGGCACCTGGAGGACCTCCGCCCTGAGGAAAATGACCTGCCATCTCAAGAAATCTGCAAAAATGAGCAAAATGAGCCAAAATTGGAAAAAGTCAACAAAAGTCAACTCTCGGGAAATGAAAAAGTCAACAAAAGTCAACTCCCGAGAAAATGTTCCAAATATTGAGACAAACTTACCTTAAGTGGTGAAAATGGGAAAAGAAGCTCCGAAATCAAATTTTAATCGGTCCAAAGTGAAGAAAACTAAAGAATTTCGCGAAACAACTTTGCGTGGGGCGTTGGAAAACGCGTATAAAGAGCAAATCTGAGGGAAAAAATGGTCTAGGAAGGAAGGAGAGTTGGTTTCGGATCTGAAGTTATGAGGAAAAGTGCTTTGGACATGTGCATTTAAAGATCCGGGTGTAAAAGTACCAAACTGCCCCTGTTTTTGGCTAGGTGGTCGGTCGACCACCTTTTCTGGTAGGCTGACCACCCCCCTTCACCAAACCTGGTCGGTGGCCTCCTTACATGGTCGGTGGCCCTCCTGAGTGGTCTCCCATGCCTCTTTGAGCTCCCTGCAAATTTTGGTGGTGATCGGAGTCCCCGTCACTCGAGAAAGTACAAGAAAAGTGCACTTTCCGGCGCGAAATCCCTCCACGGGAACTTCAACTCCAACTTTCAATGCGTGTTTCATCGTTACTCGCCGAGAGCGAGGTGTATCCTTTTTGAATACGTTGTGACCCTTCCGGGAGGTAAACCGGAGGTCGCGATTTGAGTTGTCCTCATCGAAGCTTGCATTTCTTTGCTCGATGTTTTGCTTTAAACATGCTCGTAAAGTCGCACTTATCTTGCGTTGTTATGCCTGCCACTCGCATTGTTGTGAACATCGCTTGCATTGTTGTGCATATTTCACCAGTATTGTCATACCTCCATGCTTAACTTGCGTTGTCACGCGCGCTTCTCTCGCATTGCAATGCACTTTCTCGTCGGTACCATGTTTGTCTGCATTCGATGTAGTGTAAAACCCAAGTTTTGAATATTATTATTTTTGAATAGATTGGTAATTACATTAATTTATATGGGTCACTTAGTAATATCAAGGATTTAATTATGAGATGGCATTATTGTTTCAATAACATAGGTGGGTAATTTTGTAATTTTGGAAAAGAAAAGAATATTAGGTTAAGTAGCCATCATGCCGTGGCTTTGTCTGGGAGAAGAAAACAAAAAAAAACAGAGGGCTTGGGAGGAAGGCTGCGCAGGGTTTGAATAGTGGAAAAAAAAAAGAAAACAAACCAAAGTGAAGAAGGAGGATTTATAGAGTGGTGATTTTTCTTTATTCATCACTTAGGTAAGATTTATTTTATTGTATTCTTATCTATGATTTTGGTGTTAATATATCAATAGATGATTTTATGGGCATATATGATTAAATAAATATATTGATGTAGTCTATGTTGGGGGTCTCGATTTTTGCTCAATTTTAGAGTGTATTTTGCATCCCGGTTGGGTGGCTCATATTTTGAGATTGATATGTGATAGGTTAGGTTTAATGGTGGTGTGTTTGTGGGATACAAGATTGACTTCAAGCAATTACAAATTTTTACATGTATATAAACAACAATAGAATAATATGGGTTGAGAATTTCCGAAGCCGTGATGGCTTTGTTTTGATGCCAAATGGTGGGAGTTCCTAATAGGCAATTGGGTTAATTTATTCTATTATTGTTACAAGAAGAGAAAGATCTGTGCACATAATAATTGTTTATGCGGTGTAATATTTTATTAGGTTTGTGAGATTGAGGTGAATCTTGGTAATTTGAGATTAGCTTGGGAAATATTATTTTAGCTGTTTGAGGTAAGTAACCCTCTATCACTGTTAGTTCATTTTTATTCCTATCGAATCGTTTAAAATCATAAATATTTATTTATAGCCTTCATGTTCTCTTAAAATAAAATATGGGGCAAGTATAAAACAACATCGAATATTATTATGAAAATTATTTGAATATTTGGTGAAACTATTCTAAAAATTGTACTAAACGTTTATTCTGAAAATATCGAATGTTTTATTTAAAAGTTGTGTATTGTTTGAATTTTGAATATCACTCTAGTCTGACTATGATTTGGACCCTAGCCAATGAGGGTTATTTATTGGCATAGAAACTAGTTTCTTTTGGGACTTTACCACCGGCCTATGTGTGGTTCTGGGCCTTGTCACGGGCTAAGTGACCGTAGTCATTAAGACTTGGGTTTTGTGAATCAGATCATTGAACTATCTGAATATCGAACCATCGATTTAAACAACGAATTACTTTGAATTATCGCATTGGCTTTTCATTTAAAATGTATTATACATTGTTTATTTTTAGCTATGAAACCATCTTACAAATAATTATTCATTTATTGAACTATAGAAAATTATATTTATTGGTTATCGATTTATTTATTTATTTTTGTATACTTGATCCAGCTAGCAGTGATGGTTGGTTATTTACTGGGCTATCTAGCTTACCCTTATTTTTTTTTTTCAGATTCTGAAGAGTAGAGCTGCGCGGGATTTTTTTTACATATGCGAGTGCCGAGAGTAGGACTATGAATTAAGTACTTGGATTATTGTTTTGTAATGGATTTTATTAGTGGACTTGGTGGATAATTATCATAATGTGCCGAGAGTAAAACTATGATTTAAGTACTTGGATTAATTGTTTTGTTAATGGATTTTATTAGTGGACTTGGTGGATAATTTCATATGATAAGAATAATCAATTTTTATGGATTTTAGCATTATGATAATTAAGGACTTAATTGAAGTATTTTACATTGTTGGTTATGTGTTAGACTCTTAGCCTTGCATGCTCACTTAAATGAGTGTGCGGTATTGTCACGGAGCTTGGGGCGTGACAATTTTGTGGTATCAGAGCCAGGTTGTAATTTTAAAGGTTGGTATAGAATAGTGGTGAGATTGGGTAGATGTAGGATTGGGAACGCTTATAATTTGATATAATGTTAATTTTATTTTATTTTATTTTTTATGTTATAGGAGCTTGAGAATAGAATAAGATGAGGTTTTATTATTGATGCATTTAGGTTGCGATGGAACATGAGGAGACATTGGCAAATATGGCTAGGAATACACGCCAGGGTCAAACGAATCGACGGACTGGTAATAACAATCAGTGAGGGAACGTGACTAATAATGGTAGTGGTTCTCAAGCAGTCAGAGGAAATCAGGGGCAAGAGTTGGGACAACAAGAACAAGCTGCAATCCCCAATCCAATTGAAATGGTTCAAGTGCTTCAAACGTTGGCCGGGGTGGTGCAACAACAAACAACCATAGGGAATAACTTGACTAGACTTATGGAGCAACAACAGCGGATGCAGCTAGGTGTTGGGCCACAACCAAGGCCACGTTGTAACATTACTGAGTTTAAGAAGATAGCCTTGGCATTTGACGGAGCCACAGACCCTTTGGAGGCTGAAAAATGGTTGATAGAAATGGAAAAGTTGTTTCCCGTTTTTGAGTGTACGGATGATCAGAATGTGACCTATGCTACGTTTATGCCACAAGGGATAGCTAATGATTGGTGGCAGATGGAGAAGCGCATACACGAGCATGATGCCAACCCCTATACATGGGAAAGGTTTAAGAATGCATTCAATGAGAAATACTTCCCTAGGAGTGTTCGTCTACAAAAACAGAGGGAATTTTTGAAGTTAGAGCAAGGGAATAAGACGGTTGCAGAATATGAAGCTGAGTTTACGAAGTTGTCTAAATTTGCATCAACATTTGAAGCAGACGAGGATAATAGAGCACGAAAGTTTGAAGGTGGGCTAAGAACGAACATTATGCAACAGGTGGTTCCTTTCGAGTTACCTACTTTTGGAGTAGTGTTGAATAAGGCTTTGTTGGTTGAGAGTGGCCTCACTAGAGCCCAAGAAGAGAAAGAAGAGAATTATAAAAAGAGGCCTAGTTCTTCCAACTTCCAAACTAACAGTTCGAAGGGCAATGCTAAGAGACAAAACACTTCTTCGGTTGGGAGTTGGGAAAGTCGAACTATGGGTAGTAGTGTTGATAAGAAAAATGATCGGGTACAATGCACTAGGTGTAATGGATTCCATCGGGATAGTGAGTGTCGTTGGAATACTGGGGCTTGTTTCTCTTGCGGGCAGCAGGGGCACAGGATAGCTGATTGCCCTAACCGGAAAGGGCATGAGATTGAACAGAAAACATGGACAAATAAAGGAGCATCAACAGACAAAGGGTCTTCAGGAAGTCAAAAGAAAAATGGAGGTCATAAGCCAAAGACTTAGGGTCGAGTGTACGCACTCACGCAACAAGATGTTCAGACTTCCAACACGGTGGTGTCAGGTACTGTTTTAGTGTCTTCTGTTTATGCACATGTGTTATTTGATTCTAGCGCTACAAATTCATTTGTGTTTATGGGATTTGTTGAGAAACATGGATGGAAATGTGTCTCTAGAGAGATCGACTTATGTGTTGAACCCCGATAGTAGGTGTTATGGTTGCTGACTTAATTTGCAAATCTTGTGTGGTTAGTATAGATGACAGAAAATTGCTTGTAGACTTAACTGTTTTAGATATGCGGGACTTTGACATAATTCTTGGAATGGATTGGTTGGCAACCAATTATGCATCTGTTGATTGTCAAGGCAAAAGGGTAGTATTTCAGATTCCTAATTAACCAGAATTTTGTTTTGTGGGTAGTGGAGTTAACACTCCTCTTTTGGTAATCTCAGCTTTGCAAGCTAGACGGTTGTTAAGGAATGGTTGCGAGGGCTATTTGGCTTTTGTGAGAGATACCCGTGAGACTGAATTGAAGTTAGAGGATATTCTAGTTGTGAAGGAATTTCCCGATGTTTTTCCTAAAGAGTTACCGGGGTTGCCACTAGATAGAGAGATTGAGTTTGCCATTGAATTGATACCCGGTACGGGTCCTATCTCCAAGGCTCCGTATCAGATGGCTCCAGCAGAGTTGAAAGAGTTGAATGAACAGTTACAAGAGTTACTAGATAAGGGCTTTATTAGGCCTAGTGTTTCTCCTTGGGGTGTGCCCGTTTTATTTGTGAAAAAGAAGGATGGTAGTTTTCACCTTTGCATTGATTATCGAGAGTTGAATAAGGTGACAATCCGAAATAAATATCCTTTGCCTAGGATAGATGACCTATTTGATCAGTTGCAAGGAGCACAAGTCTTTTCTACGATTGACTTTCGTTCTGGCTATCATCAGTTGAAGGTTAAGGCGGAAGATATACCTAAGACAGCCTTCCAAACTAGATATGGGCATTATGAATTTTTAGTGATGCCGTTTGGGTTGACCAATGCGCCTGCAGCTTTTATGGATTTAATGAACAGAGTATTTAAACCCTTTTTAGATCAGTTTGTGGTAGTTTTTATTGATGAAATTCTTGTGTACTCGAAGAGTAAAGAGCGACACGAAGAACATCTGAGAATAGTGTTGCAGATATTAAAGAAGAAGAAATTATTTGCTAAATTAAAGAAGTGTGAATTTTGGCTGGAGAGTGTATCATTTTTGGGTCATGTGATATCTAGAGATGGGGTGTCTGTTGACCCCAAGAAAGTGGAGGCGGTGGCTGAGTGGAATAGGCCTACTAGTGTCACTGAAATTCGTAGCTTCTTGGGTTTGGCAGGTTATTATAGAAGGTTTGTTGAGGGATTTTCCCAAATTTCTATGCCTTTGACTCATTTAACACAAAAAGGGGTTAAATTTGAATGGTCTGATGATTGTGAGAAGAGTTTCCAGGATCTAAAGAGTCGATTGGTGTCTGCTCCAGTACTTATAGTTCTGTCCGGAGATGAAGGTTTTACCATCTATAGTGATGCATCGAAGATGGGCTTGGGTTGTGTCCTGATGCAGAATGATAAGGTAGTGGCATATGCGTCTAGGTAGTTGAAGCCATATGAGCAGAATTATCCAACGCATGATTTGGAGTTGGCTGCCGTGGTGTTTGCATTGAAAATCTGGAGGCACTACCTGTATGGGGTGAAATATGAGATATTCACTGATCATAAAAGTCTGAAGTATATTTTCACTCAAAAAGAATTGAGTATGAGGCAAAGGCGATGGTTGGAGCTATTAAAGGACTATGATTTGACTAGCAATTATCATCCAGGAAAAGCCAATGCAGTGGCGGATGCCTTGAGTAGAAAGACCCCGAGTAATTTGGCTACCTTGATCACTAACCAAAAGAATATCTTAGAGGACTTGCAAAGGTTGAATATTGAGATTAGATGGCACAACCATGGAGTGCAGTTGGCAAACCTTAGGGTTCAATCCACATTGATTGATAGAATTAAAGATGCTCAAGGAAGAGATCCTCAGTTGCAAAAACTTAAGGCTGAAATAAAAATAGGGCTTCAGATAGAATTTTGTATGCATAAAGATGGAACCTTGAGATTTGGAGAGAGGTTGTGTGTGCCTAATGATTTCGAGCTCAAGAGAGAAATCCTAAGAGAAGCTCACAATTCAGGATATACTGTACATCCAGGGAGCACGAAAATGTATAAAGACTTGAAGAGGAACTTTTGGTGGAATAATATGAAGAGGGAAATTGCTCAGTATGTTGCTCAATGCTTCTTATGTCAACAAGTGAAAGTTGAACATCAGAGACCTGCAGGTAAGTTACAACCTCTTCCTATTCCCGAGTGGAAGTGGGAACATATTACCATGGATTTTGTGACAGGGTTGCCTAGAACCCAAGGTGGGAACAATGCTATTTGGGTTATCGTTGATCGGTTGACAAAATCCGCCCACTTTCTTGCTTTTAAGGTGGGGTTCTCCTTAGAGAGGTTTGCAAAATTGTATATCAAGGAGATTGTGAAGTTGCATGGTATTCCGGTGACCATAGTGTCTGATAGAGATAGCAGATTTGCATCTATGTTTTGGAGGAGTTTGCATACAGCTTTGGGTACTAGTTTGAATTTTAGCACTGCCTTTCATCCTCCAACTGATGGACAGCCAGAGAGAACTATTCAAACCTTGGAAGACATGTTGAGGGCTTGTGTTATTGATCTTGGAGGTTCTTGGGATGAGTATTTGGCCTTAGTGGAATTCTCTTATAATAACAGTTATCATGCGAGCATTCAGATGGCACCATATGAGGCTTTATATGGACGGAAGTGTAGATCACCTATTTGTTGGGATGATGTGGGCGAAAGGAAGTTGTTAGGGCCTGAGATTGTGCAACAAACAGTGGACAAGATCAATCTTATTAGAGAGCGACTTCGCACTGCACAGAGTAGACAAAAAAGTTATGCAGATAACAGGAGACACGATTTGGTGTTTGGGGTTGGAGACCATGTGTTCCTCAAGGTGTCTCCTATGAAAGGAGTAATGAGGTTTGGTGTTTGTGGTAAACTGAGTCCTAGATTTGTTGGACCATTTGAGGTTTTAGATCGAATTAGAAAGGTAGCTTACAGACTTGCTCTACCACCTTCACTAGCTGGAGTTCATAATGTTTTTCATGTCTCAATGTTAAAGAAGTATATACCGGATCCTAGTCATGTGATTGATCATGCACCGTTGCAGTTTAAGGAGGATTTGACGTATGAGGAAACACCCTATACGAATTGTTGATAGGAAGGAACAGGTTTTGAGGCGTCGAGTCATCCACTACGTTAAGGTTCAATGGAGTAATCACTCAGAAAGAGAAGCAACTTGGGAACTCGAGGATGAAATGAAACGAAAGTATCCACAACTTTTTGAGACTTCAGGTATGTCAAATTTCGAGGACGAAATTTCTTTTAAGGAGGGAAGGATGTAAAACCCAAGTTTTGAATATTATTATTTTTGAATAGATTGGTAATTACATTAATTTATATGGGTCACTTAGTAATATCAAGGATTTAATTATAAGATGGCATTATTATTTCAATAACATAGGTGGGTAATTTTGTAATTTTGGAAAAGAAAAGAATATTAGGTTAAGTAGCCATCATGCCGTGGCTTTGTCTGGGAGAAGAAAACAAAAAAAAAACAGAGGGCTTGGGAGGAAGGCTACGCAGGGTTTGAATAGTGGAAAAAAAAAAAAAGAAAAAAAAGAAAAGAAAACAAACCAAAGTGAAGAAGGAGGATTTATAGAGTGGTGATTTTTCTTTATTCATCACTTAGGTAAGATTTATTTTATTGTATTCTTATCTATGATTTTGGTGTTAATATATCAATAGATGATTTTATGGGCATATATGATTAAATAAATATATTGATGTAGTCTATGTTGGGGGTCTCGATTTTTGCTCAATTTTAGAGTGTATTTTGCATCCCGGTTGGGTGGCTCATATTTTGAGATTGATATGTGATAGGTTAGGTTTAATGGTGGTGTGTTTGTGGGATACAAGATTGACTTCAAGCAATTACAAATTTTTACATGTATATAAACAACAATAGAATAATATGGGTTGAGAATTTCTGAAGCCATGATGGCTTTGTAGAGCAATCCTATTCAAGGCCTTTCAAAGGGGCTTTTACTTGCATGCTTCCTAGCTTCATTTCAGGCCCTTTTCAGTGAGTTTTGGGGCCCTCATAACCTCTTTCCAAAGGTGGTTTTTCCATTTTGTATGTTTATCTTGTATGTGTAGAACAACCCCTTGCATGGCCCTCCAAAGGAGCCTATCATTCTTGCATGCATTGACTGAGTTTCAGTGGGTTTTGGGCATATTTTGGCATGGCATACTTCTGTTTTTGGCTGGTTTGGTGAGCTCTCATATGTTTCATATAGTTGTGGTACAACTCATGGTTCACTAGCTTTCTTTGCATGCTTTGTTGACCCTTGATTCTAGCACATTTTGACTATGCCTTGAACTGATTTTATGCATATTTTGGACTGCCCTAGCTCTGTTTTTGGGTTTCATGGTCGAATGATGCTTGTTTTGCATGCTTGTAGTTCAATACACCTGCCTAGCTTTGAGATTTGAGGTCTGTTGCATGCATATACTGAGGTGTTTTCATTCTTTGGGGCCATTATGCATCATATTTCAAAGCTTATGTGAATGCCATATTCCCATGTTTTATACTCTTTAAATGCGTTTGAGAGTCGGGCTTGTATGCCTTGTTTTTGGACCATTGAACGAGCTCCATTTCTTTACATTCCGAGCCATCATTTTAGGCCATTTCCCCACTGTTTCAGACCTGCCTAGGGTTTGTTTGGGGTTGGTTTTGCCATGTGTGCATTGCTTTGTGTACCTCTAGTGTAACCCGCTTCACTAGTTTCGGTATTCGAGCCATCTTGCATGCATTGTGTGACATATTTGCATGATTCGGGACCATTGAGCATCATGTTTCAGAGCTGGAAATTGCATGCTCATATGCCATATTTCATCTTTTGCCATGCTTAGTTAGAGTTGCATGTTGTGCCTTAGGATCGGTCCATTGCATTCGTGCATTTTTGCATGTATTTCGGTTGTCTCATTTTCATCACGTGGTCACTGATGTGAGTGTGGCTAAGGTCCACTCATATTGGTGTAAGTCCATCTTGCATTGTGTATGCCATTTTAGTCCATAGCATTGCGTATGCTAGGTTGCATGTTAGTGCATTGTGCATGCCATATTGTGTCACGTGCATTGTGTATGCCATTTTAGTCTATAGCATTGCGTATGCTAGGTTGCATGTTAGTCGCATTGTGTATGCCATCTCATTGCATTGTGTTTGGGATAGGAGTTAGCCCAAACACGGGAAACGAGGGACGTTTCGTACCCGAAGTGACGGAACGTGCCTCAATTCCCGGTCGTCAACACTCCGGATTACCCATAATGGAGTTTAGGCCTTGTTGTGTTGTCATGTGCATTCATTTCACATTGAGTCGTGCAATTCGACTCCTCGGCCATCATGCATCGAGATGCGTGATTGGTGGCACGAGGATCGAGGTGTGCATACATATGTGAAAATACTTTGCCATGCCCCTTTCTTGCTCTCTGTTGCAGCAAATCAGAAATCAGCAACCTTCTAGAACTTTGCACAGCATTCCGGGATTAATTGCAAACAGAGGTAAATCGGGGCATTGCGAGGAATTTCCCGACGAGGCAGCTCGAGCATGCATGCATCTTTCATCATTCGGAACAGAGCTGAGGCGGTCCATTTAGCTTGCATGCTAATTTACTTGTTTTCCTAGTTAATTTGTTGATCGATTAGGGTTTTGTAATATTTAATTATTTATTTGAACTGTATTATTTAGTCGGACCCTCTGCGATAGGGCAATTGTGTAATAAGTGTGTGTGTGTGTGTGTGTGTGTGTGTGTGTGTGTGTGTGTGTGTGTGTGTGTGTGTGATGTATGTCTTCCAACCCCACATCTTTCTCCCTTTTATTTACCAACTTATGATAGTTAGTTTTAGGGCATGTTTCAATTAGCATACTTATGCTCGCATGTTTACATCTATTCATCTGTCTTGCATGCACCGGGCTCGGCGCATCATGCTAACTGCATTGCATTTCAATTCCAAGTTGAATACATGTATCAGTTGTTGCATTTCATATGCCATTTTAAAATAGCCGAGCCTATCTTAGTTGCATTTTTGCATGTGTTGCATTAGGCAGTTCAGCATAGTTAGGATCCATGCATGTTTTCTAATTAGCTTCTTTCTTTGGCTTGGAGTACTCGGTAAGTGCTTATGCTTTAGCATCCTTGCATGCGTGTGAGTGATTGCCATGATAGCATGCTTGCCATGAGGCTATGTGCTTATATGATATAACTGCCTGAATGCCTGTGGGTGAAGGTTGGGTTATTTGGATTGGAACAATTCATCGACTGCGAGTTTTAAGCCCACTTGAGAGTGGCAAAATCACGTTTTCTAAGCGCACCTGAGGGTGGCAAATCCACATTTTAGCCTACCTACGAGTAGCAAACCGCTTTCAAAAACAAACATGAGATGTTTTGTTCCAATTCAGGCGATCCGGTCTATATTTGTATGTTGTGCGCATCACGTAGTAAATCTAGGCTAATAACCAGAATAAGAGCATATAATGTTTTCAAAACTCGATATCATGGTTAGTAGAGGCCGATCTTTGATCGGGCGAGCAGGGGTGCTCACGAAGTGACCTTCCCCAATCGTACCCAAGTTCCCAAGCCAAGGCAACTTTGGTGATGACGGACACGTGGCCTTAGGCAACGAGTCAGGGTTTCCTAAATTCCCCCAAAATAAATATTTAGGTGGCGACTTTGTATCTGGCAAAGCAGTCCATGTTTGGCACTTCTTTCAAAAAAATCTGTTTTCAAAAACGATTTGCCGGATTTGGACTCTTTGATGATTCATCGGTCTTGCATTGCACTCTGCTAGATTAGATACAGGACCGTGACATTGAGTCCTGAACTGTAGTGAGCCCAATGAACAAAACGAGATTTCCCTCCCGGGACGTTCGGGGACGTCTACACGGGGTTGTTACAAAAACTTATGTTTCTTATTTCTTCAACATTATCCCAATTTCAACCTAGAGAGGCAAAAGCTTCAATTTCCTGTTTCTTCAACATTATCCCAACCTCAGGCCCACCATTGCCATTATTGCAATCAAAAATAGATAATGCTCCATTTTTATCAATTGATGTCATTCTCCCTATTTCCTTTTCCCGCCGTTCGTCCCCCTTCTCTTTTCCTCTCCCTCTTCTTCTTTTCATTCTTTCGATCGTGACCAAGACCGCAACCAACCGTTACAAACCTAGATCGGTCAACGCTGTTACCATCATCGGTCAACCCAAATCGGTTAACGACAGACGGTGGAAAGGGAGTGGAGGAAAAAGAAAAGAAGGAGAAGGAAAAACGACGGTGGCAAACAGCAGAGCGAAGGGGCACTGGCGAAGAAAGGCTTCTCTCTCTCTCTTTCTCTCATTTCTTCAGAGGGTTTAGATTGGTAAATGGAAGAAGAAGAATGATTAATACATATTTTGTAGGGTTAAAAAAATATTAAAGGGTATTTTTATCTTTTTGCTCCCAAATAAAAGGGTAATATGGTTATTTTGTATAAGCAAATAATGTCGTTTGTGTAAAATTGACGAATTGGGGGAATCTTGGTATTGTCAGTTAAAGTAAGAAAAGTTACTGTAATTATTGAAACCATAGGGAGGTCCTGTATTTGTCAAAAAACCTCAAGGGAGGTTAGTGTAATTTACCATATTCTCAACTATGGTCATGAAAACTAGGATAAGCACAAGGGCGTAATGTACTGGTTGTTAAAAGCTCTTGTCAAGACTTGGATCATTATGTGTGAGCAGTAATACTTTATTTCCCCTAAGCAGTCATAGTTCAAGTTTGAGACCACTACTGACTCTGGATTAGAGGTTGCTGTTTCACTAATGAAGGTTCAATGCAGAGCACACCTTCATGATGCATATCGGTCTATCTTTGTTTGGTAATCTCTCCTGTCCTTGTTAATATTAAAATGAGTAGGGGATTGTTGGACCATTAAAATATCTTTTATTTATTTGTTTTGGTAACCTTTTGTTTTGTCCATGAATGGAGATTATTGGAAGGTTACGGACATTGGTGGTGAGTTAATATTTTGGAGGTTTTGGGACTCTCTCTTTTCTCTAATTTAATGATCATTATTTTTTGGTGTAATTTGTAAGGTCCTAGTGGCCTATAAATTGTTCCTCTCATCTACTCTTTTTTAAACCAACTCTTTTTACACTTGAGAGATTACTAGCCAAAGAAGAGTATTTTTCTTAGTGGAGCTTTGGGTTCACTATCTTGTGCAGAGTTGGCTTGAACCATATGACAAGTGGTCGGGCTATTGTATCTTAAAGGGGACAAGTCAGAGTTTAGTGACTGTTGCATCAGTATTTGGGTTCTCCCTACCGCAGTGGGCTTGGTCTCCTTAAAGAAAACGATATATCTGTGCCTCAGCCTGATCTATTTGTATCTCATTTTTTTTCTTCATTATTTATTAATAAAATATAATTCTTCTAATATTTTTACCAACAAAACTCAATTAAAATAACTAGTTACCAAAACAACCTTGAATATGAATAACATCTCAGTTCACATTTTTTAAATTTGCTTCTTTTTTAGCCTGGTATTGAAATTTAATAATTTTGTATGAAAGATAATGAAAAAAAAGTGGAGGATTAATTTATGCATTAATAAAAATATATATCATTTTATCACGTCCTAAACAAATATGGCAGGTCACTCCCTGTATCTAGTATTTTTATTGGGGAAATTACCATTCAATGGTAATTTCATAAATTTATTACAGATTCATAAAAAAAAATTATAATTTTAATTATCAATATTTATACCGTTTATCACTTGTAATAATTTTTCAAAACATTCATTGCACTGAAATTCACCCTATTTGATTTGATTTATTTATTTCATAGCATAACTTGCTCCTATAATCCTATTCATAAGTTTATTCATATCCCATTTCATGGAATAGTTTTTACCCTATCTAACTATTTTAATTAATAACTGTCAATCAACTTTATAATTCCATGAAAATAATTCGAAAATCAAACATATCATAAATACATCACACTACAATTGTATGAGTTCCACCATAATTATGTGTAATTCTTGCACATGGGTTGAATATTGTCTTCGTTTGGGAAGAATGAGTTGGTGAGTTTGGAGCTATTTTAGTTACAAAAAGATAAAATAAATTTTTTAATCTAATAAGATAAAAAATCACATTTAACTCATAATCATTACATTCTTTGGCCTTGTTTGGGAAGACTAAATAAGTGCACTTTTTGTCTTTTTTGACTAAAAAATTGAGGTTGAAAATATGGATGTTTGGGTTAACTTTTTGACTTTTTATGGAAAAATGTGTAATAAAAAATTGTAAAAATTGATTTTTAGAGGAAAATTTGAATTGGGAGTTGTGCAGCCGTAATTGTTGACTTTTGGTGAATAGTGTTAACTTTTTAACTTTTTGAGTAACTTTTTGGCTTTTTAGATTATTTTTCACTACCCAAACAAGGCCTTTATCTCACAAAAAGTCAAAAAAATCCTTTTTAAACGAGATTTTTTAGTCCCAAATTAAAAAAATTAAAAAATTAAAAAACCAACCCACTTAACAAACGAAGCCAATGGTAATAGTTGTTTTTCTTTTTTTTTTTTTTTTTTTTTTCGTTTTTGGTAATGGTCTTAGGTGACCTTGAATTGTTTAGGTAAAAAAGATAAAGAAAGTGTCTGGGTCTAATATTTGAGTACTAGGCGCTACGACGCTAAAATAACATTGCATGCTCTTAGAAAAAAAATTTGAAAACTGCCTTTAACTAAATGCTCGTGCGGCTAAGATTTTGGGATTAAAAAAAGTATAAAAAGATAAAATAAATTATATAAGTTAATAAAATAAAATATTATTCTTTACTCATAATTATTATATTTTTTCTCTCATAAAAGTCAAAAAAGTCCCAAAACAAAAATTAAACGAGGCTAAAAAAGTTGACTATATTAGTCAATATCAAACTACCCCTAAAAGATATTATTCCTGAAATTGACATAGGCGGATAGGTATAGAATACCTAATGGCACAAGACAACTCTCTTTAAGAAATTCAGAGCTGGTTTGGGTAGACCTATATAAGCCAAAAAGTCAAAAAGTTACTTCAAAATCTAAAAATATATCACTATTCACCAAAAAAAAAAAAATTAAAAAATAATTTTTCTTCAAAAACGTAAACGCCGAAGTGACCGTGAGCAGCTGCTGTGCTGCGCCAGTGCAGAACAAAGAAATGCTTGGGTGTGATTTGCACATACACGGCTGTTTGGCCTGTAGGGGCTATCACGGGTCCCGTTTTAATAATCTGAACCGTTAGATATGTAGAAATCGTCAATTACTATATCTCTGTAAAAAATCACATTGATCGGATATCAATAAGTATATGATCAAATCAGTTACATACGACAAAATTATTGTGTTATAATTAATGATTGAAAAATACATAAATCTTATCAGATAGCTATCAATATTCGATCAATGTGATTTTTTATAGGCATATAGTGTTCGACGAGTTATACGCATTGAACGGTTCAGATTATTAAAATGGGACCCGTGATGACCTCCATGGACCAAACAAAACCGTGCAATGCTTTGTAAAAAAAATAGCCAATAATTTTCAACTCCTCTCACAGCTGCCAGAGTTGTACTTGTTGGGGCCCACCTGTCACTATCCATCTCTTACACACTCTTTTTATACAATTTTTTAATACACATTTTTCCAAAAAAATCCAAAAAGTTAACCCAAACCTCCATATTTTTTTCTCAACTTTTTTAGTCCAAAAAGACAAAAAGTGCACTTTTTTAGTACACCCCAAACCAGCCCTCAATAAAATAATCTCATAAGAGCATTCCTAGCAGAGCCTTTTAATCATGTCTTTACTTATTTTAGGGGGTTCGAACTCCCTTATACCACTACATTAGCTCTCTTATACATCACCCTAAACTAATATTTGCTACAGTGACTCCTTATTTGTAGGGAGTCACTATAGCTCCCTCATATCTGACAGTGGCCGTCCATTCGGATGTCCCAGATGACTGATCTGGCCAAAACTTGCTTTGCCGGTCGTCCACCCGAACGTCCGGCTAGTTAATCGGCCGATCGACCGCCTCCTTAGTCACTGCTTTGCTTTATCCATTCTCAAAGCTTATATATGTATTGTATAGATATATACAAGTAGGGATAAAGGAAGAGAGAGAGAACTGAGTATATATATATATCAATTTGTCAAAAACTTTATAATTCCATCCAGAGGATAAAGAAGAGAACAATTAATATTATTGTGATGATTGTTCTATCCATTATCATCTCGCACTTGTTTGGTAAGTTCCATAAATGCCTACGTATTTCATTTCTCAAAAGAAAAATGAAAATGGAAAGCCAAGAAGTGAAAGAATAGGGAATGAATATTTTAATAATATTTTAGGCAAAGAATAGGGAGTTTGTTGGGAGAAGTAAATGAAAAAGTGATTTTTAAAATAGGAAATAAATTTTTTAATAATATTTTAGTGTAAAATTTAAGTAAACTGCTGGGGATGCTCTAACTTCAAAAGAAGAAGTGGCCTAGGCGATAATTTACCAAAAAAAAAAGGATCTTTGCAAAATTGTAAGACCATATATGAGTATTGATGCGGGCTATGATTGAGACCTCCTCAAGCCTCCACCCCCACCACCCCCCCACATACGTGGTGGTTGGTGATTGGAGAAGAAGGAAAATATATATGTATATATATATATTGGCCAATCAGAGGCCAGTGAGGGTCGTGGGGTGACCTCCAGAGGGGGTCCGGATCTTTTTCCGTATTGATGCCTACCCAGTATCGAAAAATAACACGTGTAAAATAGGAGAATTAAAGTGAAATTTAAAATAAATATAAGAACTATTAATGTAATTTATTCATTATATATGTGATTTTAAATTTCATGTTGCTCTTTTAATTTTGCACCTTATCTTTTCTATTTAAAATTTTAACAATAAATGATTGAGAAATTATATCAAAACAAACTTAAAAATGTAGAGTTTAAATTAAAAGAAAAATGCTTGGGACTCATTTTTTTTTTGGGACCTCCACAACTCCTTTAGATTTCAATTATTTGTGTATGTATAGGATCCATTTATATATGTGTGGGGCTCGCACTATCAATGATTGAGATCTAAAAAAGGTTATGGAGATCCAAAAAAGAAATTTCAATCATTGTTGAAATTAAAATTACTAGAACAAAAGCAAAATTTGGTTTAAACTGACAAAGGGTGTAATTTACACAATATTCCAACATAGGCCATCATTTTTGGCCTATTTTGGCAATATGATTAAAAATTAGGGCCTTGTTTAGTTTAATTTTCAAAACACAATTTTTGAAAAAAAATTCAAAATTTTGTTTGGTTGGAAATTTTTTGAAAAAAAATTTCAAAATCACTTTCTCTCTCTTACACATGAATCAATCACTTTTCCTCTCTCTTATCCTCTTCTTAGACCATCTCAAACGGTGAACCAAATTCACCATCAAATTTGAATTTGGTGAAAAATTATCACTTTATGGCTCCGACAGTTTCATCAAATGCATATCAAATTGAGAATTCACTAAAAGTTTCACCAAAATGATAATGCGCTGGGTCTTTCACCAAAATACTATTCATTACCGTTGTATTTTCACTACCAGATGACCAATTTTTGCAAAATTTTGCACAGATTTTACACTAGGAGCCGGTCGACCCCGGGGTCAACCTCCCGGATGACCCTTAAGCTTGAAAATTCAACTACAGAATTGTACAGATTTTGCTTTTTCCGATCGACCAGCCAACCGTCCCCCCGGACGTCCAGTGCGTTTTGATGAAAGTTACAGTGCACCGTTGAAGTGATTGATATCAAATTGAACCAAACCTTTTTTTTTTACTCAAATTTGGTGAAAAATTTGTTCAACCGTTGGAGATACTCTTAATAACTTTTTCTCTCACATATGTCTACTCAATTACAACAAAATATCAAATTATACCAAACTCTCATACTCCAAAATTATTTCTAAAATATATAACCAAACAAACAAAAAAAAAATTTAAACTCTTTCCAAATTTTTTAAAAAAATTTATCTCTCAAAACCAAACTAAACACACCTTAATTTTTTGATTTTTTTGAGTTAGATCGCCTCTATATATATATATATTTTTTGCATGTTTTTTTAAAAAAAGTAAAAAAAAAAAAAGAAAAAAGAAAAAAAGTTACTGTTAACCTTTTTTTTTGGTTTAAATCTTGGCAAGGAGAGAGAACCTAATTTTGGCTATCCATAGGGGTATACTTGCAATTTCACTAAAATAATTTATGAAAAGAAAAATGGCGAGAGAGAGAGAGAGAGAGACGATTGACGAACAGAGTGGCCATTGAAGGCACACAGCTCAGCTGATAAGCAGTAGCTTCTTCTGGTTTTTTCATAGTTGTCAGATCTGACAACTTCGTTGAATCGAAGTCCAGAACATCACACCATCGTTGTTGTAATCGAAAACTTGTTGAATCAAAACGCTCTAATGGACGCTTTGAGGAGGCAAGCGAGCAAGCTCAAAGAACAAGTCGCCAAACAACAACAGGTAATAATCTTTCTTCTTCTTCTTCTTCTTCTTCTTTTTTTCCGATAAAATGCGGGAAAAGAAAAATAAGTTGAAATTTGGACTCAAATTGGTGTTTCACTATTTGGGTTACGGCTGCTTGTTGTTTTCTTTGGATAGATAGATTTTCCTGGCAACCAAACATGAGGATCGATATTACTCTCCATAAATCTCGTTGAATATCTATACTGGTAAAATCTGTGACTTGTTTGGAGGGTGAATCAGGGTTTTATCTTTGGGGGTCAAAATGTGGATAAAAAAATTGTCATCAATTGATGTAAATTATTGGGTGGTGCAGAGTTAAAAAAGTTTGATACAAACATATATGAATTACTAAATCCATGGAAAATTGATGCTTTGGTGTAAGCAAAACAAATGGCAGTATCAATTATGGGGGATTTGAGGGGAAAATGCGAATTGAGGACTACTATGATATGTGAAAATGAGAACCAACGAATGAGCAGAGAAAAAGAAAAGAAGAGTAAAATAGAAAGAAAAGGAAGAGAGGGCTAGTGAAGAGGTAGACAAATAAATAAGAGAAGGAAATGGTATTACCAACCAGAGGGTGAGGGGATTAACGTGTGCATATATGGGAAATGAATATTAGTTTAAGTACCATGCACAGTGAAACCATGCTGAAGGCAGGGGGCCATCGCCAAGGGTCCGTCCGTGGAGTGTGGTGTGTGCATCTTGTTTTTATTTTATTTTTTAGAATTGAAACATTAGTTGACGAAAATAAAATGAAATTTTGAATTAGTATAGTTTAGCTTTATGAATCAAAAGGGAGTAGATTTGCCTTTTGAAATGTGGTTATTCTAAGCAATCTTGGTGCCGAATTATCATTATTTATATTGATTCTAATGGAGAATGTTCCAACTATGTGATATAGTCGTAGAGTACCCCTAAAAGGTCAGAATGTTTCTTTCTTCTATGCAAGATCAGATTCATCAAGAAAATGCGAAAGTTTTATTGACATGAAACTTGGTAAAATAGTTTGGAAGTAGTTCAAATCTTATTAAGTAGTTGTTACATGGGTAGGGACCATTCTAGTAAGAACACATGTGGGAGAGCAAGATCATATCAAAAAACAAGGGAGAGACGGAGAGATGGAGGGAGATAGATGTGAGATTAGTTACCTGTTGGTAAAAAGGCAATTATTCAACTATATTTTTTAGTGGGTCTTTGAAACCAATGCATCAAATCTGTGGCTATTAATCTATAGTTCTCTTTTTACCTTTTTTAGATGATTATTATATGTAAATTGGTGATGTATATGTTTTTATTTCAGGCTGTAATAAAGCAGTTTAGTGGGACTGGTTATGAAAGTTCTGAGGTAATGGTCATCGATGAGGTTGAGATGCAAAGACATCACCAATTAGAGAAACTGTACAGGTCTACTCGTGCAGGAAGGGTAAGATGTTTCAACAGCTTTTAACTATTTAGGCTTAAATACAAATTACTATGATTTAGTTACTAGTTTATGGTGCCAAAACTTATATAATTTCTTTGTTTCTAACTGAATGAGTTTGATTGCAAATCACTTTATATGGGAATGAGGCAATTTTTTACTCTTAACTAGGCATGGTAATTAATGCTTATGTAAGTTGCATGGAGTGAAACCTCTGAAGTAATATCCTTATGAATGCTTCCATGTTTATGTTGCAAGGAACATTTACTAGAAATGTGTTGCCATGGCTGCCAAGCTAATGTAGTCCAAAGAAAAAAGAGATAAATGTGAAAAACTGGTTTCATTTTCAAGGTGGGACCATTCAGGAGATTGATTACCCTTATTGCTCCATATTTTGTACCTTTTAATGAAGTTTTGTTGTCTGACTCATGATAGAACATACTTGACTTGGGTTGATGATTTCCGAGGTGTTTTTGTCGTATGCATAAATGTTGGACTATTATTGTGAAATTGGTTGAATTTAGTGCTACTGTTTATTTTAGTCAATTGGTGTTTTTTTTGGTCCAAGTCTTAGCTTGAATTTTCTGCAAAGTTTATTTTTTTTTCACATGTTTGATTCTAGTGTAAATAATCTATATAAATGATGCAGTAACAAATCTTGATAAAAAATGAAGAAAGACTAAGAGATTTCTGGTGTTGACTGACGTGTGATTGCATTCCCTCTAAGTTTTGATTGCCTAAAAATCCTAGGCATTATGAGTAGCCCCTTTTTTATATTCCTACTCCAACCTTGAAACCATTTTGGCTTGGTTCTCAACATGGGCGAAACTTTTACTTTTATAAGCAGAGAGTTAAATCAAGTGGTCAAGTCAAGTGATCCTTATGAATGTAGTTTTATCCTTTCAAGCATGGATGGCTTCTCTTCCTTTGTTTTACCTTTGGAATGGGATTGCTCTTACAAAATCATGAGAGCTTCATATGAAGTAGGGGAGTGGAAAGGAATGGAAGTGTTGAGTTTTTGTCAAGGGTTTGGTTATGTAACTGGAAGGAATTGAAATAGAGTATCACATATAGAAATGATGCATATAAGTTGGAGTTCCAATTAACTATAGGTAGGTCCCTTCATGACTTGGAATTGGTGCTGATTGCAGAGACTGAGATTTCTTAGCACATGATTTTTTTTTTTTTTTTTTTTTTTTTTTTTTTTGGGGGGGGGGGGGGGGGATTTCTTACCACTTGAGATTGTCCTGTAGGAGATAATATAACACTGTCGTTCTCCATTCTAGGCAATTTTCTTTGCTTGGATAATGACACAAACAATTATAACAATTGATCATTTTGTAATGAGAATTGCCACCACCTCAATTAAGGATTATTTATAAGGGTAGGATGAACTTACACACCCCTTCATGGTAAAAGGACAACGTGTAGATTTATACCTATTAATACCTCTTGCTTTAAACTATCTTAGAAATTAGTATTATGTTTTATTTTATTTTATAATTATCTTTAAATAGAATATTCATATATATATGACATGTAATGAACATATAAAATTATATATTTTGCACGCCCTCACGTGTTGTGTCCTGTCCTGCATTTTTTGAAAATTGTTGTGTTTGCATGTCCATGTCTGTGTCGTGTCTCTTGTCTGTGTCCGTATCCATGCTTCTTAATACAACTAATATTTCTTAATATATGATGCAACTCTAATTTGGAGGATTGTATACAAGGTTCTAGAAAGCGGTTGCGGTCGCCGTAACAGTGACGGTGGCGCGGTTGCAGTTGCGGTTGCGGGATGTAAAGGCCGTAGCGTAACAGTTGCAGTAACCGGAACCGTGAATTTTTTTATTTTTCGCACAATTTGAAAAAAACTTACCGATATGCATATTTTTTTTCCATGATCATATTTATTGGGTTTAAAATAAATATTAATCAATTTTTGTAAATTTTTAAGTATGATCTAATATATTTCATATTTTTAAATCATTATAAACTAAGTTTTTTACATTTTATTTTAATAATTAATGACTTTATATTATACAAAAAATCAATCACTAACTATTATCTATAAGATAAACAATAACAAAAGTAAGAGAATAAATAAGAGCTGAAATATATATATATATATTTTAACCAAGCCAAATAGATAATTACCACACTTATTATTATTATTATTATTATCAAACAATATATAGATAGATACACACAAATAAAATGGTTGAGTGATAGCAGCTGAATAGAATAGTATAGGTCTTACAGCTTCAATAAATCAATAACATGTTCTTCATCTTCCCTCTTCCCTCTCTATCTCTTACTCCTCCATCTTCCCTCTTCTCTCTATCCCTTTTCCCCCATTTTCAGCTCTTTTTTTTTGTGTGTGTTTTTTTCGAAAGAAGCAGTTCGGAACCTTTACGTAACGGTGCATAACAGGCCATTACGGCACCGTTACGACCGCTACGGCAGCCGCTATGGCCGACACACCTGTGAATCTCAATCACACTGTAAAAGCGGCCGTAACGGGTGGCGATAACCACCACAACCATTATGTAACGGCGTTACGTAACAGTTGCGGCCACTTTTTTAAAATATTGATTGTATAGATGAGAGATCTTTTGATTTTTAATTGATCAGTTTTGTGAAATATGAACAACATAGAAGGTTATGAAGGCTGCGAAACTAAAAAGTTTCACTTGGTGTAAAGGTCCTCGTATAATATCCAGAGACAAACCTATGTGTAGACTATGTCCCCCACTTCCACGCTTTGAAGAGAACTCTTTATGTATGTAGACTTCATGCCGTATTAGTAACATTTAAGGTCATTTTTCTTGCATGGCCCCCCCTCCCATTAATGGGCAACAACTCCCAAGTGTTTAATAGGAATCAAGATAGAATAGAATATTCCTATAGGCAGAATGTAATGTCTTAAAGAAAAACTATGAAAAATTATTCAACCAAAAGAGCTTTTATAGAGGCTTGGATGTCTCTTGCATCATTGTTTTTTTGATGTGGGACTACAAAGCGAAGATTAATTTTTTATAAAGTGGAATGCTTCTTGCAACTTTGTTTCACTGATATGGGCCAATAGGCTCTAATAGTTTTCAAAAAAGTTCAAACCATAATCTAGTGGTTCTAGGCATGTTTTTTTGAATACTCTTGCAACCTTATCTAGCCATGCTATTTGCCTTATCTAATCAAGCTATAGATGCCACATCGCAAGTTACCAAGTCAAATTAGAATTTTTAAACGTTTATATGAAGCACTGATTCTTCTAAAAGGGTCTTGTATCCGTATTGTATCCGTATTGGATACCAATAATCCTTGGATACTCGCAGATACATATTCAATACTTTCTAAACGTATCTGATACTTGATGTTAATTTTGAGAGATATCGGATACTTTTCAGATACTGTAGGTCACGTTATCCAAACTATTATGAAATTAAAATTGTAATAATTTTTACATAGTATAGTATAATTGTCAAAATAAATACAAGAATAGTTTTTCATTATTTTAGTGAGACTAAAGTAGAATTCTATTAATCCATTTGTGAGATCTCTGAGGTCATGTCGATCGATGGTTAGACCTGAGGGATTGTCCCTTGAAGAAATTTGTGCCTTGATTGTTCTAAGGGAGAGAGAGATCTCCATGAGCATTATCCTCTGATGGCAAGTGTTGTGCTGTATTCTTCTCTGTTCTTGAGGCATTTGTTCCATAACCTTAAGTGTGATTGTCTCCACCACAATTGATTTAGCTCTAATAATGGAGTTTTGGCATGGTGGAAGCTGTGATAGCTAACTTGTGTCACCAGCTGATCTCTACGGTCTGACCCTCCTATATATAGAGGGCCTTCATCACCTTAGTTTTTCTATTTTACTGTAAAATGTAAATGTGTTGTAACTTGTTAGATTCATTCATGTTATTAATAGTTTGGCATACTTATTTGTGCAGGATTTTCAGAAAGATATTATTAGAGCAGCAGAAACATTTACCGCCATAGGGTATAAGCATATTGAAGCAGGTAAAAGATGAATTGGTAGTGTCTGCAGTTACTTTATTTTAGGAGATATTGTATTGGATGAACTAAAGGAGCTGCTTATCAACATTCATGTTATATAAAACATTTTTGTCATGTAATGGTCCATATATATATTTGCACTTAACTTTAGTACTACTGTGGTAATCAGGAACTAAGTTGTCCGAGGATTGTTTCAAATATGGAGTTGAGAACATTGATGACAAGATTCTAGCTAAGGCTGCATCTCTATATGGCGATGCTCGTAAAAATGTGGAGCAGGAGCAAGAAGACTTGAATAGGCAACTATTTTCTCAGGTTTGTGCTATCTCTATGGTCAGTTATCATCAAATCATTATTGCTTCTTTTGGGATTACTGCTTGTTAGTTACATATCACTAGTATGATGTAGGACAACTTGCTGGATTTTTAAATAGATTCTATTTAAAGGCCCAAACAGTGAGTAATTCAGGTTTTAATGGTTAAATTGAAGGCTAATAGGTAGAAGGAATTAGGGTTGATTTAGGGGTGATAGGATAGGGTTTTGGGCCTAAAGAGTGCATCTTTTGAGAGCTGTGAATAGTAACCCGAGAATAGTAACTTTGGTATGTGTGCACAGAAGAAGAACGAGAAGAAGAAGAAGAAGAGAGAGAGGTGCTTCGACTCTTCCTTGAATCATTGAGATTACAAATATATTTATAGGCTAATGACTTCCCTACTTTTATAAAGAATAAGATGAGTTACACTAACAGTCCTGTAGTTTGCGACTTGTGTCACTTTGGTTCTTGACCTTTTAATTGTGATACATTTGATCCTGAATTTTGAATCTCGTTCCAAATAAGAACAATTGAATACACCGTTGCTTCATTTCAAGGGTAAAGTCATTAATTTGATAAAATATAAACTAATTTGACAAAAACAAATGTCAAAAACTTATTTTTGAATGTTTAAAAATTATTTTTACTCACCGAAGATAAAATTATATAAAAATGATAAATCTTTTACATTTTATTTTTTTTATTTTTTTACCAAATTAATTTTTAGTATGTGTTTGGATTATGGTCATGTAATGAGTGATTTTTTTTATTGATGGTTTTGAATGGTTATCATGTAATACATAGTTGTTTTTGTTGTTAACAGTCATTTTTGGATGGTTATCGTGTAATGGATGATTATTAGGCTTTTAATGTGTAATAAATATTTTTAATATGTGAAATGTTTTTAGTTTTGGATTTTTTGATTTAATGGATTGGTTTAATAATGACATCAAAGTTGTTACCATGTTTAACTTTTGAAAAAATAAAACTAATTTAATGAAAATAAATATGAAAAAAAATTTATTTCTACTCTCCCAAAAAATAAAATTATATAAAAATGATGTGTTTTTAATTTTTTTTTTACTAATTTAATTTTTAGTTTCTTAAATTTTTTTTTTTTTTTTTTTTTTTTTTTTTTTTTTTTTTTTTTTTTTTTTCTGAAAATGGATTCTAAAAATCAAACCAAATCAAACTTTATAACCAAGAAAATTACAACATTATTCATTAAAAAAAAAAAAAGCCATTGTATTTCAAACAACATACAAGTTAACAGACACAAAATAAGTTGTATGACGACTTTGCTTTAAAATGAACCGTTCTTTGATTGTCTTTGTTTGGAACAAAATTCAAAATTTAGAATCAAATGTATCACAATTGAAAAGTCAGGAACTAAAGTGACACAAATTCCAAGCTACAAGGACTATTAGTGTAATTCACCCTAGAGAATATGACTTAAAATTTTGAAACTAAGAATATTTGGTAACTACTAATATTCTTGATCAACTAGGATTCCAATAAAATTCAAATAGCATTACTTGACCTATACTCATGTCTAGCAATTATTGAACTTCCCATAATGCCCCTAACTACTAAAACCTACTATTGACATAAAAATTGTATAGTAGCATACTAAATTAAAATAAGTACAAATGAATACTTAAAATTATTCTAAAACATCAATCTATGATAAACGTGCTCTATGTGAAATTCTAGATTTACTCTTTTCTTGCACTACCACTCAGATGAAATATATCAGTTAATTGTATATAAAAGTGGACATATTTGGCGATTCCTCTTCGATATTTAAGCCCATCATTTTGGAATCTTTATTTGCTCTTTCATTATGAACTCCCATATCCTTTTTTCTACCCCTAGAATTTGACGTTAGAAGGGCATCACTTTAGTTGTGCTGGATTAACGAATGCATGCACAGTTCTTTTATCTAACTACCAACTTGGATTACTTTAATTGAAGTTTTATTTTTGGCTTTGCTATTTTGGGGAGAGGTCCAAGAAATAAAAAAACAGCACATCTTAAGAGAAATTTTGTTGATAAATATTGGGGAGAAAGGGCAGTTATCCCAAAGAGTGAAGCATCAATCCAAAATTATTTCAACTAACCGGTTTACTTTCTCCAGATCTAAAATTAATCTAATTGTTGTAACCATGGTTGTTAGAATCTTCAGATTCACAATTCTATTCAAATGATTTGATGAGTTTCAACCAAAACTATTTGATTCGTGTTGTTGAATCTTAAATTGAATGAACCATATGATTCACTACGATTTATTTGTGATTTGTTACGATTCACTGAGATTGTTTTGTTTGCATTATGCATAAAACAATTAATTATATTGATATGTGGCTTTATATGTATGTACATATATGCAATTTAGCTATATTGAAATTTATTTCATTTTAAACACTGCATTTTTATGTATATACATATATAAAATTATATTTTATGCTAAATAAAGTGAATCTTACGATTCAAGATTCAATTTATGATTTGACAACAATGATTGTAACTATCCTATAATGGAAGTATGAACTTGCACATTTTTTATACCCAGATTTTAGAACCATTGAGAGCAATGTCAGCTGGTGTTCCTTTGGAGGATGCTCGTCATCTTGCTCAACGTTACAGTCGAATGAGACAAGAAGCAGAGATACAGGTAATCAAACAGCTTGGCTTCCTTTACCTCACAAAATTATTTTTGTTCAGCCTCGGACTATCGATTGCCTAATCTTTGATTATTTAATCTTATAGTTCTAATTGTCTATAAAAGTAAACAGGCAGCAGAGGTTTCTAGAAGACAAGCTCGGGTAAGGGAAGCTCCCATTCCTGAAAATGTGGCAAAGCTGCACGCAGCGGAATCTAAAATGCAGGAACTGAAAGCAAATATGGCAGTGCTGGGTAAGGAAGCAACAGCTGCATTGGCTGCTGTAGAATCACAGCAACAAAGGCTGACATTCCAGAGGCTTGTTGCATTGGTATGTCTTCAGATCTATGTTACATGGACTCAGGTACGGGTGCATATGTAGAGGTTGGACCTATCAAACCTCAAATTTAAGGGTAAAAATGGGTCATTTTTATATTTTTAATCTATTATGTGAGATAAAATGGCATTATCTATAACATCGAGGTTCAAAAAAGCATTTTACTCATTTTATAACAACTATACAACAACGTTTATACATATAGTGATTGTGTTAAATACATAAATATAAGAATTGTCCGATGGAAAGTATCAGATCCCTATCCAACACCCTTGTCCAAGTGTTAGGTATCCGACATGGGTATTTGATTCAGACTCTGCACTTGTAGAATTATTATTCTATTTTATGACATATAATTACATGGAGTTGTGTATTTACTATAAGTTTACACTTTTGAAGGTTGAAGGAGAAAAATCATATCATGAGAGAGTAGCTGTCATTCTTGGTGAGGTTGAAGCTGAGGTGAGTGTCTGCACTGTACTTTTTATTCTCTGGAAATAATATTTTCACATTAAAGCAATTTATGTTCATTTGATGGCCTGTAATTTGGTGGTAGATGGGCTCGGAGAAACAACGGAAAGAGTCTGCTCCTCCTGTAATTCCATCCGCCAACGGCTTGGAGAAAACAAAGTACTTCTTGGCTGAGGTATATTCTAAATTTCACAATTTTCTGGCCATTAAAGCAATTTTTTAAAACAAAAAAAATTATGTTTTGATGACACATTAATGAGCTATCCTTAAGTTTAAATAAATCCTTAAAAGAGTGAATAACTCCCCTTAAGCAAAAGTGTAAAAGCCCTTTTGAGTTTGAAAAGGTAGATTGTGTTGGTATTATTTACACACAAGCTAGTATGTTATATATCAACTTGTTGACTCCGGAAGGAGGCCATTGAAATTAATGTAGTGGCTCCATTGAAATTAATGTAGTGGCTGTCGTAAGCTAAAATTTTCTTAAAATGGCTTCCCAACATACTGTAAGGCAAATACTTACTAGAGCATGATTGGTTAAAGTCTTATTTTCACATTGTGCAGGCAATGCACGCTTTTGATGCTGCATCTGAGAAGGAACTGAGTTTGGCAGTTGGAGATTATGTTGTTGTTCGGAAGGTTCTCTCATATCCTTCAGTCAATCTTTATTTATTTATTTATTTATTTTTATATAAATATTTTAAAAAACTGTTTTCTTTGTTTAATTGCATTTAGGCTGCCTAATGACTGTCAGAAAGGAATTTCGTTATTTGCAAAATTGAAGTAAAATCACTTCCCTATTCATTTTGTTGTAGAATTCATTTCTCAACTAATTCTTGTTTTAAAGAAAATTTCAGGCTGAAGTTTGTGAATTATTGTTTAATTCTTTTTCTGGGTGTTGCAGAATCTCGTGAAATTGTAGGACCCTTGCATTTCCTTGAAAATGATTCAAAACTCAATTCTTAGCATAACATATTTGCACCTTTCGTTACTATAATTTGACGCATCCATTTCTTCAAGATTCTTTTGTTGTATGATTTCTCTTGATAATTCCTGGAGTTCACGAGTCTCATGTTATTCACAAAATTCCAGACAATTATATGTTGAAATTACCCACGCTGAATACAGGCAACATAAGCTTTCTAAAAACATTTTCCAAATTCCTATTTTCCATAGTTTGAATATAGCCTTCATACGAAATCAAGTATTCCCTTTGGATAATGACATTGAATTGGTTTTCTTCTTCACACTCTCTCTCTTTTATTTTTATTTTTTTTAATTATAATTTTAACTTTTGTAAAACAATGTCAGGTGAGCCCGTCGGGATGGTCAGAAGGAGAATGCAGAGGTAAAGCTGGCTGGTTTCCGTCATCACATGTGGAGAAACGCCAGAGGATTCCGACCAGTAGTGCATCAACCGAAGCTTTCTGAGCTGTGCCCTTGTATGTGATCCTCCTATATTTTATGTGTGTGTGATCCTCCTAGATTTTATGTGTGCTAGAATACTCTATTGTGTAATTTTGCATATTAGTTGTAGTTCTTATGTTTTATTTATTTATTTTTACCAGACTCTAGGAAATGGAAAAAAACACATTTCTTTTTTTTCCTCCAATCATGTATGTGTATTCTTTCAAATTTGAATTGAACGTATATCGCCTCAATTGCTGAAATAATGTTTCTTTGTTGCTTGCATTAAATAAAATTTGGAAAGGGTCTGTATTATGATTTTTGTGGATGAACAGGTAATTTCTTATTGTTGTCTAGTAATGAATAGTTTTGAGAGCACATTGAGCAAATAACCTGTATAAAAACTATAGAAAATTTAACAAACAAAAAGAAAAAAACTGAAAAGAATATGGGGATTTTATGTTTAGTTTTATGAGCAACTCCAATTATTAACTCACCATTGATTTCCAGCTTTTATGTGAACCATGGCACATGTGAAGTACTAATATTCTGTCTGGTTGAGTTTGAGTTAGTGTTAGGATACTTGACCCGAGTCACACAACTAATAAACATGTTAGTTTTGAGGGTAATTTTAATGTCAACCCGAGATATAATGACTCAACCTGCTACAATTTCCACACTTGTATACTGGTTAAATGGAAAATTTTCCTTACATTCATGGTAATGTACAATTTGAAGAATTATTAATAGAGAAAAGTACAATTGTTTTAAAAATATATATAAATATAAATATAAATATATTTTTTATGCAATTCAAATCACTTTACATAATTTATTATTAAGTAAAGGCTTAAATTGGTTTAGTAAAGCTTTCTTCTCCTCATGTCACGTGGCAGTTTTATATATGTTAAAATAAAAAAAATTATTATACACAGCATAAACAAATTTTGAACTGACCTTTAGTTTCATTAAAAACATACTTATCATGTAAGCAATATATATATTATGATATTAAATTTTTTATTCTTTACTTTTATTATTAGTTATTTGAATTACATACGCATCGCATGTATCGTTCGCTAGTTAATGGTCCCGTTTGATGTAGTTGTTAAAACAGCTTATAGATTATAGCTTAACAGATTATAAATTATGACTTTAATCAGAAGTTGTTAATCTGTTTGGTGTAACTGTTGGATTATAGATTTAAGTTGCTGAGTAGTGTTTGTTAAATAAGATGTGAAATAGCTTTTTCAATTAATTTTTATTTTTTGTTATTTAATACTTGTCTACATTTCTCATAAATAATAATAATAATAATAATCTATAGTCTATTTGGGTCTTTTTCTATTTTTAAAAAAATAAAAAATAAAAAAAATCTAAGAGTATAACCATAAATTAACATGTCCACAGCAGAAGCTGATAATCAGAAGCAAGGGGTGAGCAACTTCTCAGAATCAGTTTTTTTGAATTAAAATAAGCTGTTAGAATCAGAAACTGTTTGAAATAAGTTTAAGTAAACGGTCTAAAATAACTTTTTCAAAACTACAATGTATAAGTTAGTTTTGAAAAGCTGAAACAAACACCCCTAATATCTGATTCCTCACTTATCGGTGAAAATAAAAGTAAACAATTGTAGCACTTTATTAATGAGTTGTCAATAGAGAAAAATATTTAAAAATTATAAATATTAATAAAATTAAAATTACAATTTTTATGTAATTAAATCATGTGTATATATAATCAGGGCCGACCCTGAGATTTAGGGGCCCAAGGCGAACTTCAGAAATGGGCCCCTCTTACACACAAGGTTAAAATGACAAGGAATTAAAACAATAAGTTATACACAAGGAATTAATATTATAATATGAAAACACACACACACACACACACAAAATGTTATGGATAAAATGATAAGTTACAACAACTTTTTTATTCGTTTGTAGTCACAAAAAAATTTAGTTGCACATAAAATCATTAAAATTATATAAAAAAAAATTACTTTCATATATTAAGATAGAAAACGATCATTACAAACACTCAAAAAAAATAAAAATATGGTCTTATTGTTTTATAGTTTAGAAATATCCAGTTTACAATTGAACCACAATCTGTTCAATTGGGTCTATAGTATTTTGGCCTTTTTTTTTTTTTTTTAATATTTAAAACACAAAATTATATTTAGGGGCCTTATTTTCAGCCTAAATTTGGGGGTCCAAGGCGTAGGCCTCTCTTGCCTGCCCTCAAGGCCGGCCCTGTATATAATGACAACAATTTGAACAATCATTAAATTTTTTTGTTAATATAAAATATTATTGGTCACATATCATGTGAAAATGAAAGCAAACATATTAATGCTTTATTAATGAATTGCCAACAAAGAAAAAATGTTAAAAAAATTATAAATGTTAATAAAATTAAAACCGCAAAATATTTTTTATGCACTTCAAATGACGTATATATATAATGACAACAATTTGAACAATCATTAACATTTTTCTAATATATATATATTATCTTATTAATCACTTATCATATGAAAATGAAAGAAAACAACTTTAGTCCTTTATTAATGTAACAACTTTTTTATGTGGCATGTGTCGTATTTATGTGTCATATTAGATTTGTTTTAAAATGGATATATTACATAAATAGGTTTGTTTTAAAAATAAATTTTCTCCTCAAGTATTGAAAAATATTTTAACTCTTGATGTTTTAAATTGCATGACAAATATCTTTTTTTGTTAGTCAATTGTAACGTGAACTAATTGATTTTGATAATGTTAGTAATTTTATTTATTAAAATATTTATTTAACACTCAATACTTTTTTCTCTATAAAAAAAAATGGAATTGAATTTTGTGATGAGGTAGTGGTGGAAGGGAAGGCAATGAAGTAGTAGTAGAGGGGTGGGGCAATGAAGCGCTAAAAATTTTAAAAACATTACAAAACATCTTCAATGCATTAATATAAATTTTAATGAAAAATAATAAATATTAATAATATAATCTAACATTATTTTGTTGGTACATCTAGGACTTTTAGGTGCATGTTCTAGGGAGAGAGTCAGTAAGCTCTATATTAGTAATCTCACTATAATAAGTATTTAAAACAGTACGGTTAAGAATGTTATTATTAGTATTTCATGAATTATTTTAGATCACTTAATTTTTAATTTTTTTTATTATAATAATAATTTTAAATAAAATTATTAAAAAAGATATTATTAATTTCGAGGCACCCCCATCTTATAATTAAACTCACACACCTACTACATCATGAATTAGGATTTATAAAAGCAACCACCTCCATTGCCACCTATCCATCTTCCCCAAATCTCACCTTCAAAATTTACTTATCCTCAAAACCTTGAAAACCTTTTAGCGGCATTATTCCGGCAGTAACGTTACCAACCATTTGATTACCTATACTGCTCTGGAAATGAGAATGAGTGAAAATTTTTTCAACAACCACAACTCTATGAGACAAGAAGAGTACGACAATAAAAGTTAAGAGGAGGTTCATAACTTTGATGGTGTTTTTAGCTCAGAGGAGATTGGCCTTGTAAAAGTAAGTTTCTTAAAAAAATGACAAAAATAATAAAATCTGTTCGTCATTTTTTCGAAACTAAACTCCTGAATATATGACCAAAATTTGGGAACACATGGCCGAACATTGTTTATTTGTTTGGGAATCGGTAATCGAACATTTATTATTTGTTCAGAAATAGGTTACCGGACATTAATCACTAAAGAAAGGATGAGACGGCGAAGAGAGAGAGAGCATATCAACTGTGACAATGATTAAACCGAATAAAAGAATGAGGCGGCAGAGACAGTAATCACACTTGACTCTTCTTTTTCTTCTTCTTCATGGGTTTTGTTAAGGGTTTTGGAAGAGAGGTTTTTTTGGAATGTGGGGGAGTGTGCATTCAATTGAATAAGTGGAATGTTTTTACAATGATAATTTTGGTATTATTTGGGGAGAAATTTTTTTTTTTAAGGGTTTCAAAATTTATAAGGGGTAATTCTATTTCCACATCACAATTCCCTCAATACACATCATTTACTCAGTATACATCACACACAGATTAAATATATTGATTTAATCTCAATGCACAACCTCAATTTTCATATAATACCATATTACCCTCATCTCCTCCAACAAACCCTAACCATAACCCTTGCCATCTTCCACTGCCGGCCGCTGATAGCCAACAACCACTCTTCTCCCTTCCTCGTCTCAATACTCTCACCCCTCGTGCCCCTTACCCAACCCCAAGTCTGCAATTCAAGGGTCAGAATGTTTTGATCGGCGAAGATGGTATCAAATTGCAGACTTGGGTTGTGCCAAATGGATGGTGAAGGACGGCGGAGTTGCGGCAGCGCCATTTTTCGGTACACCGGTGTTTATGGCGCCAGAGGTGGTGCGTGGTGAAAAACAGGGGTTTTCAGCTGATGTGTGGGCTCTTGGGTGTACTATAATTGAGATGGCCACTGGGTTTCATCCATGGCCGAAGGTTAACGACCCTGTGTTGACTCTATACACAATTGGGTTTTCCGAAGAAATGCGGGAGCTTCCTACCTGGTTTTCCAAGAAAGCTAAAGATTTTCTGGGAAAATGTTTGAGAAATTCCAAAGAGAGATGGACAGGTAAAGAGCTTCTTCGTCACCCATTTCTTGATGATCTGGAATCGAATTCTCCTAAAGTAGATGAAGAATTTACTCGGAATTCTCCAATGACTATGTTAGATCAAGGTGTTTGAGATTTAGTGGAGGTATCGGAAGCTCACCGGAATCTGACCCACATCGGTTCATCTTCAAATTTTCCGGCAGAGAGAATCCGAAATTTGATTGGAGGTAGTTCAAATTTGCCCAATTGGAGTTGGGAAGAAGATTGGATCACTGTTAGCAAGGAGGACATTGAAGAAACTGTGATGATTTCAAAGCAAGACTTCAATGTCGAACCAAACGAGAGACAATTAATTGATGGTGGGTGAGATGGTAATTTTGTTAAAGGATAAAATTGTGATTCTGAAAAAATTCATTAAGTGTGTGGAGTAAGGAAACTTAGTGTGTGGAAATAGAATTTCCTATTTATAAGTGGTGGTCCAAAGGAATGGAGGGTTTAAAATAATAGATGGAGTGCTAATAGCACCACCTATTGTTAATCATACTTTTTTTAAAGTCTCTCACATTATTTATATATTTGGAATAGGTTACTCTCTTGTTCAAATCAGATTAGAGGGTGCTATTGAGCCTCCATAGGTCCACCACGGAGCCTACATTGATAATTCGAATTATTGAATATGTAGAACTTCTTGAGTACGTCATCTCTATAAAAAATCAAGTTAATTGAATATCAATAGTCACTTGATCAGATCACATTTGTGTCAATGATAAATTTGACTTTTAAAATAAATTGGTGACACAAATGTGTTCTAATAAAGTGTTTATCGATATCCGATTAATGTTATTTTTTGTAGAGATAAAGTGCTTGATGAGTCTTACATATTCAGTGGTTCGGATTATCAATGCGGATTCCGTGATAAGCCTACAAAAACTCAACAATATCATTCAATTTAGAAATCCAACTGGAGATAACCTGTGTCTAATTTATTTTTCCTTTTAATCTCATACAGAGTTGCTTCCTCATAATGGGTTATAGAGCATTTTACTGTATGAAAAATGGTTGATCCATACAATTTATTTCCTCCAAATCCTCCTAAATAACGTGACAGCAAAATTTTAAAAATTCACTCACGTTTTAATATTTTCTCAAATCTCTCGTTATATACATTCTGTATTACCACCTCATTCGAGAAATTGTGGAGAAAAAAAATTGTGTGAATATATCACTTTTGAATACCTACAAAAATTATTAAGTAAATCGAGAAGACCTCGCGACTGTGTACACATCTAATGTAGTATTGTCATTTTCCCACCATTTTCTTGTATTTAGAGCCATATGATTATGATTATTAGGCCCTCTGCTATTCTTAGATACACCACCTGCAATTGTCAAAAGACAAGATAATTACTCGAGATATCTGGTCTTCAAAAATTGCAATTAGAGTTTGTTTTTTAATTTTTTATACTACAAATTTGAAATTGATAATAAAAATAGAAGTTACAATAATTTTTCCTAACTTATTTAAATTATTTATATCTAATAAACAGAAATTACACTAAGGGGTTGTTTGGGATGACCTAAATAAATGTACTTTTTATCTTTTTATGAAAAGATATGCAGAAAAGTAGAGAGGTAATGTGATGAAAAAAAGATAAAAAGATGGATTATTTTTGGATTGCCAAACTTGGCCTAAATACACACAATTAAAAAAAAAAAAAAAAAAAAAAATTATGAAAGTGATAAGTTGCACCAAACAACTCATATGCAAACCTATTCCACCCCAAACTAAAACTATGACACACCAAGCTATCTCCATCTCTAGTTTCCTCTGATGATCCTCCCCATGGATGGAAATGTAGGGATGCTCTGTTCATTTCTGAAGAAATTCTCTGGATCAACCATAGTCTTCACCTTCACCAACCTATCAAAATTACCCTTAAAATACTTCAACCCATAGACCTTACCTTCATCATAACTACCCTCACCATTGTGTGTGATTCCAATATCAAGGTCTCTATAGCATAGAAATGCTTCTCGAGGTGACTTGGACACAAATGGAGTCATGAAACTATATAGCTCTCTAATCTGACCCATATAGTTGTTTGTTGTATGCATCAACTCCTTCATCTTTCCAATTCACAGAATACTGGAGTTTGAATATGTTCCCGGCCCGGTGAGGGAACGGTGTTGCCGCCACCGGAATTTCGCTCATTCTCCCACCATAGTGGTTGAAGACTAGTTCTGTTTCCCCCAATTCAATCAATTTTTTCCAAATCAATTCTAGCCCATGTTTGGGAATTGGGGTTTGGATATAATCTGATTTTCTTTTTTGAAAACTATCCAAGTGGGTGATTCTATTGAGCAAGACAAGTGTTGAGGTATTGTTGTTGAAATTTGCCCAGTAGAGCACTGATTGAATCCAACTCATTTCTATGCAGTCTTGTTTTTTTAAACCCAATTCAGGAAACTCTTTGTTCATCACATCCATGAGGTTTTGTGAATCACCAAGAAACAATGAAACGAATGATGCTTTGATTGTCTTTGTATTGTTTTGTTTTGTAGTACTAGGTGACAAACGAAGTCTTATGAATAGATTTCTATCAATCTTTTCTGCTACCAATTGCCAACGATTAACAATCTCTATCGCATTCTGTTCCAATGTCCTCTCAACCCGAAAAACCGTCACGGTTTCCGGCACCGGAACTAGCCTAATTTTGTACGACAGCACCACCGCGAAGCTGGCGGCGCCGCCACCTCTCACCGCCCAAAACAAGCCCTCCCCCATGGTTTTCCGGTCCAAAACTCGCCCGTTAACATCGACAATTCGGGCATCGATCACGTTATCGGCCGATAACCCGTACTTTCGCAACATGTTGCCGTAGCCGCCGCAGGCGAAGTGGCCTCCGGCGGCGACGGTGGGGCAAACTCCGGCAGGAAAACCGCGGGTTTTGCTCAATGATGCTATTTTGAAGTAGAGCTCGCCCAACGTGGCGCCTGCATCAACCCAAGCAGTGTTTGTAATAATATTGATAGAGATGGAGCGGAGGTTGAACATGTCGAGGATTATGAAAGGGGTGATGGAGACGTATGAGAGGCCGTCGAAGTCGTGGCCGCCGCTACGGATTTTGAGCTGGATTTTGGTGGTTTTGGAGCAGAGGACGGCGGCCTGGACGTGGGTATGGAGGAGAGGGGTGATGATGAGGAGGGGTTTTGGGGTGGTGGAGGTGTTGAAGCGGCGGTTGCGGATGTAGGATTGGAGGATGGTTGGGAATGAGGGGTTGTTTGGGGTGTAGAGTATGATTGAGATTTGGTTTTGTGGAATTGAGTGGTTTGATAGGCATTGAACAAAGGTGGCATGAAGTGAGTTTGAGGATGCCCATGAAAATGAAGAAAGAAGAAGAAGTATTGGTGAGGTTTTTTCCATTTCTTGCTTGCTTGTTTTATTTTGGTTTGTGAGAGAAATTGGTGGGTGTTATTGTGACTTATATGCAAACCATGACAACTCGGGAACCAAATATTTTTGTTTAAAAGGTCATTATCAGTTCTCAAATTATTTTCTTTATATTTTACATATTTTTTAGTTAAAAGAAAAAAAAAACTATAAACCCAATTTCCAAATAAATTTTTAGTCTATGAATTTTGACTAGCCAATAGACTGGGTTTGGATTGGTCCATCTTGAATTTCTAAAGTCCAAACTCTATGGGTTTATGGACCTCTGGTCATACTTGGCCCATATGAGCTCATATGCCCCGAATTTAGGCTTTAATTAAATTATAAATTAAAATTTTATTTAGATACAATTATAAAACAAAATTTTAAAGTGTATCATAACAATTAGAATCACATATTGAATCATAAAAATAAAAAAATAATCTTTATTTTATTGAAATACAAAATTACATTAATTATAAGGAAAAATTAGTCTAAGGTCCCTCTCCCATTTTTAGTAATGGAAGAGATCCACAATATTGTTTTATGATGTCTAAGGTCCCTCAACCCCACACCCATGTATTGCAAAGAAATTTGGTATACCTCACGACTTCAAACCTTCACCTCTCTCTCTCTTTCTCTTCTCTCTTTCAGACTCACGCCTCACCTCTTCTCTCTCTTCGCTGCTTTTCTCTCATTGAAGGTTATGGTTGGGTTGGGTGCACTACACGCTGCATGAGATGTTTGGCTTGTTTCCTAAATTGAATCTATCTTCTTAGTTGAAGCTGTTTAATATATATACATATACACAAATATATGTGTATATATGTATAATCCTGTACACTATTATATGAGACAAATATATAAATTTTGATTGATTGATTGAGTTGAGTTTCTATATTACGAATTGCATAACTTGGAAGATAAAGCTCAAAAATAGATATCTACAATTGATTCTCTTGTTTTTTTATTTCTCCTTTCTAACTAAGTTTTCTGTTTTTGTATTAAGCAGACCATCTCCATGGTAGAGCAAACAACATCAATTTTTTATTTTTTTTAAAGAAAAAAAAATTAAATTATTAAACATGGGTCAGTGATGCTTTGAGGGTCTCCAACATAATTAAATCTAGGATGCTAGTATGTATCAAGAACTTAAGCCCAACTCATTTGGGGAGGAAAGGAAAGATACCATTTTCTGGCCCTGTTTGGTAGAGCTGTGGGAAAGTGCTTATAGCTTATGTCTAAACAGTTTATAGCTTATAACTATGAACATAAGCTGATTTCTGACTTATAAATTAACCATCTCCTGCCCCACTCAAAGAATAAGCTGATTTCTGACTTCCAAAAAGTTATAAACTATAAGCTATAAGCTAAACCAAACACATTAAAATAGCTTAAATTAAGCTGAAAGCTGAAATAAGCAGCTTTTAAGCTGCACCAAATAGGGCTTCTCTATTACATTGCCTCTCATTCAAAGAAGATACATGTAAGTTCTAAAATTAAGAAAGAAAACTGACTTTTGGATAATGCAGAGCAAGTCTCAGGCTATTGTCACTTTTTAAGATAGAATTCACTTGTCATAAAATTTCATGAATCTAAAATCTTCTGGTGGTACTCTTTGTGACAAGCAGATGGTTGAATCAAGATTTGTGGACCTTCTTGACTACCTTCTTAGTTGAAGCTGTTCAATTTGTTATTATGATCATAAGCTACTAATAGTGCAAGTTTTCAGAAATTCTTCTTTATTTAACTTTTTGTTATTAGGAACCCTTGCTTATAATCTCAGAGTAGTGAAAACAAAACCACCTTTCTATTAAACCTTTCTCAATACTCTATGTGAGAAATTTGTGCTAAAATTTCTCTGGTTTGGTTAATTGTCTCTGCATTGTTTAATTTTTTCTGTGGTGTTCAATTTTCTCTGGATAGATAGAGGGATTTGAATGTTGATCCAGAGAAATTTGAATATTAGTTTAGAGAAATTTGTGAAAGGTTTAAGGGTTTTTGATGTTTGTCCAGAGATCTAGAGAAATTTGAAAAAGGTTTAAGGGTTTTTGATATTAGTCTAGAGATCCAAAGAAATTTGATGTTAGTCTAGAGAAATTAGTCCAAAGAAATTTGATGTTAGTCTAGAGAAATTAGTCCAAAGAAATTTGAATGTTCTAGGTTTTAAATACAGAGAAATTCCAAGGATTGCTTTGTATGTTGAATTCATTATGAATATAGACATAAATATAATTATTGGATCAAGTCACTTTTTGTAGTATAAGAATAATGTTGGATCAAATCACTGAAGCCATTAAACTGCAGACAACATAAGTAAATTTCTCTGGTTGGAGGGGATTTTCTCTAGGGTTAAGTAAATTTCTCTGGAGTAGAGAGGGAAATTTCTCTGGGTTGAATCCAAAGAAATTCTCTGGTGAGATTCTCTCTGTGAATATACATCCAAATCACTAAAGCCATCAAACTGCAGACAACACAAGTGAATTTCTCTGGTTGGAAAGGATTTTCTTTGGGGTTGAGTAAATTTCTCTGGGGTGGAGAGGGAAATTTCTCTGGGTTGAATCTAGATAAATTCATCTGGTGAGATTTTCTTTGTGATGTGTCTAGAGAAATTTAGAATTTTCTCTGTGATTTGTCTAGAGAAATTCTCTGGATCGAATTTTCTCTAGATTGAATTTTCTCTGGATAGATGTTGAGGGACCTTAGACATCATGAAAATATTGAGTGTCCTTTATGCTATAAAATCTTAATACTAGGGACTTTAAAAAAAATTCATTTAATTATAATTATATTATTAAATTGTAGGGCAAATTATATTGAACCTCTCAAATTATCAACCATTTACACTTTAACCTATAATATTTTAAACCAAAATATTACTTCTCTCAAACTATTTGAATTTGAATATTAAGTTATTAGTCATCTATTAAATATTTGAATGAAAATTGTTAAGTGCTATGTACATAGGAGTGTAAAAATAGTCTGTGACTTGTAGATAGCTCGAAGCTTGCCTGCGGTCCAAGATGGGCTTGACCCGTTAGGCTTGGGCCCAAGCCCAGCCCGGACCCTAGACTTGGGCCGTCATTTTGAAGCCCAGCTTGGCCCAACCCGTGGCCCAGCCCATCGGTCCACTCATAGCCCAGCTTGGGCCAAGTCTTGGCCCACTTTGTCCACCCGAGACCCAGTGTCATTTTTAGTAGAAAATAATAAAATTTTGGTGAAAAAATTATAAAAAAATGTTCAAGCTCACCCAGCCCCATCCTAAGCCCGAGTTAGGACCTAAACCTGCCAGCTCAACTTGTCGACCCTCCAAAGGCCCAAATATCTCCTGGGCCTGGGCCTGGGCCAAATTTTATGGCCCGTAGACTGGCCCTTTTCAGCCCGAATTTTGGAGGGAGAGCGCGTGGCTTGACATGGGCCAGCTCGAGCCCGAATGGCCCGGGCTGGTCCAAATTTACACATCTATAGTGCATATGATGATTATATTAAATTTTAGGGCGAATTATACTAATCGTCCTTATAATTTGAAACTTGTATCACTTTGATCTCTGACTTTTTAATTGTGACACATTTAATCTTGAATTTTGAATCTTGGTTCAAATAAGGACAATTGAAGATACCATTGCTCAATTTCAAGGGTAAAGTCATCAATTTGATAAAATATAAATTAATTTGACAAAAATAAATGTTAAAAAAATATTTTAAAATTTTTAAAAATAATTTCTGCCCACTAAAGATACAATTATATAAAATTGATAAATCTTTTAGACATTTATTTATTTATTTTTTTACCAAATTAATTTTTATTATGTGTTTTGGATGATGATTATGTAATGAGTGATTGTTAGACTTTTAATGTGTAATCGATATATTTAATATATGATATGTTTTAGTTTTAGATTTTTTGATTTAATGGATTGGTTTAATAATGACATCAAAGTTGTGGCCATATTTGACATTTAGAAAATAAAAACTAATTTAATGAAAATAAAAACAACCACCCATTACATGATTATCATCCAAATACATAATAAAAATTAATTTGATAAAAAATAAATAAATGTCTAGAAAATTTATCAATTTTATATAATTTTATTTTCAGTGAGTAGAAATAATTTTTTAAAATTTAAAAATATTTTTTTGACATTTATTTTTGTCAAATTAGTTTAAATTTTATCAAATTAACGACTTTGTCTTTAAAATTGAGCAATGGTATCTTTAATTATCCTTATTTGGAACAAGATTCAAAATTCAGGATCAAATGTGTCACAATTGAAAAATCAGGAACCAAAGTGACATAAAATCCAAACTATATGAATCATTAGTGTAATTCGCTCTAAATTTTATAACCAAATTACCTCATTTTATCTTTTGTAAAAATTTAATATAATCATCATGTGCATAGCACTTGACAATTTTTCATTAAAATATCTAACAGATAATTAACAGAATGATTTAAGATTCAAATTCAAATGGTTTGAGGGAGCTAATTGTTGGATTTAAAATATTAGGAAAGTAAAAAGTAAATGGTCGATAGTTTGAGAGGGTTTAATATAATTTTTCCTAAATTGTATGCATATTTAATCATGTACAAATATAATTACTAATTTTATATTTAATCATGTACAAATATAATTACTATTTTTTTTAAAAAACATTGTTCGAAAACAGACAATTTTTTTAAAAGCATAAAAAACATTTTAGTAAATAAATAAAAGAAAAATTACAGAAAAAAAAAACTCAAGATTTAAGTCTTGCAACAAAATAAATCCTGAATTTTTAATTTTATCAATTTAAATTTTAAACCTTTGATTTCATTTCAATCCAAACAATTTATCTATTTTTCTTAAGTAAAATAAATAGAAAAATATGAGTTTTTTTGATAAATCCTTTTTCCAAGAGTTTTATTCTATCAAACTCATATTCTTTTTTATTATTCCATTAGGTCTTATTTGAGGTAAGAAGACCAAAATACTCTCAATTTCTTCTGCCCCTTTTAATGTTGATATTTAATGTTAATTGTCATTATATTTTGGTAGTTTCCATGACTATTCCTATTCCCCATATCTTCACTATAAAAAAATGCATTAACTACACACTATTATTTAATATTGATATATAAATAATGCTATATGCACCAATTAGTGTACTAACTAGTATACCAGTTGATGATGTAACATAATTTAAGAGGTCTTTGATATTTGTAATGTGATTAATGAGTGGGATCAATAATAATATCATAATTAGTGTTGGTACACTAATTAATACACTAATTAGTGCATGTAGCACCACCGTTGATATATATTACACACACAAAATTAAATATGGTTCTTTATTGTCGTTATGTTTTGGTAGTTCTCATGCATCCAAATGTTGACTGTACGTGATAACATGAATATTTACATTAGATTATGTGAATGTGAATAGTCACATCATATGACGTTGTGATAAAAATGATGTTAAGGTTCACATTAACATTGCATTAAATTAGATAACCACAAGTCTCAATTTTCATTTGAATATAAATATGATTGTACATGATGGCATGAGTGTTCACATCAGATGACATGAATGTGAATATTCATATCAGATGATGTTGTAATAAATGTGATGTTAAGGTTTATATCGGAGATGAGAGAATGTTCACATTAATTTTAATGTGTTGTCAATTAAAAATATATTCATATTATATAATAATATAAAATAATAACATCAATATTATTTAATTTGTGTATGAAATTTCTTTATGTCTTAGTACTTTTCCTTCTCTCTCCTCCCCCCAACATTAAATATAAGAGTATAAGAGTCTAAGAAAATAGTGTAAATCAAGAAAAAAGGCTTTATGGAATAAAAGTATAAATACATGGGACTAAGTAGGTTAAAAAATTCTTTTATAGACTTCTTGGGTTAGAACACTTCTAAACATGATTTATCAATAAAAATAGACATTTTAGCCATTAAATTTAATTAAATCAGTATTTTAGACATCTTATATATACTTCCTATGAGTTTAATAATTAAAATATTCATTCTCCATTAGTTTTATTTAACAAAAATAAGTGAATGATTTACATTGAAAATAAATTAAAAATTAGAATTTTAATTGACAAAATTAAAAATTTATTTTGTTATAAGACTAAAATAAGAGAGATACACATATATACATGCCGAATAATTAGGAGATATTGGGAAATTAACTTTTTTAATAATTTTTTAATTTTTTATAAAAAATTTTTTAAAAAATAGAGAATAATTTGATAATACTTTTTGAATAAATTACAAATATAGCCTTTGAGATTTGTTTAAAATATGATTTACCCCTGTGATTCTATAAATTATATCTCACCATTGAAATTTTTAATTTCATAACAAATGACCATTTTTATTAATAAATCATCAAGTAAATTAAAATTATTTAATGCTGACAAAAATTTATTTCAATTAATAGTTTAGATTGGCTTTTTGGCTTTCGAAGGGTATTTTTGTAAATGCGAGCGTGCCAGCAAGGATCAATCAGTCCTTACAGAAATTATAATTGCCAACCAATTATCAGACGATTATGTTTTAGTTCATTCAGCCTCAATGAAGAGGACTTTTACTGGTGGCTTGACTTAGGAGAAATTAAGAGAAATAACAGTTAATATGAAGAACAATGGAAGTATTTCATTAAAATGAAAACTTACAATGGTCCAAACTTAGCCTCGTAGAGGTTTACAGCAACAATCTACTTGAATCTACTTGAAACTACTCCTATGAATGAAGTGCAGTGCAGGTATTTAAAGTGCAGGAATGTAAAGAACAGGTATTTAAAGTGCAGGAAAGGTAAAGACTGGAAATGTAAAAACTGGAAAAGAAAATATGTAAAGTAAGACTGGTTTGTATGATCTGAGTCTGGGGGCTTTTTCTGGGGACCTCCTTGCTATTTATACTCCTCAAGGATGACTATCGAACTGCACTTCAAACTGTCGAACTGCTCCTCCATGATCGCTGATCATGCTGCCTTAGAAGTAGTTCCACTACGCCATCACTTGCAATTGGGCTTCCCTCCTGTATTTGAATTTGAATATGAGTAACTGTTGAAGCCACGTCACCTTGTATCTCTTTACTGATCCAGTGCTACTCAGATCACGTGAGAACCAATTTTCACTGCCACGTGTACGATCAGGATCGAAGACTTGAGTAGTCTCCCTATATTACCCTTACTCTGCCACGTGTCGAACTGTAATTGGCTTTTACAAAATATGTAGCCAACATTACCCCCCGCACTAATATACCCAATACTTGGTGATATTAGTGGATCACAGTTTTTTTCCACACTTTTAGAACGTGCATGGAGTCTATCTTATGGAAACACAATCGTCATCTATTTGGTGATCATTTGCATTAACTCTCTTTCAATTTGTTGAACATCCCAATACCTTAGCATTCGAACAGACTATGGCTAAATCAACTTCCCTTTCTATTAATCAAGCATACGAAGAGCCATTGAGTAATGCTGCTTCCCCTCGAAAGAACCTCCACGCATTCATTAGCCACCTTTACCCGCCTTTCTATATTCAGGTTATGGGAGCCTTTGTAAATTACCAACCTTTGGACTACGAACACATTGTCCTTAATCCTTCGATTCAACAAGTTGCAGACACAGATACAAGAAGTTCTTCCTCTAACTCCCCATTGTACCTCGGACAAACTGCTCTCAAACCTTTGATTTGGCAAGTTGCAAATATGGACTTAGGAAACTCTTCTTCACAAAACTCTGCATGGGATGAAGCTACAACTTCTTCATCTTCTGGGGTTTCTGGCTGGACAAGCTGGTCAACACCTGAGACTTATGATTTGAGGAAACGAATCAACCATCATTTTGTTGAGTTCGCTGACCCTTTGGAGTTTCCTTCCTATGCTCGAAGTTCAGTGGTCTACCCTTACGTACCCATTGACCATCGACGCAGTTTGGAGGAGAACCTGCTTGTGGCATGGTACACATCCTCCATGCCTACAAAGATAATGCACGCTACCCGGCGCCCAGAAGAAGCACAAGGGTATAACCCATCATTCTTAGCCCAGAAGGCGAAGATTTGTTCTTCTGACTGGCTTAATTATATTAATGCCTTTGTTCCTTCTGCTCCCGTGTCATCTCCCATAATAGAAGCATCCACATCTTCTTCTCCATCCACATCTCCTTCTCCATCTTCTGAAATAGAGGCATCTACACCTTCTCCTCCGCCAACTCTTTGCTGGACAGAGAGACTGAGGCTTGCCCTTCCTATGGAAAAAGTCTTCCCACCTTACAAACCTCCACCTTCCCCCACTCCAGCTGAACGGAAACAAGATCAACTTCTGCTTGCAGCTTTCTCTCATTTGCCCTTCAATGTTCTTGAGGACGAAGTCCCTCTCAAGAACCTTCGATGGGCTTGTGATATTCTGACTAGGGGCCATGTCCTTAATCCCCTTGCCCAAGCAGAACTTCATATGTTCCTGGACCAACTTCCAGTGCTCTTCTACTGGCATCGAAATTCCATGGTCACTACATAATCTTTGGATCAACTTTCGTCTCTGCGAATTCATACCCAGTACGAAGCAGAGAACTTCATCGAAGAATTCGATGATTTTAAGAATAAAGATTCTGTGTATTGGGACGATTTGATCATAGACGAATTGGAACAAAGGTTGAGAGAGGAAGCTTTTGAAATAAAGGTTGAAGAGCTCTACTATGAAGTGAGAGCACATCAACTTATATAGCCAACATTAGAAGAAATAGAAGATATAATAAAGAAAGAACAAAAATTCATTGATCACTGTTGGACCAAATTTCATGACCTTGTTATTTATTCTATTCCTTATTTTTATGAGCTTGAGTTTATACCCAGATAGGGTCACTCGATGTAATTACTTTGGCTTCAATATAAATAGAATTCTACTGTATTTGGCATTGCTTGACCCTGTTTCCTTTTGTCTTCAAAAGCCAATTCAGAGCTTCGAACTGAACAAACTCATTCTTCGAAACTGGACACAATTGTTAAAACACTTAAATCAACATGAATCCTTCCAACTTTTGGAATAGAATTGACAATTCTGCTGATCTTCATTTAAAATCAGTGCTTCAAATTTTAACAATCTTATCCTTCGAATATAGATCCAATCACTTCCAATAAGGATGCTGAGATGAATTGTCCAATTTATGGACTGTGGTTACCAACTCTTGTTGATTTTTGTTTGAAATTGGTGCTTTGAATTTTAACAATCTTTTCCTCTCAAAGCCTGTTTTAATCATAACCAAAATATGGTCATGGTTAATACTGACTAGTTTTCCGACAGTCCATACTTACAACAATATGGAAATTGCCCTTGGGGTACACTGTTTTAACCGAACGAACAATTCTCTCTGTAACTACAAACCAACTATTGGTTTAAATGTTTCGAACAACAATTCACATCCTTAAGAGGCCTTAAGCTTTGCCTCAAGGGTACTACTTTTGTTAAGAAACCTATTACAGGTCTTTGATCTCTTCTAAGTAAACCCATCCTTGAGTATCCTTACATTTTTAAGCATCTAGTATGCTTCGAAGCCGATTTTTGTATTTCGAAGCCGTTGTTGTTTGATTTTGGCGCCAAAATCTGGTTTCGAAGCCAAACACTTTATTTCGAAGCTGATCTCGGCATCTGGGCTGTGTTTTTCCCTCCAAAAGTATCAATATTGAAGGAAATTTTTCGTATTCATACTTCTAGTACTTAGCGACTTACGCAATATATCTTTCAGACACAAAGGCTTTAAAAACCCTTTCGTTTCGTGCTCTGAAATCACTTGCTCTTTTAACGCACAAACCCTTCTTTCTACCGATCTTCTGTTAACCCTCTCTTCCTTACTGCTTGCTTCCAATGGATCCCTCCTCGCTAAAAGTGCTTGCTGGTGACTGTATCAGCCCCACCATGGCTTTGAAACGATGTATTGATAAAGAAATCGCCAAGCTAACAACTGGTGGGCCAAGCGCCATAGATGGACGTCTCTTTGTCCCTCGTCATAGCAACCAACAAGAGTACGTTCTAGGTCCCATCTTTCGGGAAGCTCCTGACCAACTCCCAGCTTTATACCCTTATTTGGAGGATCACTTTCTTCTCTACGAAGGAGGGCTTGACTGGAGCAATTGGAGAATGACCCGGCCTCATCGCTGCTGGCCGACATTGAGAGCTGAATGGGAGGAATGGTATGACAGGGTTGTGCCTGCGAGAGAAGATGACCTACAGGAGCTCTGCAACCTCGACACTCTTCGTCTTTCCAGGTTCATCATTCCTGAGGATCCCTTTTTAATCCCTGCTGCTCTATGTTTTTGGAATATGGCTTTTAATTTCTTCCAATTTCGGTGCGGCATGATGGCCCCCACCATTCTTGATATTTGCCATCTTTTAGGGCTTTCACCCCATGGTTCTCCTTTTACTTCCAACTACTCGGACCTCCCTGCCAAATTTTCCCTTCCAGCCTTAAACTCTTCTTACAGTGACTTCGTAAAGGCTAAAAATAAAAGGGAAGGCCCCGTGAGAGACAGAGAACTATTTTCCTTCATTTTATACTGGTTGTGCAAATTTCTCTTTTGCACCTCATCTCAGAGGATTATGCCTGAGTTCGCTCCACTTGCGAAGACACTTGTCTTAAAAAAACATATAGCTCTTGCTCCTTATCTTTTAGGTCATGTTTACAGAACTTGTTCCCAATTTTGTGAAAAACCTCTTGATGTTAACCAAGGAGGTCCCCTTTGGGTGCTCCAGGTCTGGCTTTTTGCCTATTTCACTGATTTGCACCAAAAATGCCTAAAATTCCTTGTTCAGGACCCTAGCACCTATGGGGAAAAGTATGCTAGGATTGCTCTTTACCCTACTTCTTTTGCTTATTACTTTGCCTTCTTTTACCAACTCCCTATTTCTCCTCCTGCTTCTCTTTTTCGTCTTTTTGACACCAATAAAGGACCTGCTTGGCTGCAAACTTTTATGGCTGATAGAGAATGCTCCACCTCACCCCACAAAGATATGTGGGCTTCAATTTTGTTACCGAGGGAGCTGTTCATTGGTACTTTAAACCCTCGAGGTTATAAATGCATATCTGAGGTGTACTGCCCCTCTTAGTTTGCCAGACAATTTGGGCTCACTCAAGGGATACATGTTCCACTTTGCAGTCTCTCGAATGTACACCTTACAGCTAGAGACTTGAGAATATCTAAATCAAAGCTAGAGGCAGCAATACTCAAACTGCTGAAGGAATTGAGTGAATTTCAATTTATCCATTTTCTCCCATCTGGCTTAGTTTTGAAAAGATTCCAGAACTGGTGGATAGCCAATATGGAAGTGCGTCTATCTGCACACCCTCATGACTTGTTAATAGGGTTGGGAGTGCCTTCGAAGGCTAAGTCAGTGACAGTTGAGAACATTCCTCCCTTTTCTGCAGCTGCCACAACTTCTCCTGTAGCCTCACCTCTTCCAGCTAGAGTTACCAGAGCTGCTTCGAAGAAGGGTAAGCATTTTTAAGTTCCTCTTTCCTTCAACTCTTTTATTTATCTCCTCTATGTTCACATATTTTAGTGCAAGATCTCCACAAGAAGAATCTCCTAAAAGAGCTGAAACTCTAGCTGCTCTCAAGGCCAGACAACAGCAAAAAAAGAAAAGAAAACTGGTACTCACTTCTGAAGAATCTGAATCTCAAAATGAAGAGAGAGAGATTGCGCAAGAGCAAGAAGCACCATTACAATGAAAGACGAGAACAAGGGTGGCTGCCCCCTCTTCTGTTTTGGTCGAAGATCCAAATTCCAAGACAGTTGACAGAGCAATGGAACAGGAGCTTACTTCTGAAAAACTTGATCCCCACATTAAAGAGAGAGAGGTTGAGAAGGAGCCAGTAATATCATTGCCAAGAAGGTAGAGAAAGAAAGTGACTGTCCCTACTACTGACTTGATTGAAGATCCTATCCATGAAGCTACTGCCAAGGCAGTGGAACAAGAACATTCCAAAGCAATGATCGTCTTTGAGAGGGCTGAGAAAAGACAGCAGCAACAATTTCTGAGGGATGAAGTTGCTGTTGCTGAGGCACTACAAAGGGAAGCTGCAAGAAGGCAACAAACTGCTAAACATTACTCTCTTCGCAGCTCTCCCATCAGTGCCAGCGCTTCTGGAACAAGTAATTACTTTCATGCTTCTACTGTTTTGCCTTACCAAATTTTGACACTAGAGCTTGACTTTACGTCTCTTCCTTTTGTAGCAACAACTACTGAGGTTATACTTCCAATCAGGACTCCTTTAATTTCAATTGAGGTTGATCAAATGCAGAATGTGAAAGCCATTCAGATAATACTTCTGCTTCCTAGGCCCACATTTCATGTACCCCCTTTGAGCCCTAACATTCCTTTAACTCTTTCTTTTGGTTTGACTCCATATCTTCCTCATTTGACCCTTGACACTTCTCTTTCACGCCTTGCTCCCCCTCCTCCTCCTAAGGAAATCCTAACTGCTACTCCATCTATAATGACAGTTGACTCCCCTATTGAGGGTGCTGGTAGTTCTCCAATTCATGGTTCATTATCTTTACCTACTTCCAGCCCTTCTTCACTTGATTCATTGGTGGCTAAGACCATAGAGGCTACCAAAGATGCTTAATCCATTTCTCCTATCCTCATGCAGTCCTTTACGCCTTCTACCACAACTCTCTCTACACCCCTCATGTCTATGGATGAGGTAGATGTCTTCGAAGCAAGACTAGCTAGTCTTTTTGACATACCTTCTACCTCTCCAACATTCAATGTTGAAGCTGAGCCATTAGTCTTGGCTGACTCTTTGCTAGAAATTCTCGAGAGTTCTTTTTCTTCCAGCAACAAGCCTTCTGCACCTTCAATAGACCTGGACACATGTCTGGAACTGCTGATTTCCTTTTCGAGGATTCCCTTCGAGGCTTTACAGAGGCCTATAATCAGAAATGGGTTCCTCTAGTGCTGCAAACTTGCTGAGCAGTCAGGCATGGATGTTTCAAGTCATTTATCTCAGGCAGCAGCTACTGTCGATTTTTACATCAGCATTTGCCAAGCTTCCAAGGCTGAGGATGAGGATTTGGCTGGTGACCAGAGTTTTGTTTCCCAAGTACATACCGAAGTATCAAAGCTTAAGGAACAACACTCCTCTACCTCCCACTTTCGAGTCCAGTTGCTAGAGAGGAAAGCTCAACTTGAAGAGGAGCTAGCTGCAGTAAATCGAGCTTTAGTTCGAACTGATACAAAATTGCAAATCACCAACCAGGGACTGGCTGATCGAAAGGAAGAGATGGCTGCAGCTATTCAACTAGTTCCCTCACTTAGCAATAGGAAATCTATTGTACAAAAACAATTAAAACATTGTAATGAATTTTGGGCCAATTTGTGACAAAATGTACTTAATTCTTTATGAAAGCACAAATTTTTGTCTATCATTTGAGCAATCTTTGTGTTCTTGTATATAGTGTTTATTTTATCCCTTGTGTTTCTCAAATGGTTGGAAAATAAGGCTTTAAATCTGCCATTAATCTTTTTGGGATGCACATAACCATTCAAATTTCTCAAATGGTATGTTCCAAAAGGCAGAACTCTATGAATCTGATATGGCCCTTCCCAGTTAGGTGACCATTTGCCAAACTTATGGCTCTTAATCCCTATTGGGAGTATTGTTTTCCATACCAAATCACCTTCATCAAAGCCAATGTGTTTGACTTTCTTATTATAATTCTTGGCTGCTTTCTTCTTTTGGAAAAGAATGCTATTTAATGCCAAAATTCTGGCCTCATCTATGCCTTCTAATTCCAAGCACATACTCTGATGGTACTGCTCCGGATCTAACTGGTCTTGGCATCTTACCCTCAAAGATTTAACATTAATCTCCACAGGTAACACTGCATCATGCCTATATACTAAGGCATAAGGAGTGACTCCTGTGCTTGACCTTGGAGAAGTTCTGTAAGCCCACAAAACATCCAACAACAAGTTATGCCAATCCCTAGGATTATCTTCCACAACCTTTTGTATTCCTTTTTTCAAGGACTTATTGGATGATTTAGCTTGACTATTGGCTTGTGCATAATAGGGTGTGGAATTAACAAGGCTAATTCCAAACTCTGCCACAAAAGACTTCACCATTTTCCCATCGAACATAGTCCCATTGTCCACAGTTATGGTTTGTGGGATGTCAAATCTATGGATCAAATCTTTAATGAACCCAATGACTTCTGTCTGGTCTACAGCCTTATATGGTTTGGCTTCGACCCACTTAGTGAAGTAATCAGTGGCCACTAGAATGAAATAATGATGCTTTGAAGAAGGTGGGTGTATTTTTCCCATCATATCCATGGCCCATCCTCTAAAAGGCCAAGGCTTCATTACTACATGTAGGTCAGTTATGGGCACATGCCTTATTGTGCCATGCTTTTGGCATGCCTGGCAACCCTTTGCATATTCTATGCAGTCTTTAAGGATAGTTGGCCAATAGTAGGAATGCCTTCGAAGCAGCCATCTCATCTTCACACCAGGCTGATGAGCACCACAGATGCCTTCATGAACCTCAGCCATAGCTGTTAATGCTTCTTTTGGACCTAAACATTCTAGCAACAAACCATCTCCCCCCCTTTTATAGAGAGCATTACCATATATCATGTATTGCATGGACTGCAATTTAATTCTCCTACTGGCCTTCGAAGATGGACCAACCAAGTACTGCATTATTGGATGTCTCCAATCTTGTTCTTGTAAGTCATTATGATTGACTTCCAAGATCACATTCCTTTTATTCGAAAGTGGTATCAATTTCTGATATGTTGTTTGGCTTATGTCCCTTTGGGCATTAACCCTTCTCTTGAAGTTCGAAGCTTTCTGAGCCACATCATTAGCTCTATTATTCGAGAATCTTGGAACATGAGTTACATTTGCTATTTGAAATTGAGAAAGCAAATGTAATGCAACAACATAGTATGGCAAAATACTTATGCTTTGACACTTGAAAATCTCTTTCACTTGGTTAACCACCAATTGAGAGTCTCCAAATATGTCAACTGCATGTACTTGTAATCCAATAAGGATTTCTAGTCCCACTATTAAGGCTTCATATTCAGCCTGGTTATTGGAACAGCTAGTTTCATCCGCTCTGAAACCATGTGTGGTCTCTACCCCTTGTAGAGATTTAACCACAATACCAATTCCAATTAAGCCATTGGCTTTCGATCCATCGAACCACATCTGCCATGGCTCAACACTAGCCATGCCAAGTTCCATTATCTCTTGGCTCTCTGCTTGAGATGGATGGTCTGCCAGAAAATTGGCCAGAACTTGCCCTTTTACTGCCCTTTGAGGGACATATTCTAAATGAAATTTTGATAAGGCTAGTATCCACTTGCCAATTCTTTCCCTCAACATAGGTCTAGATAACATGTACTTAACCAAATCTGTGGTTGCAATTACCAAGACAGTTGTAGGTAAAAGATAATATCTTAATTTCATTGCAGCAAAATACAAAGCAAGACACAGTTTTTCTGCAACTGAATATTTACATTCACAAGAATTTAAAAACCTACTAAGGTAATAAACAGCTTGCTCCTTGCCTTCTTCATTGTCTTGGGCCAAGAAAGCTCCCAATGAATCTTCTGCTGCAGCTATGTACAACTTCAAGGGCTTATTACCCTTTGGTGGCATCAGCACTGGAGGGTTGGCCAAGTAGGCTTTGATACCTTCGAAAGCAATTTGATGCTTTGCTGTCCACACAAATTCCTCTTCATCTTTCAGCCTTAACAAGGAAGAAAATACTTTAGTTTTTCCTGCAGTGTTAGAAATGAACCTTCGAAGAAAGTTAACCTGTCCAAGGAACCTTTGTAATTCTTTCTTACTTGATGGAGGCCTAGCTTCAATGATGGCTTTGGCTTTATTCTGATCAATCTGTATTCCTTTCTTGTGCACTACATAACCCAAGAAGTTTCCAGATGATACGCCAAAAGCATACTTAAGAGGATTGAGCTTCAATTTGAACTTTCTCATTCTTTCAAAGGTTGCTTCTAAGTGAAACAAATGCTCCTCCATGGATTGGGATTTAACTACAATGTCATCAATATAACATTCCAAATACCCTCCAATGAGGTCATGAAAGATAGTGTTCATAGCTCTCTGATATGTAGCTCCAGCATTCTTCAGGCCAAATGGCATTTTAAACCCATTCGAAGGTGCCAATATTCCCAGGACATCTGAATGCTGTCTTGTGGATATCCTCCTCTGCAATGCAGATTTGGTTATAACCAGAATGTCCATCCATCATTGATAAAACTTGATGCCCTGCTGAACTGTCTACCAACAGATCCACTATAGGCATAGGGTACTCATCTTTTAGAGTTGATAGATTTAAGTTTCTGAAGTCAATGCATACCCTCATTTTACCATTCTTCTTGACTACAGGCACAATATTAGATAGCCATTCAACATACCTGGCTGTCCTAATAAAGCCTGCCTTGAGTAGTCTAAGAATCTCTTCCTTGACTTTCTGAATTACTTCTGGACTCATTCTTCTTGGTTTCTGCTTGTATGGCTTGAAGTTAGGCTTCATAGGGAGCCTATGTTCCACTAATGACCTATCCAATCCTGGTAGTTCATTATAAGACCATGCAAAGCAATCTTTGTATTTCTTTAGAACAACCAACAACTGGTCCCTGTCCAAAACATTCAAACAAGCACTTATATAGGTGGGCTGTTGTATAGAACTTTCCCCTAAATTTACTTCTTCTAAGGGGTCTTGTGTCTGAGAACTTATTGAAACTTCTTCCTTGGTTTCTTCTACCTTCGAAGCAATCTTTTCGCTTTGTTTTGCCCCCAGGTTCTTTAGTTCAACATCTTTTCCCTTCTCCTCATAGACAAAATCTGTCCATAAGGCATCCTCTTCCTGTATCTCCTGGACTTTTGTTTCAATGTCCAATGCACAGTATTTACCAAGGGTCAAAACTCTGACCTGTGGCTGCTCCTGTTTGCAGCCAATTATCATGGCTTTTCTCTCTTGCTCCTGTACTTTCTGGACTATTGATTTTACATCCAATGTTGAGAATTTAATTAGAGCCAAAGACTTGGCTTCTTGTTCTTCATCTCTTTGCCTATAACCAGGCATCATTGTCATCCTTAATGACAATCTCTTCATCAGCACTCTCTTGGACTAAGTGCTTCAAATGTGTCACTTCCTGTGAAAACCCGTATTTTTGCATATTAAATTATTTTGGTAATTATATTTAGCTACTTAAATTTTGTAATCAACATCTATAATCCAATTCTATAACAACATTTTGTGACGAAATTCTATAATTAACTTTTCATTATTTAATTAGTGCAATTTTTATTTTCATAGTATTATTATTATTGTTGTCGTTGTCATCGTCACTTTTATGACTACACAAATCTGATTCTTAATATATATTATTCTGTATAATCGTTCTATATAAAGTTTTGCATTAATAATTTGTGGACAAGAAAATTAACCCAGGGATATTAATTGGTTCAATCTCAAGTCTTTTAGTTACATATAATAATATTATAACATTAAGTCAATTAATAGTGATTATTAAATTATTAAATTATAATGTTAATAGCATCATAATTAATACCAATATTAAATTCTTTTAAATAAATTTATTTTTGTTATTAAATTTTTGTATCTAAATACAGTTGTGGAAACTAAATGATTTAAACAAATAATAATTAAGATAGCTAGAGGATAGTAGGAAGCAAAACATCTAGTGACTATGTTATATATATACATTGATTTTTATAACTTTAAAAAGAAAAAAAAAAAAAAAAGAAATCAGAATTTATTGGGCAGGGAAAGTCAGCCCCATCTTTCCAAGAAAGCTGCTGTGGGACTGTTGGAGGCATGCCAATGCATGCTAAGGCATGCATACATCTACACACTCTAGGTGGCCTACCTTGTAGGTAATATTTCCTAAGGCAAGAGGAAAAAATAAAATAAAAATAAAATAAAAAATATGCCTCCAAATTCCTACAAATAGAACACCATTCCAGCCCAGCCATTCTACTTCTCCGGCTGTGAGAGAAAAGAAAGAGTGGAGAGGAAAAAGAGAGTAGAAAAGAGAAGAGAAAGAAAGGAGGAAAAAAAAATGGAGAGGGTACTTGGTGAATACCAATTTCAACTTAGTTTGAGAAGTGTTTGCAAAAACTCTTGAGGTAAGAATACATCACCTCTATCCTCCCTTAGATACCTCTAACTGAATTTATATAATTTATATATGCAAGACTAAGCATGGTTAAGTCATCTATAGTAAAATAGTCCATGCATGTTTAAAACCTTGATAGGATGAGGGTTTCATTATGTTATAATTTCATATTCCTTCTTGCAAACATAGATATATGGCTTAGCTACTGTTTTTTTTATGTGTTCAATATTTTCCATTGTTGAAATAATCTTGCAAAAGAGTAAAATAAGATGAGAATGGCTTCCCTTTACTTGAAGCATAGATTCTTCTCATTGTTTCACACTTTATCGGGTGAAAAGAGGGCTCTAATAAATTGAAAATAATGGATGCTAAAAATCTGGGTATACTGGAAGTATATATAGATGTCATACACTGTGTAAATTTTTTAAAAAATCATCGGACACCATTTTCTTACCGAAACAAATATTTTCCCTAAGTGTCGCTTACAACACAACAGAAGCAGTGACTTCAAACAGGTCCTATTTTCTCTACAAGTGGTATTTTTCTGCACGACTACTTGGAAAAGTTAGATTTTTAAGTTACCTTTCAAACGCTGCTGGTTTCATAATTTTTTATTTAGTATTGAGAGAGAAAAGCCAATTTTTCCAAAACGTGACAGAATCTGTCCAGTTTTATTATAAAAATTATTTGACCATCTTTGAGTGGTTTTCAGTCTTCACATTCTTTTGGAAATATGTTTGAAACTCAAAGATCTAGCAAAGAATTCTGACCATGCCTCTTTTCGACACCATTTGAGGACCCTTTTTATTTTTCAAACACAGAACACCTGTGCTGACGTTTTCATGGCCTGAATATATCTTTTTACTTCATTGCTGTTTGGAGGCAGCAGCAACACTAACTTTACCAGGTCACTGTTTATTCCACAGGATAAAATTTCAAGTGGTTCAAATCGGAAAAGTTAGATTTTTAAGTTACCTTTCAAACGCCGCTGGTTTCATAATTTTTTATTAAGTTTTGAGAGAGAAACACAAATTTTTCCACAATGTGACAGGATCTGTCCAGTTTTCTTAGAAAAATTATTTGACCATCTTCCGTCGAATTTCAGTCTTCGAATCCTTCTGGAAACATGTTCTAAACTCAAGGATCTAACATGCTGTTCTAACCATACCTTCTTTTGACACCGTTTGAGGCTGCTCTTATTTTTCCAACACAGATTACCTGTGCTGGAAGCACTATAGCTCACTGTCCCAGAAAAAACCAGTTTTCTTCCAAAATTTATTTCTCCCTTTAAAAACCGTTTTTAGCTCTGGTATTCTTCTCGGAATATCCTCCTAACTCAATGAATTAGCACCAGTTAAAATATCGTAATGATTGAACATCGTTTGGTATGAGTTTCATTTTTTTTTTTACATACAGTGCTGAAAGAAGTAGTGTGTGAATTCCAAAGAAATTTTGTGATAATTCCTAAGACATTCTATCATATTTATTTTGGTTGTCATACACGATTGTGTTGTGCTATATAAACATTATGTCACTGTAGTTTTCAAACTAAAACTCTACATGCATCAAAGTGTGAATGGGACAAAGTAAAGGGACACGGAATCGAACAGATACATTAAAATTTAAAGGTGATGGAGTGAGCACGGTTTAGAATTTTGCGCAAGTGAGTTGCGAACCCTAACATGGCACGGGAAGGTATTTCGGCTCTTATCGGTACAGGCGATATAAGGTTGGTGGTGCGGGTGTCACAACATAGACCGTTCCCTTGAGGCAGACCGTGATGTCACGACTCGGGTACGTAACCCTGGTGCATGGGCATCATTGGTAGTTACAGTAAGTAACGTTTGAATATTTGACCAAGGGGGAGTCAGAATTGCCCGTGGCCATTGTTAAGCGGTTGAGTGGAAATAGTGCTCCGCGGGGAGTTACTTAAACTTATCTGATGAATTGTATCTATGTGACTTTAAAAGAAAAGTGTGCATATTCCTTATGATGAATCACTATTTCCGTTGCCATTTTATTCATTATTTATTTATCTATTGTTATTATTTTAACTGTTAGCATTTTTATTATGCTTATTAAACGCAGCTTATCATTCTGTTATTACATAACAATTATTATTTATGAGTATTATTATCGGGGTGGGTATTTTCGGGTTGTAGTATATTACTGAGCTCGTCGCTCATTGGCATTCTCGTTGCCCTGGCGTTTTATGCCAAGTACCGAAGAAAACGAAGGAAACACCGAGGTCGTGCAAGGTGACATTCAGCCTTAGTTAGCTTGAAGAGTCCCCAAATTCTACGAACCATTTCATACATTTCCTAGCCTTCTCTAGCTTTCTTTCGCAACTGTTGTAATTTCTTTTGTGTACCGAGACTAAGTTTTAAGTTTTATTGGAATTGTAATTTGAAAACTTTAAATTTGGAGGTTGTTAATGTCTGGATAATAGTGATGGTAAATTTGGTGGCAACATTGATGAGGATTCTTAATTACGAAAATTGATTTTAAGTTTTAAACCTTATTATGATGTCCTTAAATTTTGGGGCGTCACACTTCCTTATCAGCCGTTACTTCGGCTGAGCCATCAGCTTTCCTCAGTATACTGAGTGGTGTTACTCCCTCAATATACAGTTTGGCCTCTGCGAAGTCTGCACAGGCTATGAAAGGTTGAGGATCTGCATCAATCTCCTCTGTCTCTCCATTGCCCAAAGCCATCATGATTTTCTGATGCAAAGAGGAAGGCACACATTTGTTAGTGTGGATCCAATCTCTCCCAAGTAAAGCATTATACTTAGCATTACTGTCAATTACGAAGAATGCTGTCATGCAGTCCCTGGTTCCCACACTCAAGTTAATGGGCAGAATCCCCTAGGCCATCTGTTTGTCTCCAGTGAAACCAGCAATGGTTGTGCTGGTTGGGATCAACCTAGGATTCCTTTTCCCTAGTTTCTTCAAAGAAGATTTCGGTAGTAAGTTCACTGCTGCCCCATTATCTATCAGGACTCGGTTCAATTGTATCCCATCGAAGAAAGCCTTGATGTACAAAGGCTTGACATGTTGTGTCATAGCATTCGAGAGATATTCAAAAGGATATGAGAGGTTAATGCTCACCTCTTCTTCACTCTCATATTCAGTTTCCATTGGGGTAGCCATTTCGGAATCATCATGTACCATACTCACTTGTGAATCTTCACTAGAGACTGGAATTTGATCAATTTCTTGACTATCTTGGTTCTCATCCCCAGCTTCGAACTCGTGAGGTAGTATATGTACCATATTGACTGATACTGGGGGAAATGAGCCAAACTGGATGGCTGGCTGTGCCTGTTTCCCCTCTTGGCTACCTTGCTCAGTTACTTCAGAAGCATCCTGCATGTTGCATTCTGGCACTTCACTGCTAACAGGTTCCTTCGAATAGTTTTCCTCGACTGGTTTTTCAACCAAAAATGTTTGTTCAGCCATGAAGGCTTTGAACATTTCTTCTTCCACTATTTCTTTCTTTTGGCCTATGCTAATCTCTTCTTCTGTCTCGCTACCACTCTCCATCAGAGCCTTCTCCAGCCCTGCTAAACTAGCCTTCTCTCTGGCTTTTAGTTCAGAATGAACCTTGGCCAACTGTTCTCTGCTGCAAACCACTTTGTTCTGTAGAATTGGCTTTGGAGCATGGTCTGACTTTGGATTTTCCTTTCCTTCTGTCTTGACTAGTGAAGAACTCTCTCCACTTTCTTTCAGATCTTGCTGGTACTGGATGTACCTGCGCTGAATCTTTCTCCTTTGTGATCTTGAAATGACTGGGACCATATCTGGTTCCTTTGTCTTTGGATGTTTAAGTAATACCCAATTATTCGGAGCCACTAAAGGAGGTTTGACCATCCTGCCTTGGTTTCCAACATCCCTTTGGATAGGCGCTTCCCTAGGCTTGCTCTGCATTACAAACCAATCTGGGACCTCAGGTACCCACGAACTTACTGATCCAGATGTTGAACTGTTTCCTTCTACCTTCGAAGCCATCTTCGAAACTGGCTGTGAAGGTAAGTGCTTGGCTCTGACCTCATGTTTCGAGCCTGATTCAGACCTTCGATGGAAGTAGCCACTTTCTGTCCTGCGTGAAGTTGGTCTAGGGAGCCAATCTCTGGCTTTGCTCCCATAACCTGAACTCCTCTCCAGTCTTTTTTCAGAATGACTGCTCTCTATTCTGTAATAGTTAGGTGGCCTAGACTCATACAAGGGTCTCTTGCCATTAGCATGCATTCTGTCCACTGCAGGCTCAACCACTAATGGCCGTTGCCTGTCACTAGCCGGATACGGCCTTTTGTTGTAAGCATTGGTTGATTTAGGACGTCTCTGTACATCCCTGTAATATTGCTTCCCATCGACTGGAAGGCCTTTCAACCATTTGTAACTCAGTCTGCACCTGGACACATCCTCTGCATTACAGCTGCTTCTAAGGAATCATCATCCAGTGCTTCTTCATCAGAGTCTCCCCTCTGGCATGAGAAACCTTGTCCAATGGCTGGTAGATTTCCACTGTCCTTCTTGGTAGTTGTCTGGTTGGCAATATGCATCTGCACATTGACCTCTTCCAATTCCTGCAGAGATAAATTCTGGAAGTTTGGTATAACAACATTAGCTGCGCTTTCTCCAACTTCTGGAAATGGATTACTGTCAATCCCCATGGTCTTTTCTGCTTTGGTTCGGAATTTCAAACTTCCTTTCCGAATTTGTTCTTGGATCCTGTCTCGAAAAACAATGCAGTTTTTAGTCGAGTGAGACCAAGAGTTATGCCATTTACAATATACTTTTCCTTTAAGTTCATCTGGAGATGGCATTTTTACTCCCTTTGGCAACTTAAGGAAATTGGCCGCAAGCAAATGATCAAAAATGTCATCTGCTTTAGTTAAATCGAAAGAGTACTTCCTGTGAAAGTCTTTCTTCTTAAACTGCTGGTCAATTGTTGTATCCTTATGAATTAATGCTTCACAGATTACAAGTTCTTTGCCCACAATCTCTGCTGCATCGATCTCATAATTAAGATCTCTATAATATGTCTTATACGATGCATTATTTCGATCTTGTTCCTCTTCTAATAATGCTTCATATCGAGACACCTTATAGGTTAATTTCACCAAATCTCTAAATTCAGTTGAGTCAAACTTCTTTCGAAGCCTGAATTCTAAGCCATTTTGAGCCAATCTTATGAATTCTGGCTCTGGCAGGATGACTCTACATTTATTTCCAGCCCTTTTAAATTTGGCAATAAACTGAGTGGCCTTTTCTTCAGGCCTTTGACTCAATCTTGCCAAGTCTGCCATGGAAACCTCTGGCTTCGATTGGAAGAATTGGGCATGAAATGCCTCTTCCATTTGTTGCCAAGTTTGAATGGAGCCAGGTGTAAGGTTAATGTACCATACAAATGCTCCCCCAGTTAGAGAATTTGGGAATAATCTTAGTTTCCTATAGTCATGATTAGTAAATTCACCGCATTGAGTAGCAAATCTAGCAATATGCTTTACTGTTGATTGATTTCCACTCCCATAGAAAAGGGTAAAATCTGGTATCCTGAAACCCCTTGGGTATTCATGTACCCTATCCACCCACTCTGGGTATGGCTTTTTGTATACAGGAGTCTGGACCCCCCGAGCCATCGGTCCACACATCTCCCTACCAATATCAACAATTTGGTCCCTAGGGACCATATTTTGTGCCTGCTGAACCACTACTGGAGGAACAAACACAGGGTTTGGTGGACAAACTTGTGCTTGTGGTCCTCTTGGTCCGTAAGGTGGTACATTTGGGACTGGTTGTCCCTATGGTGCAGGTTGCTGTTGGGGGTATGGGTAACCCCTTTTCAGCCTGGCCTGCGAAGGGACCTGCGAAAGGTATTGGAACAGGTGTTGTGTCTCTGCCATTTGCAGGAAAACCCTCCAACCCCCCGGGTATAAATTCAAATAAGGGATTAGTGTACCCCCATTGTGCCAGGTATGGCTTCGAACATGGGATTTGTAACCATTCTTATGCCGGTTTCTTGTACTTGACCAGATCCGCCAACTTGTGTGGCTTCATTGTTGAGTACTGAGGCATTTTGGCCTGCTACAGGTCTCGAAATGGGTTCATACCAAGACTGAGGCGATGGTCTTTCATAATTCCGATTACTAGTTTGACCATTAGAATACCCATTAGCTTACATAGGCTGTTTATCTCTAGCCAATCTTTGTTGAGGGACATTTAAAACTTCCTCTGTGTGTCTTGTGTTAGTTGGTTGGTGGTTATTCATTCGATCTAAAAAGGATGTTGCCCACCTTTCCATTGTGTTCATTAATTGTTGTCCCATGGCATCTACTAGGCCATCCCATGGATTTGTTGGTTGAGTAGATGGAACAGTGGATGGTCCAATTCCTTGGTTTCGTCCAATATTATGAATATATGGTTCTTGTCCAGAAGTACTGGTCTGTTCGACCATAGGTTCTGATAACATGGGAGTTTCCACAAGATGTGTTACCACATTATCCTCTGGATTAGGTATTTCTACCTCTCCTTCTACGTCTTCTTCGAAGCGTTCATTTTCTCCTTGTCGTCTTCGTCTAGCCATTTTAAATTTGTCCCACCGGGCGTGCCAAAAATATATGTTGGCTTTTTGGCTTTCGAAGGGTATTTTTGTAAATGCGAGCGTGCCAGCAAGGATCAATCAGTCCTTACAGAAATTATAATTGCCAACCAATTATCAGACGATTGTGTTTTAGTTCTTTCAGCCTCAATGAAGAGGACTTTTACTGATGGCTTGACTTAGGAGAAATTAAAAGAAATAACAGTTAATATGAAGAACAATGGAAGTATTTCATTAAAATGAAAACTTACAATGGTCCAAACTCAGCCTCGTAGAGGTTTATAGCAACAATCTACTTGAATCTACTTGAAACTACTCCTATGAATGAAGTGCAGTGCAGATATTTAAAGTGCAGGAATGTAAAGAACATGTATTTAAAGTACAGGAAAGGTAAAGACTGGAAATGTAAAAACTGGAAAAGAAAATATGTAAAGTAAGACTGGTTTGTATGATCTGAGTCTGGGGGCTTTTTCTGGGGACCTCCTTGCTATTTATACTCCTCAAGGATGACCATCGAACTGCACTTCAAACCGTCGAACTGTTCCTCCATGATCGCTGATCATGCTGCCTTAGAAGTAGTTCCACTACGCCATCACTTGCAGTTGTGCTTCCCTCCTGTATTTGAATTTGAATATGAGTAACCGTTGAAGCCACGTCACCTTGAATCTCTTTACTGATCCAGTGCTACTCAGATCACGTGAGAACCAATTTTCACTGCCACGTGTACGATCAGGATCGAAGACTTGAGTAGTCTCCCTATATTACCCTTACTCTGCCACGTGTCGAACTGTAATTGGCTTTTACAAAATATGTAGCCAACAGGTAATGTTAAGAATTTTAACTTTCTAATTAATTTTGTTCAATAAAAATTTTAACCGAGAGATATTTATAATTTTCTAAATTATAATAAATAATTCGTCAATGAATGTGTTTGTAATTTGAGAGCCACCATCGTAGATAACCTTTAAGCATCTTATAACTAAAAAAAGAAAGAAATATGTTTCATATTTTTTTAATCATAATTAAAAAAAAAAGTTATAACGAAATACACATAAGATATAATCAAATATTTTATGAGTAATAACTAAAATAATATTATAATTATAAAAAAATTAATCATAATCAAAGAATAACATAATATAATTAAGAATGAATATGATAGATCTCTTTTAAGAGATGTGTATAGTAAAAATTTTCATGGCAATTTACGTACTTTTTTTAAAACTTACTCTAATAAATAAGAAAAAATTATTGATTGTTCCAAGGGTCATAATTTATCATATTTTATCATATTTTTCAATTATTTAATATAAATTTATGAATCCTATCTCCTTTACCAATCCCAACCTTATTAAAACACTGGTGCCCAAGACAGAATAATGCTAGATGTATACTAACTAATATATTAATAAATAATGTGACATAATTTTAAAAATATTAGATATTTATAATTTATAGATAAAATCAATAATAATAATATAACATTAATTAATACACTAATATATATATAGATATATTAATCAACAATGATTCATTTCACTAAAAATACTATTACTAATAGCATTAATATATTAAAAAAGTAAAAAAAAAAAAAAATACAACTCTAAAATCAAAACATCACATCATTACTGATAAGACCCACTGCCACCTAATTAGTGGGAGCACTGATTAGTACTTCCACCCATTTTTCTATATTAATTGATACCTATAATACCACTGGCCCAAACTAGCCAATAAAAGACCTATAACACCGATATGAATCCTGAGGGCGGGGGCTGTTTAATTTCAAACCCCTCTCTGACGCACAGATGTATGCCTGGGGAGTCGTGCTTTCTCTCTCCTTTCCCTTCCCATCCAACGAAGCCTCCTCGAGCAACCTCAAAAGGCTCGACGAGAGAAAGAGACAGACATTTCGAATCCTAAAGCTTCCAACTTTTCTCTCTCTACTCTTCTCTTTTTTTTAGGGCTGAAATGTGTTCTGTCACTCGATCTCTGGTCGACACGGTCCATGGCGTTGTCTACTTCGGAAAAGGTATATCAGTGTTTCTCTCTCTCTCTCTCTCTCTCTCTCTCTCTCTCTCTCTCTCTCTCTCATCCTCTGTGTGGTTTGGGATGCAATTTTGGGTTTCCTAGTGTTTTGTTTGTTGCTCATTTGTTTCGATTTGGTTTTGAATCTCCCAATTTATCTTCCTTAGATGCTTTCACTGAGATTCCTTTTATCTTTCTTTTATCTTGTTTTTGGTAATTTTGATTGTGTCGATTGATCAATGTTTGTGTTGTTCAAATTACAAAATTTTTTGTTAGCTTACTTTGTTTGATGGGTTTTAGGGTTTATGCTTTCATGCTTCATGAACAGACTGAAGGGAATTAATGTGGCATTTCTTACAATAACGGGTGGTGCCAATGCAATTTATTGATTTGGTTTTTGGGTTCTTCCATTATTAGGGTTTTGTTTTTGGTTTGGGGAGAGGGGTTTTATTAAAGAATGATTCTTGGTTCTGTATCTTATTTCAGATTGATTATTTTAGCTGTCTTGTAATTGGGGTTTGTTTGTTTTTTTTTTTTTTTTGGCTTGAATGCTAGGTTCAAAGACAGAGCTGAAACTTGATGCTGGGGTTTTGCTTTGTTCCTACATTTCAAGTGAACATATCTTATATTACTTGGAGGTACTCTCAGAAGTAATGAATTAATACACCTAAGATTTGGAATTGGGAATGAAGCCATTGGTCCGTGTAGCATATTCATGTATGTATGGAATTAATATTTTCTGTAAAGGATTTAGCTAGTTTGATATTCTTTTGGATTTCGGAACTCTAGCATTGTTACTTCTATGGTTCTTTTTGATTTTTTATATCATTATTCTATTTCTCTCTTTCCTCTATTAGTACATTTTAATTTTGGTAGCATCATTATCTATGAATTTTCTATCAAGGGCGGTTAAAGTTCGCCCTACTTGCCTTGAGGTTGTAGGTTCCAACTTTGGGGAAACCATTTTGTGAAAATTATGACAAAGGCTTATTGCTTCTGGTTAAAGGGTGAAGCACAACCCGAGTACAATATCTAGAAATCCCTCAGCAATCGCCATTCAGCATCTATTGTCTGTATAATGAACTATTATTTATAACTCTAGTTCTGTTGAGGAATTCTCCCACCCCCCCCCCAAAAAAAAAAAAAAAAAAAAAAAAAAAAAAAAAAAAAAAAAAAAAAAAAAACTCTAGTTCTGTCGAGGAATTTCGTAGTAAGGTTTGTGTGATAGGCTGGTTTTGAAGCGTCTTCAGTACTCCTTACAACTTAATAGCAAAAGATGAAACAGGTTTTAGAACATTACCGTTACTGAATTTTCAAGTACTGTTCTGGCTTTCCTCATTTTCAATCCTCATGACATCTAGGTATGATTTCCCATGAAGCTCTTGAGCAAATAAGCCTGTGAAATAATCTTGAACCCTAATTCTTTTGAACCGTGCTGGTGCTTGTGGGGTAATTAAACTAGGTGCAGGACCCATTTCTCCGTCAAGTCTTGGGTTGTAAAATGTGGCAATTGACAGTCTCTCCTTGCTAGAGTTCACCAGTGCTCGATGCTCGATGCTACGATAAGTTCCATTGGTAACAATCTGCAAAACAAGGTAAGAGATCTCATAGCAGGATAAACTAGATCATGAAATTTTAGGTTCTATTTTACAAATTCAACTTTCACAGTTTCTTTTTTTAAGGTAATGCTGCGCATTATGACTTGATGCTCGACTACCCTGTGGGTGCCCTTTTGATTTCAAAATACCCTTTATTTGTTTTATTGATTTGGTATTGATGGAAAACGACAGTCAACAGCAAAAAAAATTCTTTGGTCAATAGCAAAACAAACTTATTTAGGTAGAAAATGTTTTTCAATTTTGAAAGGTAGAAGACGTTTTTTGGACTGAAATATTATTATTGCAACCTTTGCTGCCACCCCTCTGCCTCTGCCACCAACAGCTTGTCCACTGCACAACCTTCACCACCACCACCACCACCACCACCACCACCTTGACTACCACAACCTCCACCGCCTTTACCACCATCACCATTGCCATTACCACTGCTAATCCAACTATGCACATTAGTTTCAAAGTTACAACCGAACATTGAAAAATGTTTTTTACAGAACATTTTAAAAAAATTATGGGCTTGTTTGGTTTGTGTTTCAGAAACATGTTTTGGAAAAAAAAAGTACGAAAATATGTTTGGTTTGGTTTTTTGGGAAATTTGTTTTGAAAAATTGTTTTGAGAGAGAGTTTTGGAAAAAGTGATTGATTTGATGTGTGTGTGAGAGAGATTTGTTTGGAAAATTTGTTTGGTTTGTGTGTTTTGGGAAATTTTTTTGGGAAAATTTGTTTGATAGAAAAAATTTCTGAAATTTGTTTGTAGAGAAAATTTCTGAAATTTTTTTCAGAAACACAAACCAAACCTACCCTATATTTCTTGAGGAAATGTTTTTTCATCGAAACAAAATGGTTTTTTGAGAAGTGAGTTATAATCTACTTTTCAGATTATAACCTACTTACTTCTCTCACAAAAAGCTAATTATAATAAGTTTTTAATCAGTTTTTAATTAAAAAATTGATTATAACCATCTTTCCAAAATAGTCCACATGTAGACTGATAACCATTCTACCAGTTTACTCAAAAAAGTACATTTATAACAACACAACTTTAATGTGTGGTTTATTACCTCTAGAATGTCTCCAATGTTGACCACGAAGGCATCAGAGGGGTTTAACAGGAACCCACATCCCATCTTTCTTAATCTGCAGACCTTCCATTTCATTGAGCTGGAGGAGGATAGTGAGGCCAACGGCGTCGGAGTGTGGGGTGAGGCCAACGACCAGCTCTGGTTGTGGACATGGAGGATAGTAGTTCATCCTCATTGCCTGCATCCCTTCTTCAAACAACTCCATATCCTCTGCCTTCATTTTCAAAGCTTTAGCCATGTAGTCAAGAATCTTCATGGCAAGATGCTTTAACTCAGCCGCATAAACTTCCAGAGTGTGTCTGCATGAAAAGACTTAGCAAACCTAAGCTGATTTGACCGAGTTCTTGGATCGATCAACTGTAACTGTCATCAAAACTGTGATTCAAGTTCTTGCCTTGCTTATTGGGTTGAGATTTTTAGGCTGTGTTTGGAATGATTTGCAAATTATGATTCCATCTCCACATTTCAATATGATGTTTGGATAGTATTCTAATATCACATTTCTACAATATTTACAAAACTCAACAGAAAACAATGCGTGAGGTGCGATTTTCAAATTTTTTTTTTTCAAATTTGGCCTAACCAGTCGTTCCACCGATGTCCTACCGAATGTACCACCGGTCATTCGGTCGGTATACTAGAACAGTGCAAATTTATTTTATTTATTTATTTTTGCAATTGACATATGTTAATTTTTATATATTTGAAAAAAATATTTTCTGAATTTTGTAAAATTTTTTATGTGCTTTAATAGAATTTTGAATTGTATGTTTGGTTATAAGTTGTAAGGTTTTGTATCAAATATCATATGTTACATAAAAAATTCTTTACTCAATTCAAAATTTTTTTCAAAATTTTTTTAAAAACTTTTTTACCAAATAAAATTTTCATACTCAAATCATAATTCTAAAATTTATAAACTCAATATAATTTCTACTCTCAAATCATATTTAGAAAGTTCTACCAAACGCAACTTTAATCTTTTGATTTAGTTTAGTTTAGCATAGTTTGGAAATGCAGCACACTAGACTAGGCATGTTTGATAGCTCTAGATATGGGAATGAGAACTGTGATTCAAATTACCGTACGAAATTGTTGGCTGTGATTTTGGTTTACTAGACATTTTCCCAGGTTTTTGTCTTTGTTGAAGTCTGTTTGAAGGAGAGAAATGCAGCACAACAATGGATAGAATTAAGCAGGATAGGAAGGGTTATTTTAGTCATTTTGTAATGAAAGTTTTATTTCGGAGTAAGTTGTCTCACCCCCTTGCTTGCAAGTCAAACGTGGCTCATATGTGGCAAACTATATGCATATATATATATATATATATGAGAGAGAGAGAGAGAGAGAGAGAGAGATAGTACCTGAAGGGGAGAGGGAGCATTGGAAATAAATGGGGTTTTCTCAAATGGGTTGGAAGGGTGGTGAGGAAGAAGAGGTCAGCCCAATCAAGCTTTTGCTCCTCTGATACAACAAAGGCCTGCCCAAATCCTTCAACATCACCAGGGTCCTGCCAAAATTTCTTCTTCTCTTCCATTGGGAGGTTGAAGAATTCCTGAGTCTCCATCTTCACCTTCTCCACTAATGAAGAGCTCACTCCATGATTTATCAACTGCACCACATTCCTATTGTTTCAGGTTTTTTTTATTTTTTTTATTTATTATTTTTTTAAATGATATGTTTCGATTTTTTTCCTGAACAAATCTAAAATCCACACACGCTCAATGATACAGATTTGGCATTTGCTGCACTATAATTGATTTGGATATTCAAATCTATTGGAAACAATTTGAAATTGAGATAGGAATCACATGATTGCTATGTGAATTTTGGTGCTTCATACAAATTACAGTCGGATTGGATTGAGTGATTTGGAGAAAAGTGAAAAAATTACAAACATTTGTCATAAATCATAAAATATATAAAATGTACACAAAAAAAAGAAAAAAGAAAAGGTAGAAACAAAAGAAAATGCATAACAAGGTGCATAAGAGCAACCTAAACAAGATAGGAGAGAGAGTGTATTTTCTTTTCTATTTTTGCCAGCTTAACACCAAATAAAAAGGGGTGTTACCACACACTATTAGCAAGATCTCAACAGAATATGCTTAAACTGAAAACATTATAAACTTATTTTGGTGCTAACTTAATAAACGTTTATTGTTATTTTTGTGTCCTAGATTGCCAAATAGATATACTGTAGCTATCATTAGATCTTTCTTTCATCTAAAGACATTAAAATTCAACGTGCAGACCAAAAAAAATACAAAATAAAAATGATACACGACATGATTGTAGGACCAACGCCAATAATTCTTCACTTGTTCTATAAAAAAAAGGAAAGAAAATCTCGAGTGTTTAGTTTTTGGAGCATATGTCCTGAGTAATCAGGTTTTACTCTTTTTGGGGTCAGTTATCCGAATGACAACACATAATTGGTAGGATGAATCTTTCAGGTCTGGATGAACAGTACTCAGTGTCAGGATTGTGGCTTCGAATTCCCGCCTGTGTGTAACCTCGTGACTTATCGCTACATGTTTGAGTGACTCTGCTATATAGCAACCATATAAGGTGAACTTTGGAGTCTCAACTTCTTATAGGATCTGCTCTCATATCACTCTATGATTAGGCTTTTTCTAAATTACTTGTCAGTTGTACGATTAAAAAATTATTACATAATAGTGAAAAAATTTATAATTTTAATTATTAACAAATAAAAAGTTTATTACTTATAATTTTTTTTTGAAAACTCACTAGATTGATATTTCCCTTAGCTTAATACAAAACAATAAGCTCTTTCCCAACTTTACTCGCACGAATATTTTTTTGTCTCTAATAATTTTGGTTTCTGCCGACTTCTTAAAACTATTCTTTTTTCTTATTTAAATGTTTTAATTAATAGTAGAAAAATGAGTAAAATCAACAAAGTAATTCCACAAGAGACCGTGGATAATAACATGAAAACAAATGAAGTTGGTAGTTTTGTTGAAGAAAGAAAAGAAAAGAAAAGATTTGTTAAGAGAGAAAAGAAAAGAAAAGGAAAGATTAGGATTTTTTCTTCCTCATGTTTGGTTAAGTTGGAGATAAAAGAAAACAAAAGATTTCTCAAATCTTATTGAGATAGACTATATGAAAGAAAATAAAAGAAATTCCTATAGGTTATATTATCAAAATAACCTTTATGTTTTTATTCTTATAGTAGTTAGATAGACAATTTTGGTATTACATAAAATTAGTAATCATTCCAATTCTTTTCTTACTAAATCTCTTCAATTTTGGAGTGATTAAAAAAGTGATTATAAGAAAAATTAATTTCTCTTTATTTCATTCAATTTCTCCTCAATGTTTAGTAATTCAAACTACCAAGTGATTCATTTTTCCCGCCTCTCCAAATCACTCAATCCAAATGGAGAATGGGTGGTTTGCAAGAAATAATGGTCAGCGGTTAGAGAGGGTGACCGGAGATGGTTGTCAGTGTAGGAGGTAGCGGTCGAAGGTGGTTGCCACATGTGAGAGGTGGTTGGTATGGTTGGAGGTGGCTGATGGCCATAGGAAGTGGTGGTCGAAAATGATTATCGGTGGTGAGAGATGTTGGCTGGTCAGCTACCTAAGGTGGTAGTTGAAGGTAGTTTTCTACAAAAGGTGGTTGGAGGTGGTTCATGGCAATGGTAGGCAGTTGATAAAAGTGGCGGTTGGCGGTGGTTGGCGGAGGAGATTATTTCTGATGGTGCTTGGTAGTGATGAATAATGGTTGGTGGTCGAAAAGGGTGGGAGAAAGAAGAAGATATAAAAAAAAAAAAAAAAAAAATTTAAACAAAAAAGTGAAACTAATTTTTGTGTGTGTACAACTTTTTGCGAACAAAATAGAAACGAAACAAATTTTTATTTACAACTTCTAAAAATTATATATATATGAATAGAAATTATAAATATAAACAATACCAAACATGTTTGCAGCATTTTTATACCCACATGTGAAATATTTCTGCTTAAGTAAGAGACTAAAACATGGGTTTTTTTGGGTAGAAATGAGTTAAAATCAATCATTTACCATATGGAAAAATTTGATTTCTGCCTAGTTAAGTTGATGTTCACAAATAATGATTATTTATTTTTATTTTTGGATAAGAATTGAGTTCTTAATTTTTATTTGCATAACATAACATCATGAATTCGAAAACAAAATGAAAATATATGTAAATACCTGGAAGAAACCCCACTCTCTGGATGCGTAGTCAAGCTTCTTCAATTCTGAATCCATATGATCTCCAGAAATCAATTTGTCCATGTCGATGATCGGAACATCATCGGGACAACAAGCACCATACGATGAGATCGGACAGTTCTGATGATCATGGCGAACATACCGCAGTGGGACCGTGGTGAGTGATTCTTTGGCCAGTTCTTGAACACTGGGTACAAGGAGTGAGCTTCCCAGTCTTGCTTGCTTTGCTTCCATATCTCTCTCTCTCAATATATGTGTTTTTTTTTTCCAATGAAGATGACAAAAGATTCAATAGAAATATAGAAGTTGATAATAGTACCATTTTTAACTTAATTATTTGGGCGGCTGAAGCATCACAATCCTCACCCATAGGGCTGTCAATGGATCGGATTTAATCCGAATCCGATCCGAATCCGATCCGATAATCCGAATCCGTTTACAAAAAATCCGATCCGATAATCCGATAATCCGAATCCGTTTAATCCGTTTATTAAACGGATTGAATCTGCAAAAATCCGATCCGATCCGATAATCCGATCCGATTATTCTCAATTTGAATGAAAAAAAACCCAAAATGAAAAAAAAAAATTTAAAAAATCAAATTATATAAAATTGTAGCTCAATAAATAAATAAATGGATCGGATCGGATTATCGGATCGGATATCCGAAATCATCGGATTCGGATTCGGATATCTATAATCGGATATAGACTAAACGGATTCGGATCGGATTCGGGTTTGACTTAGTCGGATCGGATTCGGATTTTGACAGATCCGATCCGAATCCGATCCATTTACAGGCCTACTCACCCATAAGGTATTTGTTTTTTATTTACCACGTGCTTGGGGTATAGGAATTTAATATTCTCTTGTTGACTAATCCAAATTGATTTTTTTTTGGTTTTGTTTTTTTCTTTTCATTTTTCACATATCTATATGAATATAATAAGAGTGACCATTATGTTTGGGCCTGTGGGTCCATAATGGATTATTGGTGTGGTCATGCGTGATGAGCACGATCTTAATGTTATTTGTGTTCGTGCGATAAGTACAAAATCAAGTCAAATATTGTATGTATTTTATTTATATAAGATTATATAAGAATTTTTTGATCTTTTGAATATTTTGTTTATATTTGTTAGGCAAAAGAAAAAGAAAAAGAAAAGGTCAACCCAATGTCTAAAGGAAAAGAAAAGATGGCTCTTACTGACAAGAGAATGACAAATGCATGTCAAGTGGTATATATTCTTTTTTAAAAATATGATGTAAAACTAATCAAAATTTCGAATAGTTAAAAGGTATGAGTGTATAAAATGAATTTGTTGTTTTATGTTATTTTTGTAGAATGATAATATATTTTCCTGTAACTTGCTATTATTTGTATGTTTTTTTCCAAATTTAATTATTTTTATTTTGCATGGATACATGTGCATTTATAATGTACCATCCATAAGTTGTTACTTACATGAAGAAAAAATATATAAAGAAATGAGAAACTAAATAACATAGGTTTTTAATAAAAAAACAAAATGCATGAAGAAAGCAATAAATAAAGATAATACTATTAAAGGTATAAAACAAATAAAATAGAAAACAAAATTAAGAGAAAGGAAAGAAATAAGAATATAGTTTCATTTTAAGCACAAAATATTCACATATTTTGCATCAATGATAAAATATTTTCATTTTAAGCACAAAATGATAATGTAATATCAAAAGCTGCATTGGCCCAACATGCACGGCGAGAGCGTGAAAAAAATGAAAAGTCATACTTTGAATTTCAATGCTTGTAACGAGAATAAGAGGGATTAGAAGAATGTGTTCAACTAAGACAACCTTCTTTAACACCAATTCGTAGCGATCGCACTCGCTTGGAGTGAGAAACAATAACTGAAGATTCTCATTCGGCACAAAAACGAACAATGGTTACCCATCATTTTACATGTTCATTTTCTATGCCAAGCACATCTTTAGCTCCACAAAGGAATCGGTAAACTACTATGTCGAATCTTCAAATACATACTTTTACTCATACCATTTTGTTTTACAGAATTTTATTTATATACAAATATTCGTAGGTCTACTCCTATAAATAGATTTCTTCAAGAAGATATATGTACTGATGATGAATTAGAAGATATGCCTATGAGTACATCGATTGATGCCCGGGCACACAAAGATTCTTGCCGCCATTATCTTGGCAAGATGGATGTATTATGTCCTTATTGTTCAGCCTTACATTGGATGGACAAAAAATTGACAAAATTATCTATGAAGCGTCCCTTATTCGGAACTTGCTGTTTGGAAGGAAAGATTAGGCTACCTTTACTTATTATACCCCCTCCATCACTTCAGGCGTTGTATGATGAGAATAATGATCAATCAAAATCCTTTTGAAGTTATACTCGAATGTACAATGTAGCCAATGCTTTTATGAGTCTTGGTGCTACATTGGATCATAGAGTACTCAGTGGAAGGGGTCTTACATCATTCACAATTCATGGGGAATTGCGACATCGAATAGGATCATTACAACCACAACCAGGGTAGGATGCGAGTTATGCTTAATTGTATATCTATGACCCATATTCAGCTTTAGAAATTCGTAATCGTAGAAATCCTAACTTGAGAAGGGATGTTCTCAAAACTATTCAAGATAGTTTGTTGCAAGTCAATGCATTTGTAGATAAATTTCGCCAGGCTCATGCCATTTTACATCAATTAGACTCGGCAGGACACAATTTACCTGCTCATCTTCATTACAATTCAATAACTAATCGACGTCGATATAACTTACCAACTGCAAATGAGATTGCAATTGTAATACTAGGTGATAGAACAGAGGTACATGGAATGAGAGATATTATCTTACATTTCTGAGGAAATAATGAGTTGATGCAAATTAATGAATGTCACCCAGCATACTTGCCATTACAGTATGTTATATTATTTCCATATGGTGAGCTTGGATGGGAACCTGAGTTGAAATTGTGGAACGTTCAGTATGATCGACCTTCAACTGATCGACTTACTCAAATGGATTTTTATAGTTATCGTTTGTTTGAACAACCCACAGAGTATTCAACAATTTTGAGAGGTGGGAAACTATTTCAAGAGTTTTTGGTAGATGCTTGGGCTGCAACTGAGTAAAATCGATTGACATACTACAAGCTTAATCAAGGGAAACTTCGGGCTAAGCTTTACCAAGAGTTGTCAGATATGGATCCAGATTATGTGCAACCTGTTCAAATTAGTCAAAGGTTTGTTTTGCCATCTTCATTTATAGGTAGTCCTAGGCATATGTTTGAAATCTTTCAAGATTCAATGGCTATCACGCGATACAACCAACACCCAGATATTTTTCTTACCATGATTGCAAATCCTAATTGGCCAGAAATTACTTCAGCATTATTACCACATCAAAAACCTATTGATCGTCCTGATTTAATTGCCCGTGTTTTTGTGTTGAAGAGAAAATGTTTGATGAAGGAGATAGAAACAAATAAAGTGTTTGGAAATAAAGTTGCACATGTTTTTACAATTGAGTTTAAAAACGAGGCCTCCCTCATATGCATGCACTTTTATTTCCTAAGGGTTCAGACAAAATTCGAACATGTGCTCAAATAGACAAATTGGTCTGTGCAGAATTTCCAGACCCAAAAGATGATCCTATGCTTTTTGAAACTATCAAATGTTGTATGATACATAGACCATGTTGTGCTTGAAATCCGCAAACACCATGTATGGAAAATGGTAGATGCACTAAGAGATACCCTCGAGCTTTCATAGAAACAACAACTATGGATCAAGATGGATACCCTATCTATCGTCGTCGCAATAATGGTCAAGTACATACTGTGAGGGGGACAAGAAGTTGATAACAGAGATGTCGTACCATACAATGCATATCTTTCTAAACTTTTCAACTGTCATACAAATGTGGAAGTTTGTGCTGGAATGAGATGTGTCAAGTATATACATAAGTACATTTATAATGGTTATGATCGTACAACAATGGTGTTAGGAATGATAAATGAGATTCAACAATATCTCGATGCAAGGTATATTGGACCTCCAGAAGCTGCTTGGCGAATATTTGATCATCCTTTGTATGCAGAGATGCCAATAGTTGTACGATTGACACTTCATTTACCTGGAATGCATCGCGTTGTTTTTAATCCAGAAGAGTCATTAGAAACAATTCAATCTAGAGTTGGTCAACAAATGTCAACTCTCACTGGCTTCTTTGCATATTGTGCTGCCAGTGAAGATGAATGTCCATTCACTTATTAAGAATTTCCACAACATTTTGTGTGGCTCAAGTCAGAAAAGAGATGAAAATCAAGAGAAAGGGGATATGCAATTGGTAGAATGTACTTTGCTAAACCTAATTGTGGTGAAAGATTTTATCTGCGTTTGTTACTAACCGTTGTCAAAGGACCAAAGTCGTTTCAGTCTTTACGCACGATCGATAATGTTGTGCATGATACATTTAAATTAGCATGTGTTGCATGGGGGCATTTAGAAGATGATGAAGAATGGATATAATGCTTGAAAGAGGCTGCAGTTATAAAAACTGGATATCAATTGAGGAGGTTGTTTAGTATTATTCTCACCCAGTGCTCTCCACTAAATCCATGTGCATTATGGAATTAATTTTCAACGCATATATGTGATGATCTTGCACATAAGATTCGTACATTGTTTGTCATTTCTAGCCCAACTGAGGCTCAAATTGAAGATTATGGTCTCCATCTTTTGAATCAAATGCTTCATGAATCAGGCAAAAATTTAATTGACTTCCCACCCATGCCACAACCTACTGCAAATTGGAGTGCAATAGTTGGTAATCGATTGATATTCGAACATCAACAACTGCAGAGTGAGGCACAACATGCAGATCCACAAATTACTATTGATTGTCTCAATAATGGACAGCGAAATGCTTATAACACAATCATTTCTTTAGTTTTCCAAAATAAAGGAACTATTTTCTTTCTGAATGGGGGTGCTGGAACAAGGAAAACATTTCTGTACAATACGATTGCATTAAAATGTCGCAGCCTTGGGTATATCGTTGTTACTGTGGCTTCATCTGGAATTGCATCATTGTTACTGGTAGGAGGTCGCACTGCACATTTAACATTTTCCATTCCGTTAGATGTCTTGGAAAATTCACTTTGTAGGTTTAGCAAACAATCATTACAAGCTGAGTTATTTAGAAAAACAAAACTCATAATTTGGGATGAAGTTCCTATGCAACATAGATATTGTGTTGAGGCAGTTGATTGTACATTGAGGGATATTTGTGATGGTGAAAAGCCATTTGGAGCCATTTGGGGGTATTATTGTTGTTCTTGGTAGAGACTTTTTGACAAATCTTTACCAGTTATGCCCAAATGAGTTTGTGAGCAAATTGTGAAATGTATCATTAAGACACTCTATTTCTATGGAAGCATATATATATATATATATATATCTTAACTTTGGATTTAAATATGCGCTTGAAATCATGAAGGGCCATGAAAATGCTAATTTTGCAAATTTCTTGATGGAGGTAACATTACTTTAACCTTTATTATATAGATTATTTTTAAATTTATAAATTGTGTTTTACACTCTTACTTTTTTATCGATTTTACTTTTTTTTTAAGATTGGGGACCAATCCTCAAGAAATCGTTAACCTTCCATCAACAATACACAAATGTCAAGATTTGAATGAATTACTCTCTACAGTTTATCCCACAATTGAATATGATAGAGACGTCAACCCCAACATTTTTAACTAAATACACAATTCCTGTCTGCGCGTAACGATGATGTCAGTGGCATTAATACTATTGCGTGGATTATCTTTCCAGGGAGATTATATAATTATCTTGCAACGGATAAAATGTCCTGAAGATAATGAAATTGATCCTACCATTACAAATACATATTCTAATGAATATTTAAATTCATTGGATCTTCCTGGGCTGCCAACTTTTAAGTTAGAGTTGAAAGTGGGTTGTCCTATAATATTGTTTGAGAAAACATTGCACCGAAAGATGGACTATGTAATGGTACAAGATTGATGGTTATTAGGTGCGGCACTCGCATAATTGAAGCTCAAATTTTTAACTGGAGAAAAGTTTGGCAATTTGGCATTCATACTAAGGATATCTTTGACACCATCTTCTTCAGAAATGCCTTTCTAAATGACAAGGACATCCATTTCCAGTCCGATTGGCATATGCCCTTGATCATTAATAAATCTCAAAGACAATCTGTGAAATTTTGTTGGGGTTGATTTGCGTATACCAGTGTTTAGCCATGGGGCAATTATATGTGGTATTGTCCTAAATGTAACATCTTTTGATTGTATAAGTATTCTCCTCCCCTAAAGATGGTTTGGATTCTACTACAAATATTGTTTATCCTAAAGTGTTGTTGTAGTATTCTATGTAGATTAAATGACGTTTTATCAGAAGGTAACCATGTAGATTTTATTTTCTATTGACTATATAACTTTTTATAAAATTTTAATTTAATAATAATTTGAAATTTGGACTTTTGTAGGATTGGATTGGATTGAAAAATCTATAGAGCTTAAAAGGAGAAATACAACTAGCTTGCTTCGATGGAGATGCAATAAGGTAATTTCAATCTCAAAGTATTTTTGATATGTATATTTCCAAACAAATGTATTAATCTTATATTTTTTTTGTTTCCACAAATTACCAGATTATTGTGCATATTCCTCATTGGCGATACATATAAGTTGATACAAAGACTTTTTGGAAAGTAATGAGGAGGAAGTTTGGGCAAACACATATTTGAAGACATGTTATTGACACATCTTTTGTAAAGCATACATATTTTGAAAAGCTTTAACCCACTTTTTGTAAAGTTTTAACCCACTCTTTTGGTGTATGACAATATAACTTTAATTTCTGTTTTTTGTTCAGTGTTTACACTTTTTTTTACTGCCTTTTATATTTTGATATGCAATTTAACTTTAAATCGTATATGTTTGTTTCTTAATTTGCATTAAGATTAGGGGGAGCTGTTATTTTTTTTGAGTTTTGTAGAGCGTGTAATACAAGTAAAATTGTTATAAGTTCTTTAAGAAGAAAAATATTTCAATATATTTTTTCAGTATCTTTATCAAAAAATGGCACAAACTTCATAAATTTCAACATAATACGTATAAATTATAACTGCATTTTAATCTTAAAATTATTTACACCGTGCCTTTTGGCACGGGCATACGCTAGTGTTTTAATAATTCAAAAAGTTTATTTTATAATGCTCCCTTTATATATCATGTATGAAAGAAAATGTCAATCTAACAAGGATAACCACTCACTACAACAAATAGGAAATTTAGATACTAAATTTTTTTGTTGCAAAAAATATTTAGGGATCAATTCCTGTCATCACAAAAATTATCTCTAAAAGATCGTTATGAAATGTAAAAAAGAAAGTTTTTACTTACCAAATTTTAAAAACATCGCTAATAAATAAATGGGATAAAATAATTTTGTTTTGAAAAGATTTATTTTTTGAGATAAAAATTTTAATCCCAAAAAGATATTAATTCATCACTAATGTCCAGATTTCGTTACTAATAATGTCACTATTGAAAACAAAAATATTTAGTCACTAAAAAGCGCTTTTGTCCCCAAATTTTTATCTCTAAAAACTTAATTGATTGTAGTAACCATTTCATTTTATCATTTTTATTTCTAAAAAGTGAATAATTTTTTTAAAGAAAATACTAGTAATTTTTCAGTAAATGTCTGTTGGCTATATATTTTGCACAAGTCAATCACAACTTAACACGTGGCGCGAGGAGAGCAATTTGGAGAGTTAATATAAGTTGCCAATAATGATTATATGAAATTGAGATTCTTTCCAAATTCTTTAACTGGGGCAGCCTTTGCATGGTATATCAATCTTACACCTAGTTCTATCCAAACTTGGCAGCAAATGAAAGAGGCATTTCATGCCCAATTCTTCTAAACAGAGCCTGAGGTTTCCATGGCAGATTTGGCAAGGCTGAACCAAAGGCCTGATGAGAAGGTTGCTCAATTCATTGCCAGATTCAAAAGAGTACGAAACAAGTATAGGGTCATTCTACCAGAGCCTGAATTTGTGAGATTGACTCAAAATGGTTTAGAGTTTAGGCTTCGAAAGAAGTTCGAATCAACTGTTAGTTTCGAGACTTAGTGGAATTAACCTATAAGGTGTCTAGATATGAATCTTTACTTGAGGAAGAACATGATCGAAGTAATGCATCATATAAGACCTATTATAGGGACCCTAATTATGAAATCGATGGAGCAAAAATCGTAGGAAAAGAACCTATGACCTCAAAGGCATTAATTAAGAAGGACAGTATAATAGACTAGTAGTTTAAAAAGAAATACCTTCATAGGAAGTATTATTTTGATTTAACAAAAACATGTAACATTTTTGACCATTTGTTTGTGGCAAATTTCCTAAAGTTACCAAAGGGAGTTAAGATCCTTACCCAGAAGAACTTAAAGGAAAAATGTACTGTAAATAGCACAATTCTTAGTCTTATGCAACTAAAAACTGTATTGTTTTTCGGGATAGGATCCAAGAACATATTCGAAAAGGGAGGCTAAAGTTTCCAGCCAAGGTAGAGAAAGTTATGGGAATTGACACCAATCTGTTTCCAGAGATTGGGGAGGCTGCAGCCAATGTTAGTATGCCAGATTTTCAAAACTTATTCTTGAAGGAATTAGAGAAGGTTAATGTGCAGATGCATGTTGCCAGCTAGATTGCTTTCAAGAAGGATACTAGAAGTGCACCAGCAAATGGACAGAGCTTTGTAGACCAAAAGGATGACTCTAGTGAGGAAGCACTAGATGATGACTCTCTTGAGGAAGCTGTCAAGCAAAGGATGTGTCCCAGGTGCAGGTTAAGTTACAAATGGATGTGAGGGCTCCCAATTGATGGGAAACAACATTACAAGGATGTACAGTGACGCCTTAAGCCAATCAACACCTACAACAGAAGGCCATACCTAATTGGCCCTAGACAGAAACCATTTTTGGCTGGGCCATCAGCCACTAGAATACAATCCAAGGGTAAGAGACCTCTACATGAGTTCAGACCACCCAATAACTGCAAGATGGAAGGCAATTATCTTGAGAGAAGGCCTGAATTAGGCTCAAGTCAGGAAAACAGAGCCAACGATTGGCCTCCAAAGTCAACTTCAAACAAGATGCAAGGAAATTATCCTGAAAGAAGGCCTGAATTAGGCTCGAGATAGGGTACCAGAGCTAGTGGTTGGCCCTAACAGTTAGCTTCGAAGGTGGCTTCAAAGATTGGGAAAACAAGTTCAGCAACTGAACTAGTAAGTTCTTAGGTACCTAGGGTTCCAAACTGGTTTGTCATGCAGAACAAGCCTAAAGAAATACATGCCCAGAGAAATGTTTTTGGAGACAAGGGCAGAATGATTAAACCTCCATTGGTGGCTCCAAATGATTGGGTATTACTCAAACAACCAAAGACAAAGGAACCAAATATGGTTCCAATAATTTCTAGGTCTCAAAAGAGGAAGATCCAGTGAAGGTACACCCAGTATCAAAGGGATCTGAAGGAAAGTAGAAAGAGTTCTTCATTGGCCCAGTCAAAAGGCCAGACAGAGAAAAAAGAAAGTCCAAAGCTGGCTCTTCAGATCAAAAGAAGCGTCATCAAAGAGTAGTTGGCTAAGGTTCACACCGAACTGAAAGCCAAGGAAAGGTCTAGCTTAGCAGGTCTTGAAAAGGCCTTGATGGAAAGCAATAGTGAGACAGAAGGAGAAGCTGAACTAGGCCAAAGGAAAGAATTGGCTAAAGATGAGATGTTTGAAGCCTTCACGGCTGAGTAGACCTTTTTGGTTAAAAAGCCAACAGGAGTGGATCACAAATGAGTTGATTCGAAGAAAACCACCAGTACTGAGGTACCAAAGTGTAGCATGGAGGATGCTTCCCAAGCTTCAGAATAGGCCCAAACGGGAGAAGAGCAATTTCAGCTAGTAGTATAGTTTGGCTCATTCCCTTCAGTACCAGTGAAAATAGTATATGTGTTGCCAGAGGAATTCTAAGCTGAGGAGGGAGACCAGGATGGTCAAGAAAATGACCCTATTCTAGTTTCTAGTGAAGATTCGTAGGTCAGTATGATTCAAGATGAGTCAGAAGTGGCCAAGCCAATGGAAACTGACGAAGAAGGTGAGGAGGTGACCATTAACCTCTCATATCCCTTCGAGTACCCCACAATATCTATGACCCAGCACGTTAAGCCCTTGTATATCATAGCTTACTTTGATGGGATAGAGATGAACAGGGTGTGAGTGGACAGTGGTGCAGCTGTGAACTTGCTTGCGAAGTCCTCTTTGAAGAAGTTGGGAAAGAGAAATCCTAGGTTGATGCCCACTAGTATAACCATTGCTGGTTTTGCTGGGGATAAGCAAATGGCTCAGGGTATTTTACCCATCAACCTGAGTGTGGGAATTAGAGATTGCATGACAACATTCTTTGTTATAGACAGTAATGCCAAGTATAATGGTTTGCTTGGTAGGGACTGGATCCATATGAGCAAGTGTGTGCCTTTCTCTTTACATCAGAAGATGATGATAACTCTGTGTAATGGGGAAACAGAGGAAATCAATTCGGATCTGCAGCCTTTTATTGCTTGTGTTGATTTTGGTGAGGCCAAGCTATACACTAAAGGGGTTGTACCGCTCAGTGTGCTAAGGAAGCCTGATGGAGTAGCCGAAGTGACGGCTAGTGAGGAAGTAGCACACCTGAAGCACTTAGTGCAAGAGAGTGCTAATGAGAAGTTTGTCAACAAAGATGATGATGATGCTTGGTTGTAGGCAGAAAGATCAAGACCAACAAGCCAACCCATTAGCTTTAATCAAATTTTCAGCATTGGACATAAATGCAATAGTCCAGAGAGTACAGGGGAAAAAGCAAGAAGCCATAATGGTTGGCTATAGTCAGATGCACCAAGTGGCCAAACCTTTGTCTCTTGGTAAATACTATGCATTGGACATTGAAAATAAAGTCCAGGAAATATAAGAAGATGCTTTATGGACAGATTTTGTCTATGAAGAAGAAAGTAAAGATGTTGAACCAGAAAAGGTGGGAGCAGCACAAAATAAAGGGGTTGCTTCGAGGGTGGAAGAAGGTAAAGAGAGGGCATCAGTGAGTGCTCAAGTTCAAGACCTTTTAGAAGAAGTCAACTTGGGCGAAGATTCAGTATAGCAACCCACTTTCACCAGTGCTTGGTTAAGTCCTTGTGACAAGAACCAGTTATTGGTTGTCTTAAAACAATATAAGGATTGTTTTTCGTGGTCATACAATGAATTGTTTGGATTGGACAGGTCATTAGTGGAACATAGGCTCCCTACAAAGCCTAATTTCAAGCCATACAAGCTGAAATCAAGATGGATGAGTCCTGAAGTGGTTCAGAAGGTGAAAGAAGAGATTCTTAGGCTCCTTAATGCAAGCTTCATTAGAACAGCCATATATGTTGAGTGGTTGACCAACATTGTGCCTGTGGTAAAAAGAATGGTAAAATGAGGGTATGTATCGATTTTAGAAATCTGAATTTAACAACCCCAAAAGATGAGTAACCCATGCGCATAGTAGATTCATTGGTGGACAGTTCAGCAGGACACAAGATTTTGACTATGATAGATGGACATTCTGGTTACAACCAGATCTACATTGCAGAGAAAAATGTCTATAAGACAACATTTACGTGTCCTGAGAATATTGGCACCTTTGAATAGGTTAAAATGCCATTTGGTTTAAAGAATGCTGGGGCAACATATCAAAGTGCAATGAATACTATCTTCCATGATCTCATTGGAGGATATCTAGACTGTTACATTGATGATATTGTTGTGAAGTCCCAGTCTATGGACGAGTACCTGGCTCACTTGACAGCAGCTTTCGAGAGAATGAAAAAGTTTAAGTTGAAACTTAATCCTCTCAAATGTGCTTTTGGTGTGTTAGCTGGAAACTTCTTAAGGTATGTAGTGCACAAGAAGGGAATATAGATTATCAGAATAAAGCCAAAGCTATCATTGAGGCCAAACCTCCATCAAGTAAGAAAAAATTACAAAAGTTCCTTGGTCAAGTTAATTTCCTTCGAAGATTTATTTCTAACACTGCAGGGAAAACTAAAGTATTTTTTTCTTTATTAAAGCTGAGAAATGAAGAAGAATTTGTGTGGATAGCTGAGCATCAAGATGCTTTCGAAGGACTTAAAGTCTGTTTGGCTAAACCTCCAGTGTTGATGCCACCAAGGAGAGATAAACCCTTGAAGTTGTATATTGCTGTAGTAGAAGATTCATTGGCAGTTTTCCTAGCCCAGGACAATGAAGAAGGAAAGGAGCAAGCAGTTTATTACCTTAGTAGGTTTTTAAATTTTTGTGAATGTAAATACTCAGCTGTAGAAAAGCTGTGCCTTGCATTGTATTTTGCAGTAATAAAATTAAGATACTATCTTCTGCCTGTTGTCATCTTGGTAATTACAACCACAGACTTGGTTAAATGCCTGTTATCTAGACCTATGCTAAGAGGAAGAATTGGCAAATGGATATTGGCTCTTTCAGAGTTTCATCTAGAATATATCTCCCAAAAGGCAGTAAAAGGGCAAGTCTTGGCTAACTTTTTGGTAGACCATCCATGTCAAACAGAAAGTCAAGAGACAATGGATCTTGGCATGGTCAATGTTGAGCCCTAAAAAATGTGGTTCGATTGATCAAAGGCCAATGGTCTGACTGGAATTGGTGTTGTAATTAAGTCACCACAAGGGGTAGAAACCACATATGGTTTCAGAGTTGATGAAATCACTTGTTTCAATAACCAAGCTGAATATGAAGCTTTAATAATGATACTTGAAATACTTATTGGATTACAAGCTCATGCAGTTGACATATTTGAAGATTCTCAATTGGTAGTCAACCAAGTAAAAGGAATTTTCAAATGTCAAAGTGTAAGTATGTTGCCATATTATGTTGCTGCATTATATTTTCTTTCTCAGTTTCAGATAGCAAATGTGACTTATATCCCAATTCATAAATAACAAAGCCAATGATGTAGTTCAAAAGGTTTTGAATTTCAGAAGAAGGGATGACACTCAATTGAACATAAGTCAAGCAACGTATCAAAAATTAATACCACTTTTAGTTAAAAGGGGCATTATGTTGGAAGTCAATCATAATGACTTACAAGATCAAGATTAGAGATATCCAATTATGTAGTACTTGACTGGCCCATCTTCGAAGGCCACAAGAAAGATTAAATTACAGTCCATGCAGTACATAGTGTACGGTAATGCTCTGTACAAAAGAGGAGCAGATGGGTTATTACTAGAATGTCTAGGGCTAAATGAGGCATTGATAACTATGACTAAAGTACATAAAGGCATTTGTGGTGCACACCAGCCTGGTGTGAAGATGAAATGGTTGCTTCGAAGTCATTCCTATTATTGGCCAACCATCTTTAAAGACTATATAAAGTATGCTAGAGGTTGTCAGGCATGCCAAAAGCATTGCATGATAAGACATGTGCCAATAACTGATTTGCATGTAGTTGTGAAGCCCTGGCCATTTAGAGGTTGGGCTATGGATATGATAGGGAAAATACATCATCCTCCTTGAAGCACCATTGTTTCATCATAATGGCCACAGATTACTTCACTAAGTGGGTCGAAACTAAACCATATAAGGCTGTGGATCCAATTGAAGTTATTGGATTTATTAAAGATCTAATTCACAGATTTGGCATCCCACAGACCATAACTATAGATAAGGGGACTGCATTTGATAAAAAGATGGTAAAATGTTTCACAGTAAAATTTGGAATTAGCCTTATTAATTCCACCCCTTATTATGCACAAGCAAATGGTCAGGCAAAATCATCCAACAAGTCCTTGAAAAAAGGAATACAAAGACTTGTGGAAGACAATCCTAGGAATTGGCATAACTTATTGTTAGATGTATTATGGGCTTATAGGACTTCTCCAAGGTCAAGTACAGGAGTCACTCATTACGCTTTAGTGTATGGGCATGATGCAGTTTTGCCTGTGGAAGTTAACATTAGGTCCTTAAGGATAAAAGGCCAAGACCACTTAACTTCTGAGCAATATCATCAAAGTATGTTCTTAGAAATAGAATATGTGGATGAGGCTAGAATCTTGGCATTAAACAATATTTTTTTCCAAAAGAAAAAGGCAGCCATAAGTTATAACAAGAAAGTCAAGCATATTAGCTTTGATGAAGCTGACCTGATATGGAAGACAATACTTCCAATAGGCATTAAGAGCCATAAATTTGGCAAATGGTCACCTAATTGGGAAGGATCATATCAGGTTCATAGAGTCTTGTCTAGAGGAGCTTACAATCTAAGGAACCTGAATGGTTATGTGCATTACAAGAAAATTAATGGCAGGTACCTGAAGCCTTATTATGCAACTGTGTGGGAGACACAAGGAGTGTAGAGACTGCTAAATAAAATAATGAGAGAGCATGAGACACTCAGATAGATCATAAAAGGTTTTCATTTCATAAAGAATTAAGTACATGTAGTCGTAAATTGGCCTAGAAATCAGTACAATGCTTCAGTTGTTCTTTTACAATTGATTCTCTACTCCTAAGGGATGAGAACAACTGAATGGCTATAGCTATGTCTTGCCTACGGTCAGCTAGCCATTAATTGGTAATTTACAGCTTTTTAGCAGTACGATCCAAGGCTAGGTTAATTGCTGCTAACTCTTTCTCTAATTGGGTCTTTTTCTCAAAGAGTTGAGTTTGAAACTGAGAAGCAGAGGAATGTTAGCCCTTTAATTCAGATATCTTAGTATGTATATGGGAAACAAATTCTTTGTCCTTTAGTAGCTTCTCTTCTGCAGCTTTATCAATATGGCAGATATTGACATAGAAATCTATGGTAGCTGCTGCCTGGGATAAGTGGCTTGAAATAGCCATGTTGGATTGCTCAATAACTTTGCAGCATTGGAGGAAACCATTCTTAATGATAGGTCTTTGTAAGGCTTAGAATGGAATCCTTAAGAATAATGTCAGCAATTCCAAACAGGTGCCCAAGTCCACTGGAGGCGAAGGAACTCTGCTGATAGTAGAGGAACTTTAAAAAATTTCCAGGAGGGAGTCAGCAAGGACCAATGGTTCAGCTTTACTACTAGTTGATTGAACTGACGAAGGCATGTCAAATAGGCTAGCTAGTCGGGCTTCAAAAATATCTATCTCCTCTTCTGACATTGAAAGTACAGAGAAATCACTAGTTGAAGGAAGATATGGCTGCATAGGGATTGGAGAAGGAGTGTGAGATTCCCCAGCAGTGTCTATAGTCCTGGCCACCAGCCGGCTAAGGGAAGAGGGATTATGGCTGGATGGTGGACAAGAAATTGGTGAGCTACCAGTATCTTCATTGGGAGTACCAGCTATCACTGAGGATGAGGTGACAACTGGGGCCCTCTCAGGTGATGAAGGATCAGCTAGGACTATAGGGAGAGTAAACTGGGCTGAGGCAAAAGTTAGATGAAGTAGATATAGAGTTAAGCCCAGTCATAAAGAAAGAGGGATGCTTGGCCTCAAAGAAGGTATTGAAAGTGTAGGGCTGGAAAGTGGAAGTACTGTTTGGATGGGCTCTACACTTAAAGGCACTTTGGTGTTGTTCTTCTTTCTCCTTTTTGAGGCTGCCTCTAATGACCTTTCATCTTCAAGCAAAATAGAAGAAGCCAGTGTCGAAGGACGGGAATGTGGAATAACAGTTGTTGTGAATTAAAAAATAAGAAGCAATAGTGAGTTTTTATGCTGAAATCTTGGGAAAGGAAATTACCACAAGGATTAAGACAAATTACCAGCCTTAGAAGTGGTGGTGATGGTTGGAGAACTACGAAGAGTATAGTGCTTGGCAATTTGTTGCCTCCTTACAGTTTCCCTTTAGAGTGCATCAGTAGCAGCAGTTTCATCCGTCTGTATCTGCTGTTGTCTCCTCTTCTCAGACCTTCAGAAGACAATTATTTCCTTGGATTGTTCTCTCTCCACTGCCTTAGTAGTTACCTTGTGAGTGGGGTCCTCAGTAAAATCAGAAGGGGAGACTGTCACCTTTTTCTTTTTTCTTTTTAATAGCACTTCTTTCTCCTCCTCTACCTCTTCCTTGTCCGTATGAGCTGCAGATACTTTTTCTTCTTCAAGGTTAAACAAGAGTTTTCTCTTCTTTTGTTTTTGTTGCTTGCTCCTGAGATTGGTTAAGGCTTGAACTCTCTGAGAAGAGTCTTCCTGAGAAGTTCCTGCATCAAATAAAAGCCATAAGAAAATAAACGGAATATCATAAAAGGAAAGGAAAAGGGACAGGGAAAGGGAAAGAAGAAATGAGTACCTTTCTTTGAAGCAGCCCTAGTGACTATAGGAAGAGGGGCTGACACAGCAAGAGGAGGAGCTGGGATAACAGGAGAAATGGAAGCAGTAGTAGAAATACCAATCTCCTTGGGTTTAGCTTGAGAGGGCACGTCTAACCCTACTAACAAATCCTCAGGGGAAATGGCCAAGAGCACCTCCATGTTGGCCGTCCACCAGTTCTGGTACCTTCTCAGTGTAGTGCCTTGTGGGATGAAGGGAGTGAATTGAAATTCGATGAAGTCTTGAATCAATTTGGAGGTTGCTTCCTCCAGTTTGGTTCTTTGCACTTTCAACTCTTTAGTGGCAAGATTTGGATTAGTTTGGCTGCATAGAGAGATAGGGATCTCCTGGGTAAGCCCAAATTACTTAGCAAATTGAGCAGGGCTGTAGGCTTGTGCTATGCATTTGTAAGCTCAAGGGTGTAAAGTGCCAATAAAAATCTCCCTTGGAGTTAAGATAGAAGCCTACATGTCCTTGTGTTAAGGTTGGGAGTAGTTTCTGTCAGGCAAGAAGGTTCTCAACCATGCTGGGCCAACATTGGCTTCAAAGGGACAAAAAAATGTATGAGAAGGAGGGGAGGTTGGGAGTTGGTGGAAAAAAGTGAATTAGTAAGCAAAGTTGGAAGGGTAAAGTGAAACTCTGGCATATTTTACTCCATAAGTTGTAGGGTTTGGTACAAAAAATCTCAAACATCTGGAGTGTAAATCAGTAAAATAGGCAAAAAGCAAAGTTGCAATATCCATAATGGCCTTCCTTGGTTGGCATCCAAAGGTTTTTCATAAAACTGGGAGCAATCTCTATATACGTGGCCTAAAACATATGGAGCTAGGGCTATCTTCTTTCCTAAAGAAAGGGCCTTGGCAAGAGGGGCAAACTCGGGCATAATCCTCTGAAAAGAAGTGCAAAATAAAAATTTGCAAAGCCAGTATAGAAGAAAAGAGAAGAAATCTAGGTCTGTTACAAGGCCCTCCCTTTGGTTTTCAGAATTTACGAAATCACTAACGGAGGAGTTAAGAGGGGGAATGGAAAAAGGCACATTAAGGTCGGGGTAATCAGGGCCAAAAGGAGTGCCAATGGGGAATAACCCTAAGAGATGACATATATCAAGAACAGTAGGAGCCATCATACCACATCAAAGTTGGAAAAAATTAAAAGATGGATTCCAAAAACAGAGTGCAGTAGGTATGAGGAAAGGGCCTTCAGAAATAGAAAACCTGGCTAGTTGAAGGGCGTCGAGAAGACGGAGTTCTTGAAGGTCCAACATCCTAGCAGGAACAACTCGATCATACCATTTTTCTCATTCAGGCCTCAGGGTGGGCCAGTAGTGGTGGGGTCGGTTCAAGCTCCAGCTCCCTCAGTCAAGGCCATCATCGTGAAAAGGCAAAGACCGCCTGAAACAAAGCCTTGGTGATGAGAAGGCTTGTAAATCTGAAGTTGAATAATGGTGTGTTTGTCGCCGAGCATACCAGTGAATTGAAGAATCTGGTGAATCAACTTGCAACCGTCTAGATGTCTTTGGATGATGAAATGCAAGCCGTACTACTGCTCAGTTTTTTACCGGATAGCTGGGAGACATTGGTAGTTTCTCTCAGTAACTCTGCATCAGAGGGGAAGCTGACCATGAGCATGGTCATAGATGCCATGTACAATGAAGAGATAAGGAGGAAAGACAGGAGGTAATCAGTCCCATGCTCGTCACAGAAGACAGAGGCAGAGACAGAGGAAGAAGCAAGAGTAGAGGCAGATGGAACAACAGGAGTAAATCTAGAGACAATAAAAGTCAAGGTAACTCTAGCTTCACTTGCTTTCACTATGGCCAAGAGGGTCACATAAAGAGGAACTGTTCAAGCCGGAAAGATAAAGGTCAAAGCAGTAAGTCAAAGGGAGATGAGAACACGACAGCTACAATAAATGATGAAATACTTCATGCAGTTGGTGAAGAGGAGGATTGCCTTCACGTGGCTGACCACAGCTGTACAGAGTAGGTGATAGACACAGCTACATCCTATCACGCCACTTTCCACAGAGAACTCTTCAACTCGTACAACGTTGGAGATTTTGGCACTGTTCGAATGGGAAATTCTAGCTATTCGAAGATTGTAGGCATTGGAGACATTAGTGACTAATGTCGAACACAAGCTGGTTCTCAAAGATGTAAGGCATGTTCTAGATTTGTGCCTTAATCTTATCTCCGGAAGCGCCCTGGACCGATAGGGCTATACAAGTAAATTCAGAAATGGTCGTTGGAAGTTGACAGGAGGAGCTTTGACAATCGCCAGAAGAGAGATGTCTTCAACACTGTACAAGACTCAAACGAAGATCTGTCTGGGAAGTTTTAATGCAGCAGAAGACAAGGAGTCACCAGACTTATGGCACAGAAGACTCTCCAGACTTATGGCACAGAAGACTGGCTCACATGAGTGAGAAGGGATTGTATCTATTAGCAAAGAAATCCAAGATACCCTTATCCAAAGGGAGTGCCCTGAAGCCGTGTGATCATTGCCTTTATGGCAAGCAGGCATTGAATATCATTTAGTTCAACGAGCAAGAGGAAAACAGAAGTGCTTAGTATGGTATACTCGGATGTTTGTGGCCCAATTGAAGTGGAGTCACTTGGCGATCGCAAGTATTTTGTGACCTTCATTGATGATGCATCAAGGAAGTTGTGGGTGTATTTCTTGAAGATGAAGGATGAGGTATTCCAGCACTTTCAGGAGTTCCATGCAATGGTGGAAAGAGAGACCAGGAAGATGTTGAAGTGTCTTTGCACAGACAATGGTGGCAAGTACACTTCTAATGCTTTTGAAGAATATTATGCTAGCAGAGGTATTCGGTACGAGACAACAGTTCCCGGTACCCCACAACACAATGGTGTGGTAGAAAGGATGAACCGCACTATTGTTGAAAGAGTCAGATGCATGCTCAGAATGACAAAGTTGCCAAAGTCATTCTGGACTAAAGCTGCCCGTACAACCTGTTATCTCATCAACAGGTCGCCTTCAGTCCCGTTGAATTTTGCGATACCCGAGGAAATCTAGTCTAGAAGAAAGATATCATATTCTCACTTGAGAGTCTTCGGGTGTAAGGCGTTCCCACACGTCTCCAAGGAAAACAGATAGAAGCTTGATGATAAGTCCACTCCATGTATATTTGTGGGCTATTCAGATATAGCATTTGGGTACAAGTTGTAGGACCCAGTGAACAAGAAGATGTTTAGGAGCATAAATGTTGTGTTCTAGGAAGACCAGGCAGCAACAGATTTTAAGAAGTCTGTAAAGTCTAAAGATGTCATTGCTCCAGACTTGTTCCCATCTCCCGAGCCATCACAAAATGCTAGATGTGATGATATGCAACAAGAAGTGCCAGAGTTACAGGGTCCTATAACAGAAATTGAGGATTAAGAGGAAAGAGATGAAGACCCGGATGAAGAGGGTGTTGAGTAAGGGGAACAACCCCCTCAACCAGAGGCAACTAGGCCTCAGTTGCAGAGATCTAGAAAAGCTGCTGTGCCATCAACCAAATATCCCGCTTTTCAGTATATTTTGGTTACTGATGAGGGGGAGCCTGAGAGTTTTTTGGAAGCAAAGAGTCATACAAAGAAAGATTGTTGGATGCAAGCCATGAAGGAAGAGATGAGTTCTTTGCAGAAGAACCACACTTATGAGCTTGTTTCACTTCCAAAGGGCAGGAAGGCATTGAAAAACAAATGGGTGTACAAATTGAAGAAAGATGGCAACGGTAAAATATTGCAGCATAAAGCTCGCTTGGTGGTCAAAGGTTTTGGGCAGAAGAAGGGAATTGATTTTGATGACAACTTCTCTCCAGTTGTGAAGATGACTTCCATTCAAGTAGCTCTGGGATTCATAGCTCGCTTGAATCTAGAGGTAGAACAGATGGATGTCAAGACTACCTTTCTCCATGGTGATTTAGAGGAAGAGATCTATATGGAGCAACCAGAAGGATTTGAAGTCAAAGGGAAACAGAATCTAGTCTGCAAACTAAAGAAGAGTCTTTATGGCTTGAAGCAGGCGCCAAGACAAGGGTATAAGAAATTTGATTCATTCATGGTGGATCATGAGTACACAAGAACGGTAGCAGACCAGTGTGTATATTTTCGAAGGTTTTCAGATGGAAACTTCATCATCCTACTGTTGTATGTCGATGATATGCTGATCATCGAACATGATATTGCTATGATCAACAAGTTGAAAAAGGACTTGTCGCAGTATTTTGACATGAAGAATTTAGGCCCAGCACAACAGATTTTGGGCATGAAGATTGTTCATGACAGGAAAGCCAAGAAAATATGGCTATCACAGGAGAAATATGTTGAACAGGTGATTGAAAGGTTCAACATGAAAGATGCCAAGCCAGTCAGCATACCACTGGCCAACCATTTGAAGGTAACAAAGCATTCGTGCCCTACTACCAGCTCTGAAATGAAAGAAATGAAGGCAATCCCTTATTCTTCCCCAGTAAGGAGTTTGATGTATGCAATGGTGTGTACTCGGCTAGATATAGCTCACGCAGTTGGCGTGGTGAGTAGATTCCTAGCCAATCCAGGAAAGGAGCATTGGGAGGTAGTTAAATGGATTCTTTGGTACTTGAAGGGAACTTCAAAGACGTGTCTATGTTTTGGGGGAGCTAAACCAACTTTGGAGGGTTTTACAGATGCTAATATGGCGAGTGATCTTGATGGTAGAAAATCTACATCAGGATTTTTATTCACCTTTGCAGGGGGAGTTGTTTCATGGCAGTCCAAACTACAAAAGTGTGTTGCCTTATCTACAACAGAGACAGAGTACATTGCTACCGCAGATGCTGGAAAAGAAATGTTGTAGTTAAAGCAGTTTCTCCAAGAATTTGGTCTATAGCAGGAAGAGTACAAGGTACATTGTGATAGTCAGAGTGCAATTGATCTGAGTAAGAATTCCATGTACCATTTACGTACAAAGCACATTGATGCCCGGTATCATTGGATACGAGAAGTGATGGAAAAGTAGTTGATGAAGCTAGTGAAGATTCACACAGACAAGAATCCTTCTGACATGATGACCAAGGTTGTCACTAGAGACAAACTCGAAGTATGCAGGGACATTGTTGGGATGGACTTCCAGTAAGGATCCTACTCTCCATAGGTGTGGAGGGAGAGAATTGTTAAAGATCCACACCAATGTGAACTTGGCTATGATAGAAGTCCAGTATGAAGGCTGTGAATACATATTTGCTAAAGTTTTTCAAACTTAGGGTGGCTTGCCATTAACTTGGTAGTTGGCAAGTAGAAGTTGGCAAACAGAGATTGATTTGTTTTTTGGGTTCTCCCGTTTGTGTATAAATAGGGAGAGTTGTAAGTTGAATTAAATCTTCAGAAAGAGAAAGAGTAGAGAGTGTAATCTGTGAGTGAGAGTGCTATAGAGAGAGAGTGAGATGTGAGTGTTGTAAACTCTCTCTGGAAAAATTCTATAGTGGATATCTCTCCCGTGGACGTAGGCTATTGCCGAACTACGTAATTATCTTGTCTCTTTTCTGTGTGTGATTGCTTCATGGTGTGCCTTAATCCTAACATATGTTTGGGCCTCTGAGTCCATAACGGGTTATGTTTTAATAATTTGAAAAGTTTATTTTGTAAGGCTCTCTTTATATATCATGTATGAAGAAAAAAGTCGATCTAATAAGTATAACCCACTACAACGTATAAGAGATTTAGACACTAAACTTTTTTGTTGCAAAAAATATTTGAGAATCAATTCCTGTCGTCACAAGAATTATCACTAAAATATCGTTCTGAAAAGTAAAAAACAAGTTTTTAGCAACAAAATTTTAAAAATATTGCTAATAAATAAACGGGATAAAATAATTTGGTTTCAAAAAGATTTATTTTTTGAGACAAAAATTTAATCCCAAAAGAATAATAATTCATCACTAATATCTCGATTTATATGAGTAATGAAGAATATGGATGGTTGGTAATAGGGGTGGCGCGGATCAGTTGCGGTCACGAAACTTCCAATCCGCCATCCGTCCGTCAGATTGGCCGATTGGAGAAAATCAATCCGCATCTGTCCGCCAATCGGTAGAGACGGATTGAGCGAATTGACGGATGGATACGAATCAGTTTAACGGTTTAAAACTTTACAAATTTTCAACATAATTCAATTGTGACTATCTTGGGTAAATTTATTAGAAGAGTCCAATTGGGTAAATTTGAAACACCAGATTTGTTACCAGCAAGGGCAGTGACCATCTTCAAGGCCTTCCTCTTGTCTTTGTCATCATGTAAGTCCAATTTCAAGATAAGCTTCTGCAAGAACAAGCCAAGAACAAAATATCTCTATCACAACTAACCAATCTTCTCAACTAGGCAAAGAAAACTCCTTTTTTCTTCTTCTTCTTATTCTTCTTCTTCTTCTTCTTTCTTTTTTTTATTTATTTATTTTTTATTTATTTATTTTCAACCACCCAAATTGGAACAACATAAATCAAAACCGAAAGAGTTAACCAAGCTTTATCAATTGAAAGATTCACAGAATTGAATCAAATCCCATTCAATATATCATCAATGAACATTTAAAAAATAAAAATAAAATTAATAGAAAGTGAGAGAAGTTCTAATAAAAAACCCTCTTTTTTTTGGGGGGGCGGGGGGGGGGGGGTGTTTTAAATCTAAAAAGTTCAGAGACAAAAAAAAAAGATATCAAATTTTGAAATCAGAGAATCAATAGTAGAAAGTACTAGAAATTCTAATGCTAATAAATCAACCCAAATTTTTTAATCCACAAAGTTCAAGAGGAAAAAAGTGGATATCAATTTAAATCAGAGAATAAAATAGATTCACAGAAATTAATCAATAATCAAACCCCATTCAACATCTAATATATGAACATCAAAAGGTAATATGATTTATATGGTACACACTTTTTAAAAGATGTGTATTAAATATATACACTTTTTTTACATATTTTTGTGGTATATATTATGCATTTTTGTGGTATATATATATATATGTAGAGTTACAATAATTCATGATCCAAAAATAAAAGGGTGATGCACCAATAAATCCCAAATCTTTATCTTATGACCCATTTGGTCCTATGTTTTATCTTATGATCCAATTAGTCCCAAGCTAATGTTAATGACAAAATAACCAATGTTACACTATGTTTTTACGCTTTTTAGTAAGGGTCAATGAGAAAAACCCCAACGTGGTATTGACTGAAATGCCCAAAATTCTGTAGATGTTTGTTTTCCCTCCAAATAAACATCAACAAAACATAATCAAAAACATCAACAACATCAAACATTAAAACATCAACAAACATCAAACATCAACAAAACATCATCAAACACATCAACAACATCAAACATTAACAAAACATCATCAAATATCAACAAACATCATCAAAAAAAATGTGAACATCATCAACATCAACAAACATCATGAACAAAACATCATCAAACATCATCAAAAAAATTGTGAACATCAGCAAACATTCGAACATCATCATCAAACATTCGAACATCATCAAAAATTGTTGAGTCCGCAGATTTTTTTGGGGTGTGATTTGATTCCATTTCTTTTTACATCAATACCATTTTCAATGTTGTTTCCTTATACATTTGATTACGATTTGAGAGAGAGAATCGGAGAGATTGGGATTGTTAGGGTTAGGGTTCAGAGCTTCGGAGATGGATGAGATGATTGTGGAGGCATCTTCCGAGAGATCGGACTGTGATTGTTGATGCTCACCATTGCCGTCGAGGTCTTTGTTGATGCTCGCCATCGCCGTCGAGGTCTTTGCCATTGTTGATGTTCATGTCCATGAGAAAACAGTTTTTATTTTGGTCATTTTTATATATACACAAAACAGTTCAGAAATCGATGTAAGCATACATGTATAACCACAAAGCCAATAGATTTGAATACAAGCATTTACATCAAATGAATCGAAAGAATCAACGAAAGAGTAATCTTGAAATGGAAAAACCAGGGATTACAGAGATTTGTATGAGACGAATGGAATTGAAATTATATTAAACAATAGAGAGGAAATTTGTCTACCGAATTTGAATTGGAGAGAGTTGAATTGCAGAGACTGAGAAAGGTTATAGAAAGATCAAAGAATTGGGATTGTGTGAAGAGAATCTGAATGAGTTGAGGTCTCTCTTTCGCCATTGATGAATAGTTGCAGAGAGAGAGAAATCACACCCTCAAAAGGGTATTGATGTAAAATGAAATGGAATCAAATCACACCCTCAAAAATCTGGCAATACATTAGGACTAAATGGTATACAAAAAAAACTTAAAGGACTAAATGGTTTAACTTTTCCCATGATAGGATTTATGGGTAATTTTTTCAAAAATAAAATTACATATTTTTGTGATAATGTTACATATTTTTTGGTTAGAAAATATTTGGATATATGTTACATTATCACACAAAATGTGTAATAATACCAGAAAATGCATAACTTCATTTTTGAATAATAAATTATTGTAATTTTACTAAATATTAGTTAACATTTATTACAAAAATACATAACAGATACACATAGTATGAAACTTTTGAAGGAATGTGTACCATAGAGTTGCCCAATTTGAGTTGTCTAAATTATAGGAATTATCTTTTTGCCTATTAGGTTAGGCTCTACCGATTGGAACATGCCTATCCAATTAGACAATATGAACTCAAATATGAAACTAAAGACTAAAATGAAAGAAATAGATAATTTAGAGATAAATGTGAAATTAACAGTTTTTATAAAGCATAGTTGGAAAACAATATTCACCATGTTTGGTTTTCAGATTTCCAAAACAATTTTTTGAATTTTTAATTCGTATTTTTATATTTTTAATGATTTTTGAAAATATTTTAATCAAAATTTGTTTTTAAATTTTTTTGGATTCACTTAAGCTTACTATACTTAAAAAGTAAAAAATTCATTGAATATAACAAAATACAAAAATGTATTGAATTTTTATATTTTTTGTATTTGGTGAATTTTTATTTTATTTTTATTATAAATATTATACTTTTTAAGCGTATTTAGATTATATTTATCTAAAAAATAAAAAAATTGTGTAAAATATTAAAAAAATTCACTAAAAATAAAAAAATATAAAAAACATAAAATTCAATTTTTTGAAAAGTGAACTCAATTTTTTAGACCAAACATAGTGATTACCTCTAAGATGTCTCCAATGTTAATAATGAAAGCATTTGGAAGAGGTTTAATAGGAATCCAAATTCCATCTTTCTTGATCTGCAACCCTTCCATTTCATTGATCTGAAGGAGGATGGTGAGTCCGACCGGGTTTGAATGAGGGGTCAGTCCGATGACAAGCTCCGCTTGTGGGCATGATGGATAATAGTTCATCCTCATGGCACTACAAGAAATCAACTTTTTAGGGACAAATTTTTACTGTCCCTAAAAGTGTAATATTTGTTGGAATTTTTTATTTTTATTTTTTATCAATAAAAAAAGATTTATTGATGATAAAACAAAGTATAAGCAACAATACATCAACAAAATAGGGAAGTGTACTGAATATCATAACTAACTTTCACAATCCCAACTAGGTTGGCAGTGCGAAGGAAGCACAATCATGTGTAAGCACTTGACCCAACCCAAGATTGGTGAGAAGTCAATCAGAAAACAAAACACCAATACAGCAAAACAAAAGGCAAGCCAAAACGCAGACCGAACAACAGCAATCTCTGAATGGCAGTATACATCAGCAGTATCTAGCAAGTCAAGACAGCAACATACAACAACAGACAATCGCAGAACATCGTCAAACATCAGCAGGCCTCTCAAGCTATACCACCCTCACCTGCAGTAGCAATAAATAAGCAATACCCTAGCTTTAGCCAACTAATTTTGTTCGTTGCAAGGTTTGTCCCCAATGGTCCATCCGAAAAAGTCAAAAATTAACTTTTAGAGACAAAATTTTGCATTTGCTACTATAAATAGACTTTTAGAGACAAAAATATGTAGTTGCAAAAAGTTTTGATTTCGAGACAACCAAAATTTGTCTTTAAATGCTTATTAAAAACTACGGCAAAAAAAAAAAAAGAAGTTTTTGAGACAATAAAAATTGGTCTATAAAGTTCTTGTTTTTGAGACAACTAGAAGCGGTCCGTAAAAGTTTTAGTTTTCGAGACAATTAATAAAGGTCTCTAAAAGTCATAATTTTTTTTTTGAGACAACTAAAATTGGTCTCTAAAAATTTGATAATATATATATATATTTTTGCCTTTTGATTTTGTAACATTACTCATATATGACTTTTGTATCAATAATAAAATTGTTTCTCTGAAAAAAATTGGAATTTTTTTTTTTTTTTGGATCAGCAAAACAAAAAGCTATATTGATTGCAACAACACACAATGTAAGATTCAAATGATATTTTTTTATACTTTTCCTCCTATTTCTCAGCAAGCAAACAAATATCAAAGAACCAAATACCAGAACAACTTTCATTCACATCCACTGATTTATTATCAACAATTATGCTAATATATCATCACAAACATCACAAATTTGTCTTTAAAAGTCTATTACAAACTACGGCAAAAAAAATAGTTTTTGAGACAACAAAAATTGGTCTCTAAAGTTTTAGTTTTTGAGACAATTAGAAGTGGTCTGTAAAAGTTTTAGTTTTCAAGATGACTAATAGAGGTCTCTAAAAGTTATAATTTTTTTTGAGACAACTAAAATTTGTCTCTAAAAATTTGATATAATATATATATATATATTATTTTTGATTTTGTAACATTACTCATATATAACTTTTGCATCAATAATAAAATTGTTTCTCTGAAAAAAAAATTACAATTTTTTTTTTGATTAGCAAAACAAAAAGCTATATTGATTGTAACAGCACACAACGTAAGATTCAAATGATATTTTCCATATTTTTCCTCCTATTTCTCAGCAAGCAAACAAATATCAAAGAACCAAATACCAGAACAACTTTCATTCACATCCACTAATTTATTATTAGCAATTATTCTAATATATCATTGCAAACATCCAAAAGAAAGCAATTTGACTTTGACATTTTCAGCAAAAAATCAAATAACCAAAAGCATAACAATAATACATCAGCCAAAATAACAAAAACACCAGCTGCAACCCAGGTACCTTGCAAACCCCTATCTAGAAGTTGCACCTTTGGAGGGACCACAATCCTCCATAATGTTGGGGTTATCCCACATCGGTTGTGGAAGGGGCTGGTGGTCAGTTTATAAGTGTGAGGGAAAGCCTCACCTCTTGAGCTAGCTTTTGGGGTGAGAGAGGCCCAAGACCACCCATTTTGGGGTTGAGAGAGGCCCAAGACCACCCAACACTGGTATCAGAGCCCAGGTTTACCAACAAGTCTCAGCCCAATAGTCCACGGGAGAAACGGGTTGTCGCTGCTCCGACCCAGGGCCCGATGTGTGAGGGGGAGATTGTTGGGGTTATCCCACATCGGTTGTGGAAGGGGCTGGTGGTCAGTTTATAAGTGTGAGGGAAAGCCTCACCTCTTGAGCTAGCTTTTGGGGTGAGAGAGGCCCAAGACCACCCATTTTGGGGTTGAGAGAGGCCCAAGACCACCCAACACGCGGTTGTTAGGGAAAATCGATGATTCCCAACAAGTAAATCAATCAATGGGAATAAAAACTAATGCGGAAAAAATTAAATCAAAGTCAACACAAGAATTTTTACGTGGTTCCCTCAATGTGAGGTACGTCCACGGGATCGAAATCCGATTCCACTATCAACCAAATAAGTTCCAAACGATTACAAACAAGACACTAATGGTCTCACAAAATCACCCTTAGGTGAATTCCAAATACTCACAAATAAACAAGAGGAAAGACCTCACCAAATAGATGATCCAAAATCTTCAGAACCAGAGTTCAAGACGACCCAAAATAACGAACCAGACACCAACCGAAGATGCCCAAAGAACCAAGCTTCAAAAACCAAAATTGAACCAATCCATAAAACTTCGGCACTGTTACCGATGCACAATACACTAGTATGGCAGCCGCTGTACCTTCTTTTGGTAAAGAACAAAACAATATATATATATTGTTAATCTAGGATTTTGTAATCAAACCCTAGCTGTACCCAAATTTAATTGGGCCTCCACAAATATAATATATAAAAATATATTATACTAAACCAAGCCTAATTAAAATTCTTTTTCAAAACCCATTGGGTCCCACACTCCAATAAGGAGGTATACCCAACAATTCTCCCCCTACCGACTTAGGTGGAGACATCAACCATACCCGCCAAAGTTCGACACTTTAAATGTTTATCCCTCGACAAAGTCTTTGTCAACATATCTGAAATATTATCATCTGTGTGAACCTTTTCGAGTTGCAACAATTTCGAATCTAACACATCACGAATCCAATGGTATCTCACATCAATGTGTTTCGATCTCGAATGAAAGGTAGAATTTTTACTCAAGTGAATAGCACTTTGACTATCACAATAAAGCACATACTTTTCTTGCTTCAAACCCAACTCTTGCAAAAATTTCTTCAACCATAACTCTTCTTTGCAAGCTTCTGTAATGGCAATAAATTCAGCTTCGGTAGTTGAGAGAGCAACACATTTTTGTAATTTAGATTGCCATGCCACAGCTCCCCCTGCAAAAGTCATCAAATATCCCGAAGTAGATTTCCTAGAATCAACATCACCGGCCATGTCAGAATCTGTGAACCCATCAAGCATCGGCTTACCATCCCCAAAACACAAGCACACCTTCGAAGTCCCTCGAAGATATCTTAGAATCCATTTTACCGCTGCCCAATGTTCTTTACCCGGATTAGAGAGAAAACGACTCACCACACCAACTGCGTGAGCAATATCCGGCCTTGTACAAACCATGGCGTACATCAAAGAACCAACTGCTGAAGCATAAGGAACTTTCAACATCTCTTCTTTGTCTTTCTCACTTGTAGGACATTGATTCGAACTAAGTTTGAAGTGACCCGCAAGTGGACAACCAACCGGCTTTGCTTTATTCATGTTGAACCTCTCAAGAACTTTCTCAATGTAGCTCTCTTGAGACAACCAAATCAGTCCCTCTTTGCGATCACGAACAATTTTCATACCAAGTATTTGTTTTGCTGGCCCCAAATCTTTCATAGCAAAAGATTTACTCAACTCTAACTTCAACCTGTTAATCATGGTAGAATCTTGACCCACGATTAACATATCATCAACATAAAGCAAAAGAATGATAAATTTACCATCCGGAAAATTTTTCACAAACACACAATGGTCTGAAGTGGTTTTAGAAAAACCATTATTCATCATGAAAGAGTCAAATTTTTTGTACCATTGCCGTGGGGCTTGCTTGAGGCCATACAAACTTTTCTTCAATTTGCAAACAAATTTCTCTTTCCCTTTCTCCACAAAACCTTCTGGTTGCTCCATGTAAATTTCTTCTTCAAGATCACCGTGAAGAAATGCGGTCTTCACATCAAGTTGCTCAACTTCAAGGTTCATACTTGCAGCCATGCCAAGTACAACCCGAATAGAAGACATCTTCACAACTGGCGAGAAAATCTCGTCAAAGTCAATGCCCTTCTTTTGCCCAAAGCCTTTCACAACAAGACGTGCCTTGTACCTCAGATTCTTCCTATCATTCTTTAATTTGAAAACCCACTTATTTTTCAGAATTTTCCTCCCTTTAGGCAACTTCACTAAATCATAAGTGTGATTTTCAAGTAAGGAATTCATCTCCTCTTCCATGGCTTTTTTCCAATCATCTTTCTTTGTATGCTCAATTGCTTCTTGGTAGTTCTCCGGCTCCCCTTGATCAGAAATCAACATAAATTCATTGGGAGGATACTTTCTTGAAGGTTGTCGGTCCCTTGTAGATTTCCTCAACTCAAGTTGTAGTGGCGGTTCTTGAGTTGGATGCTCTTCCTCAATTTCTGGCTCAACTTCATTAGGATTAGCATCATCCTCCACATCTTCAATAGGTGGCTGCACATCTCCCCCATTTTCATCATCCACCGAAGATGAAGGAGATGGATCCATGTCAATGAGATCACTAGTTTTTTGCTCCGGTTGATCACCTTTGCCAAAGTCTTCAATTGTTTGGTCTTCAAGAAACACAACATCACGGCTTCGAATAACTTTCTTGTCGACCGGATCCCATAATCTATACCCGAATTCATCACGCCTATAGCCAAGAAAAATACATTGTCTTGACTTACTATCAAGCTTGGACCTTTCATCTTTTGGAATGTGAACAAAAGCTCGGCAACCAAACACTCTCAAGTGCTCATAAGACACATCTTTGCCAGTCCAAACTCTTTCCGGAACATCACCATTCAAAGAATAGCAAGGAGATAAATTGATCAAGTCAACCGCTATACTCATTGCCTCACCCCAAAAGGGTCTTGGCAATTTAGCTTGTGAAAGCAAACACCTTGTTCTTTCCACAATGGTGCGGTTCATCCTCTCGGCAACGCCATTTTGTTGAGGAGTCTTCTTAACTGTCTTTTGATGCCGAATACCTTGGCTGCGACAATACTCATCAAATGGCCCAATGTATTCACCACCATTGTCTGTTCGGATGCATTTCAATTTTTGCCCTGTTTCTCTTTCAACCATGGCCTGAAAATGCTTAAATACTTCTAGAACTTGATCTTTAGTTTTTAGTAGATAAGCCCAAACTTTCCTTGAATAATCATCAATGAAAGTAACAAAATAAAGTGCACCACCATGTGTTCTAACTTTTAAAGGACCACAAACATCCGAATGAATTAACTCCAACACATTTTCTTTTCTAGAAGCAACATTTTTATGAAAAGAAACTCTATGTTGTTTACCCGCCAAACAATGAACACAAGTTTTAAGATGTGTACCTTTCAAACCGGGTAGAAGCTCTTTCTTGAACAATACTTGCAGCCCCTTTTCACTCATGTGGCCAAGCCGCTTGTGCCACAATTCGGTAGAAGTATCATCTTCAAGTGCATTGACAACACCTTTACAAATTTTTCCTTGCATCGAATAAAGTGTATGAGTCTTCTTGCACTTAGCCACCACCAAAGAACCCTTTGTGAGCTTCCATATTCCATCACCAAATTTGTTGTTGAAGCCTTCATCATCTAGCTTCCCAGTAGAGATCAAATTGAGGCGAATGTCGGGAACATGCCTCACATCTTTAAGTAACAACCTGCAGCCCAAATTTGTTTCCAAGCAAACATCACCCATACCAATAATCTTGGACAAACCTTCATTACCCATTCGAACAGAACCATAATCTCCTGCAGTGTAGGTAGTGAAGAAATCAACTCGAGAAGTCACATGAAAAGAAGCACCGGAATCAATCACCCAATTGCTCTCTTGGCCCACAAAATTGATACAATCATCTTCACAAACGACCATGAGATTATCGGTAGTAACTGCTGTTGTGTCTTCTTGCTTCTTATCCACACTTTTGTCACGCCTTTTCTCCTTGTTCTTGAGCTTTCGGCATTCCCGCTTCATGTGCCCTTTCTCATGGCAATAATAACACTCAACGTCTTTCTTTGAAAAAGAACCATCTTTTGATTTGTTACTATCACCCTCAATGGGTCCATACAAATCTTTACAAAATAATATGTCCTCCATTTTAGTTTTCCAAGTTACCCAATTGCTTCCATTGAAGCTAGACATACGACCCACATTCCCCTCCATTGATTTACACAAATAAATAAATCCAAATAAACCGTAAGCTCTGATACCAGTTGTTAGGGAAAATCGATGATTCCCAACAAGTAAATCAATCAATGGGAATAAAAACTAATGCGGAAAAAATTAAATCAAAGTCAACACAAGAATTTTTACGTGGTTCCCTCAATGTGAGGTACGTCCACGGGATCGAAATCCGATTCCACTATCAACCAAATAAGTTCCAAACGATTACAAACAAGACACTAATGGTCTCACAAAATCACCCTTAGGTGAATTCCAAATACTCACAAATAAACAAGAGGAAAGACCTCACCAAATAGATGATCCAAAATCTTCAGAACCAGAGTTCAAGACGACCCAAAATAACGAACCAGACACCAACCGAAGATGCCCAAAGAACCAAGCTTCAAAAACCAAAATTGAACCAATCCATAAAACTTCGGCACTGTTACCGATGCACAATACACTAGTATGGCAGCCGCTGTACCTTCTTTTGGTAAAGAACAAAACAATATATATATATTGTTAATCTAGGATTTTGTAATCAAACCCTAGCTGTACCCAAATTTAATTGGGCCTCCACAAATATAATATATAAAAATATATTATACTAAACCAAGCCTAATTAAAATTCTTTTTCAAAACCCATTGGGTCCCACACTCCAATAAGGAGGTATACCCAACACATAACAGGTTAGAAATGTGGCTGATAGCTCATATGAGAGTTTGAGCATATTCAAAGAGTTCACTTCAGGGCCTAATAGCTCATATGAGAGTTTGACCATAACTTGTTTGATTAATATGGAATTCCTAATGCATTTTCACAAACAAAATAAGGTAAATTATAATCCATGCTCTGATTCATTAGCACGTAATATATGGATTCTATATCATAAACTGACCGATTTTAAAAGTTTCATTTCCAATTTATAAGGCTAGTGCTATAAGCATTGTTTGTGGCATTCAACTATTCAATGAACATATTGTAAATTGCCGTCATATCTACCTACAGAACAGAACAACTCATTACATCTTCTTCTCAAGGGCTTCATTGAAATGGCATTCAAAATCTCGCAGAGAGCTCCCAAGCCTTCAAATTAATGCAAGCTTGCAGGACCTGCATAGAACTGAGAGCTTAGACCAAGCTTGCAGGACATGATAACAGTAAACACTGAAGATAGAATTGCTTTCCTTTCTAATTGCTTACCCAAAATCATGATTCCAAAGCAAAAGTTCAGTTTGTGGGATGGCTAGCTTGGAAATGAAGACTGAAAACTGTATCTTACTTGCAACATATTGGAATGCTAAGAGGGAATGCCTAATGTAATGTGTATATTTTGTCAATCCCAAGCTAAATGTGTAAATTACTTAATGCTGTTGTATAGAAACCCACAAAGGAAATCGAATATAGATCTCAAAAGATAACTTACTAAGAAGAAGAATCAATAGAGGGTCCTCTTTGACTGATTTGCTACATCAAGAAGTTGACTTTGGAAAATTAATCGGTATTAAAATACAATGAAAGTTAACGAAAAATTAAATTATGTAACTAAGATTAACATCAAAACCAAAATGCTCGACAAAAATCCACACAACTGTAGGTCAAGTGGATAAATCTTGGAAGCCTAGTAAAAAAAAAAAAAAGAAGAAGAAGAAGAAGAAGAAGAAGAAGAAGAAGAAGAAGAAAAGGGACAAATTTCCAAATCCAAAATATTTAGCTAACTATTTTTCTTTGACATGACTGCGTAGTAGTATAAAACAGAAAGATGCCACCATTCCAACCAAGTACTCGGCTATAGCTCTATAAGTCATGCAAATGGGCCATTCCTATTAACAAAATACAATTGGTATAGGAATCAAAATAGAAGGGAAATATCCCAATGTTAGGTTCAACCAAGGAAATGAAGAGAACCAAATTGCTGCTTGAGCAATATTTAACAAAAAGCATAAACAAAAAAGGAGGCTAATGATGTTATTATATAGCAAGAGTGTTGGAAAAAAATAGTTTTTTGGTAAACTTTAATGTGAAATTAAAGTAGGTCCCAACCATTGGTTGAGGTGAGATTAAATTGGTTTAGATTCTTTGTAACAAGATCTTTACACCACAAAAAGAATGACAAAAAACCATTGAGAATTGAATGAGAAATTGTCTCATAAAGATGGCCTCATGAATAAGGTATTGAGAATTGTGTATAACTACCAATCCCACATTGATTGTAGAGGGAAGTTTTGATGGGTATTTTTTGATAAGGGTATGAGCCCTTTGGGGCATCCAATTTTTCCGAAGAAAGGGAGTTATGGATGCTTCAAGGATGGGCTTGAGCCAAGACTATGGTTCAAGTTGGTTATGGCAAAATTGCCACACGCATGTGTGCGCGCGCCGCCTACCCTCCTGGACCAGGCCGGGTTTGTGGATCTTGGATCTTGGGCTTGAGGCTTGAGGGCTTGTTGGAATGGGTTAGGTTTGGGCTGGGCCAGATTGGTGGTCCACCAACCTAATCTTTTTAGGCCAAGTCCATTGCAGATATATACCCTTGTGTGTACAGAATATATATCTTATATATATTATTGTCCCATCAGTTTTGGTCCATTACTCCAGCTGTTTTACAGGAGTAACGACCATTAGTTGCCAGCCTTCATGAGTATTGGTTGCTAGCTTTTATGGCTGGAGGCTCCTTCTCTCTCCCCCATGGTGTATAAAAGGAGACCCATCTCCCTTGGTGTTGGTACAGATTTTTTGCTTCTAGAATATACTAGTCAGTTTGCTTGTTCATTTTTGTGTGTGTGTGTGTGTGTGTGTGTGTGTGTGTGTGTGAGAATGCTGCCATTGTCGGTCTGCCAAAGCTAACAGAAAGTGCTTCTGCGTTAGTCGGTCTAAGCCATCTTATCTTGAGAGACAGAAGTTGACGTTGCTCCAGTACACACGGTGAGGCGGCTAATCTATTTTAAAAACATTGTGGTATCACATAGAATTTGGTTTGATTCTTCGTCTTTCAATATATTATGTGATATGTATTTCTGTATTATGCTCTAGAATGTAATATGGATTTATTTGATGTTCTATTATTTAATTTAATAAATTATGAATCTATTTATCTTGTTTAATTTACACAATTTGAATAACAAAGAGAATATTACATTTGATTCTTTATTTCAACTAGACTATCTTTTTAACGATTGGCAGAAACAAATGTATGTTTGAGCTTTATCAAGTGCACATGAGCTAAATTTACCCACATTGTGTTAAGTTGATCAAGCTTTTACAATTGCACCAGCCCCTGAATAATGGCTTCTTAATATAGAAATAAATAGATCCAATGAAAATAGTTCACCTAAACTGATATCGATGAGACGTAAAATTAGGAGATGCTTGCAGAAACAAAAGTTGTATAAGGCTATCAGCCCTCATGAATCAACCATCATTCTCAATAAAAATAATTTATAAGGAATCCTATGATTAAAAAATACATAAACTGCATACAAGGCAAATAATAAGAAGTTAACAAACTGCCTTCAAGTTTAATGTTAAAACAATACCTGCCATGGCCTTTCCTAATCAAGTTGCATTGGCCAAGGCCCAAACCATGCTCCAATAACAGCTCCATGAGCAGGTAGATAGATCATATAATCAATAGATCCTATTGGCATACCCTCTACTTTTTTTTATTTTTTATTTTTTTTTATATATATATTTTTAAACCCAAATCAAGGGAGATTCAAATGTTTACTCAAAATTTCAAAATTTACAACTTTTTCATTACTGGAGCTTTAACTCAAATTTATGCTTAAATCTGTTTTGTGCATTGGAGTGTTTCATATCAAAAACAATTTTTACTCAAAGATCAAATTTATGCTTAAATCTATTTTGTGCATTGGAGTGTTCCATGGATTGCATTTCTTCCTCAAACTCAAGTAATTTCATGGCAAGGCTTTTAAGTTGAGCTGAATATGCTTCTATGGAATCTTTGCATGGTATGAGACAAGTGTTTACTAATGATCTTTTTTAATCCATAGGAAACAATTTACAAAAAAGAAAAAAAAAGAGAACAAGGGTTTTTTGGCTTATTTTATAAGGTCTTGATATCCCACATCGGAAATAGAGGAGGAATTCCTAGGTTATGAAGGTAAAAACCTAAACCCTTATATAGCATCGAGGCCTTTTCTTGAGTGGTGAAATCCCTAGCAGAACTCCCCAGTTAAGCGTGCTTAGGTTGGAGTAGTTCTGGTATGGGTGACTCACTAGGAAGAACAAATCCGTGAGGATGTGGCCCAAAGCAGACAATATCAATGACATGTGAAGGGTGAGGGCGTTACAAATGGCATCAAAGCCGACTCTCCAAAGTACCGAGTGTGGGCCCCTAGTGTCTCTCGGTGCATGTGGTCGGGCTTGTGAGCTGGCAGGCTACTGCACGGGGACGTGCAACCTTAAGGGGGATTGTAAGGTCCCAGTATCCCACATTGGGAATGGAGAGGGAGTTTCTGAACCCTTCTATAGCATCAAGCCCTTTTCTTGAGTGGTGAAATCCCTAGCAGAACTCCTCAGTTAAGCGTGCCTAGGCTGGAGTAGTTCTGGGATAGATGATCCACTGGAAAGAACAAATCCGTGCGGGTGTGACCCAAAGGGGAAAACATCGATGACATGTGAAGGGTGGGGGGTGTTACATATTTAGTTTTATTTATTTTCATCTTTAGTAATTTTTTTTTTTCAAAACTATGTCAAATATTTTTGCTTTTTGATCCGTCTTGAGTAGATGACAGTGACACTACAATAAATTAAAATTTTAAAGACATAAATTTAGAAATATTATTAGGGATCGTGAAAAAAATATCATGAAATGTATTATCAAGATTTCTCATTATTTGATTAGAGTGTGGTATTTTATTATATGTATAATTCAAAGGTGGAGAATTTTTCATGATTATCTTCATGATATTTTTTTATGATCCCTAGCATTTAGGGACGAATTGCCAAAAGTGTCATTATTATATTTTTAACAACAAAATATGATATTTAGTGGTGAGTTATTATCTTTTTAAGACCAAATTTTTTGTTTCAAAAAATAATATTTTTGGAACGAAATTATTTTTCTGTGTATGTATTAGCGACATTTTTAAATTTTATTGCTAAAATTCTTTTTTTAGACTTTTTGAGATTATCTTTTAACGATTTTGCTCGCGACGATAAAATGTTTTTACAACAAAATTTCACTTTTAGAGACAAAAAGCTTAGTTTCTAAGACTCTTATACGTTGTTTTTCTTGATGGAGATTCTGACTACTTTTTTAGATAAAGTGTTTTTAGCTAGGGAGATTCCTTTGAGAGAAAAAATTATTATGGGTTCGTTTGGGATGTGGGTTGGCTCTTTGATTATTTTAGTTTGGGACTGAAAAGTCTCGTTTGGGATATGCTTTTTGACTTTTTTGACTTTTGTAAGAGAAAAAATGAAATAATTATTGGTTGGATGTGACATTTTGGCTTCATTTGGGATGTGGGTTGGCTTTTTGGCTATTTTGGCATGAGGCTAAAAAGTCTCGTTTGAGATAAGTTTTTTGGCTCTTTTGATTTTTGTGAAAAAAAATAAAATGATTATGATTTGGATGTGACATTTTGTCTTATTAGCTTTTTAGTCTATAAAGTTTATGCCAAACGAAGGCTTTGTCTTATTGGTTTTTTAGCTTATTTTGTCTTTTTATGACTAAAATAGCTAAAAAGTCAGACTTTTTGGCATGCCAAACAAAGGCTAAGTTGGGAAGTTTACGTAGTGTGTGCCCAACCAACGGTATTTTCATATTTTTTTTTTTTATCATTTTCGTGTTTGTAGGGCCATATAATTCTTATACTGTGTTTGGTTGGAGATTTAGAAAGGGAAAGGAAAAAAGTGTGTGAAATTAGGTGAAATTTAGATATATTTTATTTACATTTCACCTATTTTTTCCATTCATTCTCTAATTTTTTTTTTCAAATCCCTCAACCAAACACACCATTAAGGTCCCTGCTATTGATTGAGTACACTGCAACCATAAAATTCTCAAAACATATGATAATTACTCGAGTATGAGAAACTGAGACACAGAGAAAAAGAGACAGAGTGACCTTAAGGGAAGAGGAAGTTTGGGAAATAAATGTGGTTTTCTCAAGTGAGTTGGAATGTTGACCATGTAAAAGAGGTCAGCCCAATCAAGCTTCTGTTCCTCGGACCTAACAAAGGCTTGTCCAAATCCTTCTATGGCCCTGTTTGTTAGAGATTATTTTCAGCTTTCAGCTTAATTTAAGCTGTTTTGATATGTTTGGTTTAGCTTATGCTTATAGCTTATAGCTTTGTGGAAGTCAGAAATCAGCTTATTCTTTTAGTGGGGCAGGAGATGCTTTGAGAATAAGCTGGAAATCAGCTTAAGCTGAAAGTTATAAGCTATAAACTGTTTGGGTATAAGCTATAAGCAGTTTCCCACAGCTCTACCAAACAGGGCCTATATCCTCTGGTTGTTGCCAAAACGTGTCCTTCTCTTCCATTGGCAAATTGAAAAAATCTTAAATCTCCAATTTCACCTTCTCTACCAATGAACAGCTCACTCCATGATTTATTAGCTGCAATTTTATTATAATACCAGATTAACAACAAATATGTGAAGAATTTATATTAAATTGGATAATTGTAATCCAATACAAATATGAGAAGAATTGAATTAATCGTGCTTCTTGTTTAATTGTTAAAAATAAAAGTTTTATTATCAAAATCGTGCTTCTTGTTTATTTATTTTTTTGAAAAATAAATGTAATTTAATTGATGTTTGATTGATTTGATTTTTCTATGAATGATCTTTCACTGAGATTCCTTTTATCTTTCTTTGTTTTTGTTTTTGGTAATTTGATTGTGTGTCGATTGATCAATGTTTGTGTTGTTCAAATTACAAATTTTTTTGTTAGCTTACTTTGTTTGATGGGTTTTAGGGTTTATGCTTTCATGTTTCATGACCAGACTGAAGGGGATTAATGTGGCATTTCTTACAATAATGGGTCGTGCCAATGCAATTTATTGACTTGGTTTTTGGGTACTTCCATTATTAGGGATTTGTTTTTGGTTTGGGAAGAGGGGTTTTATGAAAAAATGATTCTTGGTTCTGTATCTTATTTCACATTGATTATTTTAGCTGTCTTGTAATTGGGGTTTGTTTTGTTTTGTTTTTTTTTTTTTTTTGGCTTGAATGCTAGGTTCACGGACACAGCTGAAACTTGATGCTGGGGTTTTGCTTTGTTCCTACATTTCAAGTGAACAAATCTTATATTACTTGGAGGTATTCTCAGAAGTAATGAATTAATACACTTGAGATTTGGAATTGGGAATGTAGCCATTGGTCCGTGTAGCATATTCATGTATGTATCGAATTAATATTTCCTGTAAAGGATTTAGCTAGTTTGATATTCTTTTGGATTTCGGAACTCTAGCATTGTTACTTCTATGGTTCTTTTTTATTTTTGTATCATTATTCTATTTCTCTCTTTCCTCTATTAGTACATTTTAATTTTTGTAGCATCATTATCTATGAATTTTCTATCAAGGGCGGTTAAAGTTCACCCTACTTACCTTGAGGTTGTAGGTTCCGACTTGAGGGCAACCATTTTTGTTAAAATTATGCCAAAGGCTTATTGCCTCTGGTTAAAGGGTGAAGCGCAACCCGAGCACAACATCTAGAAATCCCTTAGCAATTGCCATTTAGCATCTATTGTCTGTATAATGAAATATTATTTATAACTCTAGTACTGTTGAGGAATTTATCCAAAAAATAAAAACTCTAGTTCTGTTGAGGAATTTCATAGTAAGGTTTCTGCGATAGGCTGGTTTTTAAGATGAAACAGGATTTAGTACATTGCTGTTACTGAATTTTCAAGAACTGTTCTGGCTTTATTCATTTTCAATCCTTATGACATCTAGGTATGATTTCCCTTGAAGCTCTCGAGCAAGGTAGCCTGTGAAATAATCTTGAACTGTAATTCTTTTGAACCGTGCTGGTGTTTGTGGGGTAACTAAGCTAGGTGCAGGACCCATTTCTCCATCAAGTCTTGGGCTGTAAAATGTGGCAATTGACAGTCTCTCCTTGCTAGAGTTCACCACCGCTCGATGCTCGATGCTACGATAAGCTCCATTGGTAACAATCTGCAAAACAAGATAAGAGATCTCATAGCAGGATAAACTAGATCATGAAATTTTAGGTTCTATTTTACAAATTCAACTTTCACAGTTCCTTTTTTTAGGTAATGCTGCGTATTACGACTTGACGCTCGACTACCCTGTGGGTGTCCTTTTGATTTCAAAATACGCTTTATTTGTTTTAGTGATTTTGTATTGATGGAAAATGACGGTCAAAAAAAAAAAAAAATTTCTTTGGTCGACAGCAAAACAAACTTATTTGGGTAGAAACTAGAAAACGTTTTCTGGACTGACATATTATTAGTACCACCACACTACCAACATCCCACCATCATTGCAACCTTTGCCGCCACCCCTCTGCCTCTGCCACCGACAGCTTGTCCACTGCACAACCTTCACCACCACCTCGACTACCACAACCTCCACCACCTTTACCACCATCACCATTGCCATCACCACTGCTAATCCAACTATTAGCACATTAGTTTCAAAGTTACTGCCGAACATTGAAAATTGAAAAATGTTTTTTACAGAACATTTAAAAAAAAAATTATTTTTCTTGAGGAAATGTTTTTTCATCAAAAACAAACGTAGACTGATAACCGTTCTACCAGTTTGTTTACTCATAGAAGTCCATTTAGAACAACACAACTTTAATGTGTGGTTTATTACCTCTAGAATGTCTCCAATGTTTACCACGAAGGCATCAGAGAGGGGTTTAACAGGAACCCACATCCCATCTTTCTTAATCTGCAGACCTTCCATTTCATTGAGCTGGAGGAGGATAGTGACGCCAACAGAATCGGAGTGTGGGGTGAGGCCAATGACCAGCTCTGGTTGTGGACATGGAGGATAGTAGTTCATCCTCATTGACTGCATCCCTTCTTCAAACAGCTCCCTCATATCCTCTGCCTTCATTTTCAAAGCTTTAGCCATGTAGTCAAGAATCTTCATGGCAAGATGCTTTAACTCAGCCGCGTAAACTTCCAGAGTGTGTCTGCATGAAAAGACTTAGCAAACCTAAGCTGATTTGACCGAGTTCTTGGATTGATCAACTGTAACTGTGGCCATCAAAATTGTGATTCAAGTTCTTGCCTCGCTTATTGGGTTGGGATTTTTTATCTTTTGATTTAGTTTAGTTTGGTATAGTTTGGAACTGCAGCACACTAGACTAGGCATGTTTGATAGCTCTAGATATGGGAATGAGAACTGTGATTCAAATTACTGTACGAAATTGTTGGATGTGATTTTGGTTTACTAGACATTTTCCCAGGTTTTTGCCTTTGTTGAAGTCTGTTTGAAGGAGAGAAATGCAGCACAACAATGGATAGGATTAAGCAGGATAGGAAGGGCTATTTTAGTCATTTTGTAATGAAAGTTTTATTTCGGAATAAGTTGTCTCACCCCCTTGCTTGCAAGTCAAACGTGGCTCATATGTGGCAAACTATATGCATATATATAAGAGAGAGAGAGAGAGAGAGAGAGAGAGAGAGAGAGAGAGAGAGAGAGAGAGATAGTACCTGAAGGGGAGAGGGAGCATTGGAAATAAATGGGGTTTTCTCAAATGGGTTGGAAGGGTGGTGAGGAAGAAGAGGTCAGCCCAATCAAGCTTTTGCTCCTCTGATACAACAAAGGCCTGCCCAAATCCTTCAACATCACCAGGGTCCTGCCAAAATTTCTTCTTCTCTTCCATTGGGAGGTTGAAGAATTCCTGAGTCTCCATCTTCACCTTCTCCACTAATGAAGAGCTCACTCCATGATTTATCAACTGCACCACATTCCTATTGTTTCAGGTTTTTTTTATTTTAAAATGATATGTTTCGATTTTTTTCCTGATCAAATCTAAAATCCACACACAATGATACAGATTTGGCATTTGCTGCACTATAATTGATTCGGATATTAAATCTATTGAACACAATTTGAAAGTTTTGGAAGTGTGCATTGAGATTGGAATCACATGCTTGCTATGTTAATTTTGGTGCTTCATAAAAATTACAGTTGGATTGGATAGAAGGATTTGGAGAAAAGAGAAAAAATTACTAACATTTATCATAAATCATAAAAATATATAAAATGTACACACACACACACACAAAAAAAAATGCATAACAACGTGCATAAGAGTAACCTAAACAAGATAGGAGCATAGTTCTAAATCACGGTATCGGGTAACGTAACGGTATCGATCGCGGAGTATCGGTATCGGTAGTATCGACCGGTACGTATCGGAAATCGGGTGTCGTGACCGTGAAATTTTAAAAATCATTAGCGATCCCTCTAAAACTCAATTTTATGCATTTTTTTGACTATTTTAGCCTTAATTTGTCACATTTTAATTAAAATTTTGATATGTAAGAACACTTTTAACTCATTTTCAACTAAATGATATGTAATTATTTTAGTCTCATTTTCAACATAATAAGCTTTTGACAGATGAAGATCTTAATTTCAATATTTATTTTTCTTGTTTTTTTTCTCTTGCTCAATTGAGAAATATATATATATATTAATATAAACAGCGGTATAGGTGTATAAACAAAAGAAAAACAGTGGCTTAAGAAGGTGGCTTGAAAGATGCAGTGCAGAAGAACAGTGGCTTAAAAAAAGCAATTATGAAATAGAAAAACAGAAGAAAACAAAAAAAATAATATTAAAATACGAAACAAAAACAATAACAGAGCAAGCTTGCAAGTTGCATATAGGTTCTGTGCTTGCCCAACAACAAAACAGAGCACAACAGCCCAAAGAATGAACTTGCAAAACAAAGCATAAAACAAAGCATAAAACAGCCCAAATTTCAGGAGGTTTTCTGCTCTGCCTCCAATTTCATATGTAACGGACGATTATTTTTACTTTTGCAGGAGGTTCTCTGCTCCAATTTTATCTGTACCGGCCATGGCAAATCTATATCGAAAGTGTATCGCTCCATGTATCGGATTCAGGCCGATACGTATCAGGGATCGGACGCTATGGCTGCGAATCTCAGTCTCACCATTATACCGGTCCATATCCAAATCGGCACTTCAATTTTCCGGTACGACTCGGCCGGTATGATATTTAGAACTATGGATAGGAGAGAGTGTATTTTCTTTTCTATTTTTGCCATCTTAACACCAAATAAAAAGGGGTGTTACCATACACTGTTGTCAAGATCTCAACAGAGTGCTTAAACTGAAAACATTATAAAACTCATTTTCGTGCTAACTTAATAAACTTCTATTGTTATTTTTGTGTCCTAGATTGCCAAATAGACATATTGTAGCTATCATTAGATCTTTCTTTCATCTAAAGACATTAAAATTCAACGTGCAGACCAAAAAAATACTATAAAATAAAAAAGATACACAACATTATTGTAGGAGCTAAACGCCAATAATTCTTCCACTTGTTCTATAAAAAAAAGAAAGAAAATCTTTTGAGTGTTTAGCTTTTGGAGCATATGCCTTGAGTTATCAGGTTTCATTCTTTTGGGGTCAGTTTTCCAAGTCACAATACATATAATTGATAGGATGAATCTTTTAGGTCTAAACGAGCAGTACTCAGTGTCAAGATTATGGGTTTGAATCTCTGCCTGTGTGGAACCTCGTGACTTATCACTATATGTTTGAGTAGCCTTGTTGTGTAGCAATCATATAAGGGTGACCTCTGGAGTCTTAGCTTCTTATAGGATCTACTCCCTGAGGTTACCCCTCTATGATTAGGCTTTTTTTAAATTGCTTGTCAGTTGTACGATTAAAAAATTATTACATAATAGTGAAAAAATTTATAATTTTAATTATTAATATATAAAAAGTTTATTACTTATTTATAATTTTTTTTTCAAAAACTCACTAGATTGATATTTCCCTTAGCTTAATATACAAAAAAATAAGCTCTTTCCCAACTTGCACGAATATTTTTTTAGTCACTAATAATTTTGGTTTCTGCCGACTTTTTAAAACTATTCTTTTTTTCTTATTGAAATGTTTTAATTAATAGTAGAAAAATGAGTAAAATCAACAAAGCAATTCCACAGGAGACGGTGGATAATAACATGAAAACAAATAAAGTTGGTAGTTTTGTTGAAGAAAGAAAAGAAAAGAAAAGAAAAGTTTAGGATTTTTTCTTCCTCTTGTTTGGTTAAGTTGGAGATAAAAGAAAACAAAAGATTTCTCAAATCTCATTGAGATAGACTACATGAAAGAAAATAAAAGAAATTTTTATAGGTTATATTACCAAAATAACCTTTATGTTTGTCACGACCCAACCCCAGGGGCTTAGGGTTGGAATCGCAACTTATTAACTTATTCTATTTGTAATAAATTAAACTGTGCAAGCGGAAATAAAAATAATTAAACAGGAAATTACTCTATTTTACTATTTTAACAAGAGAAAATACATTTATAGGGCTTTTATTATTTTATTATTCAGTGATCGGTCCCGAGTGGAACAAAAGGGAGCAAAAAAATATAAAAAAGAAAAGAAAGACAAAATAGTGGTTTAACATCAATTCATGTGCGGGTTTCATTTCGTGAGGTTATGGGTTCCCTTACATCTCGTCACCTGAAAGGGTAACAACTATAAGCACACAGCAGAGTGAGAAATATTATGCCAAGAGTATAGGAAATACAAAATAACCATGGATAGTTAGTTAAGCCAAAATATTTACATAATTCAATTTGGTAAATAAATAATTTAAGTGGCAAAAACTGAAATACGGAAATTATATAAATAACCATAACCATGGTACAGAACAGAACAGATGTCACAGAAGTGACAATCAGAACAGAGGTCAATGGATCCATGACAAGCAGAGGACCACAAAGTGGCCAAACAGAGGTCAATGATTATTTAAGTCCCCCAAGGCGTGAGACTCTCGTGGTAGTGCTTACAAAACATAATTGTTTATAAGGTCATAATCAAATATTCTTTAAAATTTAAACAAACATATCCATAGTTTCATTTAAACAAATAGAGTTTAGAAATTAATCCACGCAACTGAAATATTAATATAATTTATAATAATTTATAAAATATAACTTGTATAAAATAAATTATGATAAGTCAAAATATACGTAAAATATATTATGGTAACTCAAGGTATAATATAACTCACCTTAAGATTGAGTTTTACTATTTCCTTCCTATTTTTCCTATCTTTTCGAAACTGTTCTTCCTTCTTTCGATCTCTCTTTATTTCACCTTCTTATTTCCCTCATTCCTTTACCTCAGTCGTAGTCCCCCCCCTCCCCCCCAAACTTCTTATATACATGCAAACTCATGATGCCTCTATAGGGTGACTCATTCTCCCTAAAACTAGGTGGCACAGATGGCATCCAACCATCTCTCCTAAGATTATAATCTACTAATTAATGGCGAGTAATTGATTGTCCTTATCTCATTAGAAGGTTTATTATTATTTTTTATTTACTTCAACTTTTACATTTACTTATTTATTATCTTTAACTCTAATTTGGCCAAACTAATATTATAATTCTATATTTGTGTTAATTTGGTCTCAAATAATAGTCCCTAATTAATCCCATATTTGATAACCCAATATCAATATTAGATTCTATATTATTATTTATTTATTTAATAATATATCCTTACGTACAATCTTAATTATATATAACTATAAATATTTATGTGATATTTACTTAAACGTTCAGGGTGTCACAATGTTCTTATTTTTATAGCAGTTAGATAGACAATTTTGGTATTACATAAAATTAGTAATCATCCCAATCCTTTTCTCACCAAATCTCTTCAATTTTGGAGTGATTAAAAAAGTGATTGTAAGAAAAATTAATTTCCCTTTATTTCATTCAATTTCTCCTCATTTCTGTCATGTTTAGTAATTCAAACTACCCAGTGATTCATTTTACCTGCCTCTCCAAATCACTCAATCCAAATGGACGGTAAGAAATTTGAATATTTTCTTTAACAATTAATTAACCGGTTGGTTGTGTGCCTATATAATAATAAAAGGTTATTTGTTTATGGTGTTGAACAATCTTCACTGTATTTAAATAAATAAATTCTGTTTTGTATACTAAACTACAAATAGAATACAAAAAGTAAAACAGGAAAGGAGAGAGATTGTTTGATTACAAAAATCAAACCAATAAATAAAATTAAATAAATAAAAATAAAATTTTATTTTATTACCAAAACAAAATTAAAATCTGATTTACATAATTAATAATAAAACATAAAATAAATTAACTACTTACTTGATTAATTTCTTGAACAAACTTTTGATCAAGTCCAGTGTTTGACACTGTATCCTTAAGACAGATTCGTTATCTCCACGGTACTTTCAGAATGTGGATGTCTATCTCCCAGGATAAAATTAGGGCTGAGCAAGGAATCCGTGAAATCCGTAATCCGATCCAGTCCAGTACAATCCGATAGGTTTGGATTGGTTTTTTGAATCCGCGGACCGGTTCCGGATTGATAAATTAAAAATTTGTAGTCCACGGATTGGTTCCGGATTGAACCCCACGGTTCTGGATTGGAACCGATCCGGACCGTATACAAATAGTCTATATTTTTATTATACATCCTCTCCCATAGTATCTTCTCTTATTCTACATAAAATCTAACTCAAACCTAAAACCGTATAATATCTTCTTTTATTACTTTTGTTTGTTAGTTTTTAGTTTTAATTTGTAATGCTCTAAATACTTATGGTGAAATTAGTTTTCTTATGGTTGTTTAAATTCTAGAACAGTATGTCACTATTATAGAAAAACATGTTGCTATTGTGGAACTGATATAGCACTGTATTTATATTTTTATGAAATTAAAGTGTTATATATATAGTTTTTTGTTATTTAATTATGTGAATCTGTGGTCCTAAACCGATTCAATCCGTATTTAAATGGATTGGTTCGGATTGGTTCTATGATTTAAACGGATTGGATTGGTTCCAATTTTTCAGGAACCGTAGATAACGGATTGGTCCTGGTTTTACCCCAATGCGATCCAATCTGGACCATGCTCGCCCCTAGATAAAATGATCAATAGCGAATAAATGCGGCACTACAATTTATTCACACAAATGAACACATTTTGTGTTTACACTATTTCTCACAAGAAAATAATGCAACAATATGTAGAGAATAGTTGTAGAATTATTTGGATGAAAATTCAGTGAAAGAAACAAATGAGAAACTTGTCTATTTTTAGGAGAATTTATGGCTGTTAGGTTTGAATTAAACAGGTGCAAAACCTGTTTGAACAGGTATAATACCTGTTCAGTTTGAATAAACATATACAAATCTGTTGGGTTCAAATTTTGAACAGATAAAAACCGAATTGCACAGATTTGAATCTGTCCGGCTGAGGCAATTAAAACTGGACCCAATTTTGAATTTAATTTCCAAAATTCAAATTCAAAAAATTAGAATTTAATTTTAGAAAAATAAAATTCAAATGTTTTTGGCCCAAAAAGTTAGGTATTGGGCTGGACAAGCCCAATCCAACCACAGACTAGGCACCCGTGCCTAGCCCGCCTGACTGAACGAACGGACGGACGGCTGCGGTGGCGGTGGTGGCGCCCGTGTGTGTGGTAATTTTTGAGTCCAATGGGTCTAGCGTATAAGCTCTCTCTCTGCAAAACTTGGGTGCCCCTTGGGGCCTACTCCAAGTTCCAATTCCATGCCTTATAAACTCACTTAAAGTTTCCCACCAAATCAATATAGGATAAGCCATTTTTCAAACCTTAAGGAATTTTCACCAAAAACTCCATTTCCATGGAGCTCACTTTGGCTTCAACTTCCCATTCACCCGATAATGGTTTTGAGCAACCAAATATACCATGTGAATCACAACATGGTATAGAACGCATTACCACTTAGACCTGCCAACTTTAGCGCATGGGTCCTACCTAAAAATTAGACCAAAGTTGAGAAATTTTTTTGTTTTTCTAGATTTTTCCAAAACCATATTTCTAATAATCCTCCACATAAATGTAATTTGATGACAACGGAAATGCAACAATATGTAGAATTTGTTGAAAGAGTATAAATCGAAAATATCTTACATCAGGATAGGTAGCTTTCAGCTTTGAACCTTCCCTAGTGATAACCTATCGGACTTACTAGCTAACCAATGGACGCGATGTCTTGAATTGTTTAGCCGTTTGTGTAAGCCAAGACAATAGATTTCACACAAAATATCTTCTGACACATCGTGGTTCTTACGGTTTTATTCATTTTGGCCTTGAACGGTCCTAGTTGTTCATAAGTGCTTCTAGAGAATTTAACCTCTTTATTCTCATAGAACCGGCCCCAGTTCGACACTCATATAAGTAATTCTTATTTTGAGTATCCCTTATACTCGTCGTGATTTTTATGCCTAAATCAAGATATAAGTAATCATTAAAAGCAAAGCTTATCCTTAAATCCCTGCATACAGCATATGTTGCAGATATCATTGTCACCATAGGACTGGGTAGGGAATTTTAATCCCTTGGTGATTTCTAGCGAGCCACACATAACTTAGTTGTCCCTTTGAACTTAGTTCTTGGGATCTCCAGTCATATAAGTAGGGTTGCCATTATGATGACTCTTATGTAATAGGCTTTAATCCCATCTCCTTCGATGAACTATACATTTGCTCTTCTGTATTAAACAACACTGTTATAGCAATAAGTATGCGAATGGATGTTATTCTTGTCACAGGAGAATATGTATCAAAATAGTCCAGACATTCATTTTGTCTATAACCTTTTACTACAAGTCTTGCTTTATACTCGTCTATTGAACCATCTGCTTTCATTTTTCTCTTGAATATCAACTTATATCCAAGAGGTTTAAAACCAGGTGGAAGATCTACCAATTCTCAAGTATAATTTTGCATAATAGATTCAATTTCATTATTAATAGCCTCTTTCTACAAAAGTGCTTTAGGACCTGTCATTACTTCCTTAAAGCTTTGAGGTTCATTTTCTAACAGGCATGTCAGAAAATCTAGACCAAAGGATTTTGATGTTCTTGCTCTCTTACTTCGTCTTGGTTCATCATTAGTTAAATCTTGTTGGTCGAGACCATTACTAGTCTCTTGTATTTGATTGTCATTAGTCACTTGACTTTGTGTACAATTATAAGTTCTTTTTTGTGAACTTAATTTCTGTTCTTTCTTATAAGGAAAGACATGTTTAAAAAGCACAACATTCCTTAACTCTATAATAGTGTTTACATTTATATCAAGTATTTCTGATTTATAAGTTAGAAACCGATATGCACTACTATTCTGAGCATAACCAATAAACACACAATCCATTGTTTTTGTTCCTATCTTTGTCTTTTTCGGAACAAGAACTTCAACTTTTGCCAAACACCGCCACACTTTTAAGTATTTATAGGGAGGTGGTCAACCTTTCCATAATTCATAAGGAGTGTTGTTGGATTTCTTGTGGGATATTCTGTTAAGAAAATAATTAGCAGACAATATTGCTTCTCCCCACAAGTTCTGCGGCAAGTCTGAACTTAGTAACATGGCATTCATCATTTCTTTAAGGGTTCTATTCTTCCTTTCAGCAATTCCATTTTGCTGTGGAGAATAGGGTGCTGTAGTTTGGTGAATAATGTTATGTTGTGCACAAAAATCATTTAATGGTGCATCATATTCACCACCCTTATCACTTCTAACCATTTTAATGGTTTTTCCAAGTTGATTTTCAACTTCTGTTTTGTAGAGTTTAAACATTTCTAAGGCTTCATCTTTACTTCTAAGTAAATAAACATAACAATATCTTGTGCAATTATCGATAAATGTTATGAAATACTTTTTACCTCCTCTAGTTTGAACAAATTTAAGATCACATACATTTGTATGAATTAATTCTAGAGGTTCGGTTTTTCTTTCAACCGATTTAAATGGAGCCTTAGTTAGTTTCGCTTCTACACAAATCTCACATTTTTTATTAGGATCAATTTCAAATTTTGGTATATAATCCAAACCTATTAATCTACGCAAAGCATCAAAATTTACACGTCCTAATCTACCATGCTATAAATTCGACTCAAGAATATAAGCAAAAGATGTGTTATTCTTATTAATAGCAACTTTTGGTACAATCGTCATTACATTCAATTTGAAGAGACCATCACTCATGTATCCCTTACCAACATACATACCACTCTTTGTTAATACAAATTTATCAAACTCAAAAACAAGCCTAAAGCCATTTTTACTTAACAAAGAACTAGAAACCAAATTCTTCCGAATGTTAGGTACATGTAGTACGTTGTTGAAGGTCAGTTCTTTCCCTAATGTCATCTTCAGGATCACCTTTCCTTGTCCAGCTACATTAGAAGTAGAAGAATTTTCCATGAAAAGTTGTTCACCATTTGCAGCCTCATTGTAAGTTGTGAACATCTTCTTGTCCGCACAAATGTGACGAGTTGCTCTAGTGTCAATCCACCATTCCTTGGGATTTCCGACCAAATTAGCCTCAGACACCACAACAGAGAGATTGATGTCATTTACCCCATCAGAGATGTAATCTAATTATGTTACATTGGCTTGATTGGTAGTCTTCTTGCTTGTACTTCCGCAATCCTTCTTAGGGCGGCGGCAATCAGAAGCTCGATGTCCGGTCTTGCCACAGTTATAGTATTTTCCTTTGAATTTCTTATTGCCATTGTTGTTGCCTTGTTTAGGACCATCTCCAGTAAACTTCCTTTTTTTGTTATGTGGTTTGTGAACTTGTTCAACCACATTAGCCATGGACTCTATGGGATTTTTCTCATTCTTTTTTTTAGCCTTTTGGTTATCTTCCTCAATTCTCAATCTTGCAATCAATTCATCCATGGTCATCTCCTTGCGTTTATGTTTTAAATAATTTTTCAAATCTTTCCAAGTCGGTGGTAACTTTTCCACTAAAGTAGCGACTTGGAAAGACTCGCTAAGAGACATACATTCAGAATCAATATCATGCAAAATTATTTGAAAATTTTGAACTTGAGAAATTACCGTTTGGGAGTCTACCATAACGAAGTCCAGAAATTTACCAACAACAAATTTCTTTGTGCCGGCATCCTCTGTCTTGTATTTTTTCTCCAAAGAATCCCATAATTCTTTTGCTGTTTTCAGAGGGCTGTAAACATTATACAGCATGTTGTCAAGGCCATTGAGGATGTAGTTTCTGCACAGGAAATCTAAATGTTTCCAAGTATCTACAGTGACAACAACTTGTCGATCACTTTTATCCTCTCTAAGCACTGGAGCCTCTTCATGGAGAAATCGGGCCAAATTTAGAGTTGTAAGATAAAACAGCATTTTCTGCTGCTATCTCTTAAACTCAGTACCGTTAAATTTTTCTAGTTTTTCTCCATGATTTATTGGAACTTGAACATGGTTCTGGATAAGGACCGAAGTTGATGTAACAATTGGAGTACCACTACCAGTTGCAGTTTTAGTTGTAGTAGCCATAATATCTGATTACAAAAATCAGAAAAAATAAAAACACAAATTAATTTTCTAGTTACTAAAACCAGAAAATAAATTATAACATAAAATAATTTTATTTTCCTTGTTACTAAAACTAGAAAAATAAAATACCACGATAATTTTCTGTAATACAAATTAATGTTCTGCAATTGTTAATGACACCAGAATATTACTATTAGTTGTCAAAGAAAATAGACAGTATATTACTACTATCTGTTAAATAGTATATTACTATTATTTGTTTTCCAATCAGAATATCACTTTGTGAAAACACAGAAAATTAAATACAATGAAGACACCAAAAGTTAGTCTGTCTTAAGATTGTTGGACAATCTTCACTGTATTTAAATAAATAAATTCTGTTTTGTGTACCAAACTACAAACAGAATACAAAAAGAAAAATAGGAAATGAGAGTGATTGTTTGATTACAAAAATCAAACCAATAAATAAAATTAAATAAATAAAAACATATTTTTATTTTGTTACTAAAACAAAATTAAAATTTGATTTAAATAAATAATAATAAAACAGAAAATAAATTAACTATTTACTTAATTAATTTCTTGAATAAACTTTTGATCAAGTCCAGTGTTTGACACTGTGTCCTTAAGACAGATTCGTCCTCTCCACGGTGCTTTCAGAATGTGGATGTCTATCTCCCAGGATAAAATGATCAACAACGAATAAATGCAGCACTACAATTTATTCGCACAAACAAACACACTTTGTGTTTATACTATTTCTCACAAGAAAATAATGCAACAATATGTAGAGAATAGTTGCAGAATTATTTGTACGAAAATTCAGTGAAAGAAACAAATGAGAGACTTGTCTATTTATAGGAGAATTTATGGTTGTTAGGTTTGAATTAAACAGGTGCAAAATCTGTTTGAACAGGTATGATACCTGTTTAGTTTGAATAAATAGATACAAATTTGTTGGGTTCAAATTTTGAACAGATAAAAATCGAATTGCACAGATTTGAATCTGTCGGGTGAAAAATAAAATTCAAATGTTTTTGGCCCAAAAAGATAGGTATTGGACCAGACAAGCCCAACCCAACCACACACCCGCGCCCAAACCCAGCCCACCTGACCGATCGGACGGCGGTGGCGCACGCGTGTGGTAATTTTTGGGTCTAATGGGTCTAACCCATAACCTCTCTCTCTACAAAACTTGGATGCCCCTTGGGGCCTACCCCAAGTTCCAATTTCATGCCTTATAAACACACTCAAAGTTTCCCACCAAATCAATGTGGGACAAGCCATTTTTCAAATCTTAAGGAATTTTCACCAAAAACTCCATTTTCATGGAGCTCACTTTGATTTCAATTTCTCATCCATTCGATAATGGTTTTGAGCAGCCAAATATACCACGTGAATCACAACGTGGCATAGAACGCGTTACCACTTAGACCTGCCAATTTTGGCGCATGGGTCCCACCTAAAAATTAGACCAAAGTTGAGAAAAAATTCTATTTTTCCAGATTTTTCTAAAACTATATTTCTAACATATAGGACCCAAAAAATTATAGAGAGAATGATGAGAAATAACCTTAACTATTAATTGGGCACACGATTTTTGTAGGAGTCATTTTAGCAATGTTTATAGTTAATTGTTTTTAATTTACAAAAAATATTAAACATGTTTATATTTATTTTGGGTAAAAACAAAAATAAAAATAAAAAACGTATTTGGTACACAAGTATTTTAAAATTTTATTTAAAAAACAATTGAAAAGGGGTGGTTTGCGAGAAATAATTGTCGACGGTTAGAAAAGGTGATCGGAGATGGTTGTTAGTTGCAGGATGTAGCGGCCGAAGGTGGTGGCCATAGGTGAGAGGTGGTTGGTATGGTTGGAGCTGGTTGATTGCCATAGGAAGTGGTGGCCAAAAATGATTACCAGTAGTCAGAGATGGTAGCTAGTCAGCCACCTAAGGTGATAGTTGAAGGTAGTTTTCTACAAAAAGTGATTGGAGGTGGTTACCACTGTTGGGAGGTGGTTCGTGGCAATGGTAGGCAGTTGAGAGAAGTGGTGGTTGGAGGTGGTTGGCAGAGGAGGTTATTTTCGATGGTGGTTGGTAGTGATGAGTAATGGTTGGTCGTCGAAAAGGATGAGAGAAAGAGGAGAAGATATAAAAAAAAACAAAAAAAATTTAAACAAAATGTGAAACTAATTTTTTTGTGTATACAACTTTTTGAGAACAAAAATAGAAACCATTTTTTTATTTATTTACAACTTTTAAAAATTATATAAATATGAATAGAAATTATAAATATAAACAATACCAAAAATGTTCGCAGCATTTTTATACCCACATCTGATAATATTTTTGCTTAATTAAGAGACTAAAACATGGGTTTTTTTGGGGTAGAAATCAGTTAAAATCAATTTATTTACCATATGGAAAATTTTGATTTCTGCCTAGTTAAGTTGGTGTTCACAAATAATGATTTTGTTTTTGGGATAAGAATTGAGTTCTTAATTTTTATTTACATAACATAACATGAATTTGAAAATAAAATGAAAATATATGTAAATACCTGGAAGAAACCCCACTCTCTGGATGCATAGTCAAGCTTCTTCAATTCTGAATCCATATGATCTCCAGAAATCAACTTGCCCATGTCGATGATCGGAAGATCATCGGGACAACGAGCACCATACGATGAGATCGGATAGTTCTGATGATCATGGCGAACATACCGCGGTGGCACCGTGGTGAGTGATTCTTTGGCCAGTTCTTGAACACTGGGTACAAGGAGTGAGCTTCCCAGTCTTGCTGGCTTTGCCTCCATATCTCTCTCTCAATCGTATGTTTTTTTTTTTTTTTTTCAATGAAGATGACAAAAGATTCAATAGAAATATAGAAGAAATATAGAAGTTGGTAATAGTAACATTTTTAACTTAATTATTTGGGCAGTTGAAGCATCACAATCCTCACCCACCAGGTATTTGTTTTTTATTTACCACGTGTTTGGGGTATAGGAATTTACCATTCTCTTGTTGACTAATCCAAATTGATTTTTTTTTTATTTTGTTTTTTTATTTTTATTTTTCTCATATCTATATGAATATAATAATACTGACCATTATGTTTGGGCCTGTGAGTCCATAATGAGTTATGTTTTAATAATTCGGAAATTTTATTTTATAATGCTCTCTTTATATATTATGTATAACAAAAAAAAAGGTCGATCTAATAAGGATAACCACCCACTATAACAAATAAGAAATTTAAAAACTAAACTTTTTTTGTTACGGAAAATATTTTGGGATCAATTTTTGTCATCGCAAGAATTATCTCTAAAAGATCGTTCTGATATGTAAAAAATAAAGTTTTTACTTACAAAATTTTGAAAACATTGCTAATAAATAAACGGGATAAAATAATTTAGTTTGGAAAAGATTTATTTTTGAGACAAAAGTTTTAATCCCAAAAGAATATTAATTCATCACTAATGTCCAGATTTTGTCACTAATAATGACACTATTAGAAACAAAAATATTTAGTTACTAAAAAGTGCTTTTCTCCCCAAATTTTTATCTCTAAAAACTAATTGATTGCAGTAACCATTTCACTTTATCATTTTTATTTCTAAAAATAAAATAATTTATTTTAAGAAAATACTAGTATTTTTTGAGTAAATGTCAACTTATTTCAATACAATTAAAAAAAGAGTCAACACGAGTAGTTATAACATTTTGTTTAATAAGGTAAGTAGGTTATTGTACGCTATTATTTATTTGAATACAACTATACATAAGAGAATAATTACAACTATACATAAGAGAATAATTATAAATATAAAAGATAATATATTAAATTGATTACTAGTTCAAACTCTTGTCATAGGAGTTGAGCTCGTATATTCCATTTGTCACCATCTGCCAAATCTATATCTATATCTATACTATATATTAAGTGAAAGGGAGTTTTTAACCCCAAGTCTTGTGGGAGCTCCAATCTCTCAATCTAAATTTCCTGATTTTTTGATTTAAAAAAAAAAATCTTAGTATTTATTAACTTCTCCTAACTCCCAAGTCTTACCCTCATAATAACACTTTAATGCATTAAGAACAAGCATAAAAAAAATTACAAAAATGCTAGAGGCCCCAAAAATTCTACCAAAAGTTTTACCAAATGTCTCACATGGGTGTGGGACCCACATGTGAGACATTTGGTAAAACTTTTGGTAGAATATTTGGGGTCTCTAGCATTACTCAAAAAATTATTTGAAATCCAACACATATGAATTCTTTGAAAAGTCTCAACACATATGATTATTATCCCTCATAATAGCACTTTAATGCATTAAGAACAAATATAAAAAAAATTTCTTCAAAAGTTCAACACATATGATTATTATCAAAATATTAAACTTTAATATAATATAATAAAAAAAAAGACATTTAATTCTTTGAAAAGTCCAACACATATGATTATTATCAAAATATTAAACTTTAATATAATATAAAAAAGGGAAAAAAAAAAGACATTTAAAAAAATATTTAAAAATCACAAGTCACATATATAGATAATTGTAAACACAATCCGTGCATAGCACGGGTGATATGCTAGTACTATATATTAAGCAAAATGGGGTTTTTAACCCTTAGGCCTGTGGGAGCTCTAATCTCCTAATCCTAATTTTCTAATTTTTTGATTTTAAAAAAAAAAAATCTCAGCATTTATTGACTTCTCCTAATCCAACCTCAGCATTTATTGACTTTTCCCAACCCACAATCCCTTTTGACTTCTCTCATAATTATTGCAATATCCTTTTCAATTTCTCCCATAAACTATGGTTACACACAAAAATAAAAAATAAAAAAGATAAGAATTTAGCTATAGATCTCAAAAAGATATAACATCTAAATTTGAATTATGATTTAATAATATAATTATGTATTTTTTTTTACGTATATCTATCAAAATTTTAAATCACTTAATGAGACAAATTAATCAATTTTTCAAAATTATTGATTTTTAATTTACAAAATAGATTAAAAAAAACTATTGACTGATTTATTTATTTAATAACAAAAATATTTCATAATCTCTTTCTCCTAATCTCTCTCTCCTAATCTCTCTCACAAATTTTCAAAAAAAAATATTAAAACTTGCATTTATTTTCTCTTCCCCAAAAAATCAGATAGGAGCTCCAATCTCCTAATCCTAATTTTCTAATTTTTTGATTTGAAAAAAAAAAATCTCAGCATTTATTGACTTCTCCCAACCCAACCTCAGCATTTATTGACTTTTCCCAACCCACAATCCCTTTTGATTTCTCTCATAATTATTGCAACACCCTTTTCAATTTCTCTCATACACTATGGTTACACACAAAAATTTTTAAAAAAAAGGATAAGAATTTAGTTATAGATCTCAAAAAGATATAACATCTAAATTTGAATTGTGATTTAATAATATAATTATGTATTTTTTTTGTTGTATATCTATCAAAATTTTAAATTACTTAATGGGACAAATTAATCAATTTTCCAAAATTATTTATTTTTCATTTATAAAATAGATTAAAAAAAACTATTGACTGATTTATTTATTTAATAACAAAAATATTTCATAATCTCTCCCTCCTAATCTCTCTCACAAATTTTCAAAAAAAAATATTAAAATTTGCATTCATTTTCTCTTCCCTAAAAAATCAGATAATATTTTCTATTAAAGTTGTAGATATCTACCTATATTTTATATATTATATTATAACATAACAAAAAAAAAACTAAAAACCTAAAAAAAAATCTTTAAAGTTTATCTAAATAAACTTTAAATCAATAAAACTCACATGCCTATCACATATCTAACTCACACCATAACTTATCTAAATAATAATAATTAAAAATAAATGGAAATCACAGATAAATTAAATTTAAAAAAAAAGATATCCACAACTCCATCTTAAATAAATTGAAAAAAAAAATACCCGAATAGAAACCACACAAAAATAAAAATAAAAATAAAAAGATATATCTATCTATCTATCTATATCTATACTATATATTAAGTAAAATGAGGTTTTTAACCCCCTAAGGCCTATGGAAGTTTCAATATCCCAATGTGAATTTTTAAAATTTTTTATTTAAAAAAAAAAAAAACTCAGCATTTATTGATTTGGTCAAAATTCCCTGATTAGCATTTATTAACTTTTTTCAATCCACATATCTTTCCACATGCCTGCAATTATTGATTTGGTCAAAATCCCTTAATCAGCATTTAAAATCCCCTTATACAAATAATTATAGATACAATTCGTGTATAGTTACTGCAGTACCCTTTTCAACTTCCCCCATACACTATGGTTAGTGATTAAAAAAAAATCTTAAAAAACATAATTTATATATTAAAAAAAATCTAAAACAAATATAAATAAACTAAAAAAAAAAACTAAAAAAAAAAATCTTTAAAGTTTATCTAAATAAACTTTAAATAAATAAAACTCTCATGTCTATCACATATCTAACTCACATCATAATTTACCTAAATAATAATAATTAAAAACAAATGGAAACCACAAGCTCCAATCTCCTAATCCTAATTTTCTAAATTTTTGATTTAAAAAAAAAAAAAATCTCAGCATTTATTGACTTCTCCCAACTCAACCTTAGCATTTATTGACTTCTCCCAACCCATAATCCCTTTTGACTTCTCTCATAATTATTGCAACACCCTTTTCAATTTCTCCTATTCACTATGGTTACACACACAAATAAAAATAAAAAAAATAAGAATTTAGCTATAGATCTCAAAAAGACATAATATCTAAATTTGAATTATGAGTTAATAATATAATTATGTATTTTTTATTATGTATATCTATCAAAATTTTAAATCACTTAATGGGACAAATTAATCAAATTTTCAAAATTATTGATTTTTAATTTACAAAATAGATTAAAAAAACTATTGACTGATTTATTTATTTAATCACAAAAATATTTCATAATTTCTCCCTCCTAATCTCTCTCACAAATTTTCAAAAAAAAATATTAAAACTTGCATTCCTTTTTTCTCCTCCAAAAAATCAGATAATATTTTTTATTAAAGTTGTAGATATTTACCTATATTTTATATATTATATTATAACATAACCAAAAAAAAAAAAAAACTAAAAAACAAAAAAAAAATCTTTAAAGTTTATCTAAATAAACTTTAAATAAATAAAACTCACATGTCTATCACATATCTAACTCACATCATAATTTACCTAAATAATAATAATTAAAACAAATGGAAACCACAGATAAATTAAATTTTAAAAAAAAAGATACCCACAACTCCATCTTAAATAAATTGAAAAAAAAAATACAATTTTCCAAAATTATTGATTTTTAATTTACAAAATAGATTAAAAAAACTATTGACTGATTTATTTATTTAATCACAAAAATATTTCATAATCTCTCCCTCCTAATCTCTCTCACACATTTTCAAAAAAAAATATTAAAACTTGCATTCCTTTTCTCTTCCCCAAAAAATCTGATAATATTTTTTATTAAAGTTGTAGATATCTACCTATATTTTATATATTATATGATAGCATAACACAAAAAAACTAAAAAACTAAAAAAAAAATCTTTAAAGTTTATCTAAATAAATTTTAAATAAATAAAACTCACATGTCTATCACATATCTAACTCACATCATAATTTACCTAAATAATAATAATTAAAAACAAATGAAAACCATAGATAAATTAAATTAAAAAAAAAAAAAGATACCCACAACTCCATCTTAAATAAATTGAAAAAAAAATATCCGAATAGAAACCACACAAAAATAAAAATAAAAATAAAAAGATATATCTACCTATCTATCTATATATATATTAAGAAAAGAATAATGTTTGGGACCCCCTTTTGGGGGTCACCCCCTCACCCCCCCTTTGCCACGTGGCGGGGGGTGATTGGAGGAGCAGGAAAAAAAAGAAAAAGAAAAAGAAAAAGTAACCAATGAGAGAGAGAGGGGGTCAAAGGGGGTGGAGGGAAAAGGGGGGATGAATCATTGTTGTTAAGAAAAATGGGGTTTCTAACCCCCCAAGTCATGTGGGAGCTTCAATATCCCAGTCTAAATTTCTTGATTTTTTATTTAAAAAAAAAAAAAAACCTTAGCATTTATTAACTTCTCCCAACCCCCAAGTATAAAAAAAAAATTTTGAAAAGTCCAACACATATGAATTTCTTGAAAAGTCCCAATACATACGATTATTATCCCTCATAAAAACACTTTAATACATTAAGAACAATCATAAAAAAAAAATTCCTTGAAAAGTTCAACACATATGAATTTCTTGAAAGTCCAACACATATGATTATCGTCAAAATATTACACTTTAATAAAATATATATAAAAAAGAAGACATTTAAAAAAAAAGACATTTAAAAATCACAATTCACATATATATAAATAATTGTGAAGTACATATGAATTCCTTGAAAAATCCAACACATGATTATTATCCCTCATAATAACATTTTAATGCATTAAGAACAAGCATGAAAAAAATTCCTTGAAAAGTCTATCACATAAAAATTCCTTGAAAAGTCCAACACATATGATTAGTATCAAAATATTAAATTTTAATATAATATAAAAAAAGAAAAAAGAAAAAGATAAAGTGGTGAAACACAACCCGTGCATAGCACGGGTGATATGCTAGTTATATATTAAGTAAAAAGGGGTTTTTAACCCGCAAACTTTGTGGGAGTTCCAATCTCCCAATCTAAATTTCATGATTTTTTGATTTAAAAAAAAACACAATTTAGCATTTATCAACTTCTCCCAACTCCCAAGTCTTACCTTCATAATAACACTTTAATGCATTAAGAATAAGTATAAAAAAAATCTTTGAAATTCAACATATATGAATACCTTAAAAAGTCTTAATACATATGATTATTATCCCTCATAGTAACACTTTAATGCATTAAGAACAAACATAAAAAAAATTTATTAGAAAGTCCAACACATATGATTATTATCAAAATATTAAACTTTAATATAATATAAAAGAGGAAAAAAAGAAGGCATTTAAAAAAAAAGAAGAAAATATTTAAAAATCACAATTCATATATATAAATAATTATAAATACAATCTGTGCATAACACGGGTGATATGTTAGGACCATGCAAGCCAAAATGACAATAGATTTTCCACTGCCTAGTTGTGGCCAGGCCGTGATAAACTGGCCAATGATCAGATCTTCTATCTAATATTTCAAAACACTCACCAACTACTGATCATTTAAAAATTAGAGATATGATAATTTAATGAATGTGAATATTTTGAGATAAAGAGAAAAAAAAAATTTGAAAATAAAATATTTTATATGTGAAAAAAAAAAAACACTAATATTGAAAATGTTAAATAAGAATACTTATGCAATAAAAGAATTAATTAAAGAATTTTTCAAAAAATTAAAGGTTATTCTATATAGAATACAATTTTTTTTTACAAAATATATGAGGTTTGGCTACCCCTGACCACCCCCTAGGGCTGCAAATGAACCGAGCTGTTCGTGAACAGGCTCGGCTCGGCTCGGTAAGGGCTCGGCTCGGCTCGGCTCGTTTACTAAACGAGCCGAGCTCGAGCTCGATTATTGGGCTCGTTTCGTTAACGAGCCGAGCTCGAGCTCGACTGTGTTCGGCTCGGTAGGCTCGGCTCGTTTATCTATAATTAAATTATATAATAAATATATTATTTATATATTAAATAATATATAAATATATATAAATACATTATTTATATATTAAAAATATATAAATATATATATAAATAATAATATAAATGCATTTTTTATATATTAAATAATATAAATAATATTTTTTATTTAAAAATTTATATTTAAATAATATAAATAATATAAAAAAAAATTTATCGAGCCGAGCCGAGCCGAGCTCGAGTTCGACAAAAATTAACGAGCCGAACCGAGCTCGAGCCCAGTCCTTTATCGAGCCGAGCTCGAGCTCAATAAACGAGCTCGATAGCTTAACGAGCCGAGCTCGAGCCCAGCAAAGCTCGGCTCGGCTCGGCTCGTTTGCACCCCTACCACCCCCTAATCTTGTCCCTGGTGGGGATGGGGAAGGGGGTAACAAAGAATATGGATGGTCGGTAATATGATTTGTGTGAGTAAATTTTATGTTACACATTTTTTAAAAGATATGTACTAAATATATGCACTCTTTTTACATATTTTTGTGTTATATTTTACATATTTTTGTGGTAAATATATATTATATATATGTTTTGTATAGTTATAATAATTTATCATCGAGAAATGAAGTTACGTATTTTCGTGGTATGTTACATATTTTTTGGTTAGAAAATATTTGGATAAAAAATATGTTACATTATCACACAAAATGTGTCATAATACCAGAAAATGCGTAACTTCATTTTTGAACAATAAATTATTGTAAATTTATTAAAAAATTTACTCAACATTTACCACAAAAATGCATAACAGGTACATAAGGTATAAAACTTTTGAAGGAATGTGTATCATAGAGTTTTCCAATTTGAGTTGTCTAAATTATAGAAATTATCTTTTTGCCTATTAGGTTAGGCTCTACTGATTGGAACATGCATATCCAATTAGACAATATGAACTCAAATATGAAACTCTAAAGACTAAAAGGAAGAAATAGGTAATTTAGAGATAAATGTGAAATTAACCGTTTTTATAAAGCATAGTTGGAAAACGAATATTCATCATGTTTGGTTTTTAGTTTTCAAAAACAATTTTTTGAAATTTTAATTTGTATTCTTAAATTTTTAATGATCTTTAAAAATATTTTAATTATTTTTTTAAAAAAATTTTAGATTCACTTAATCTTATTACACTTAAAAAGTAAAACATTTGTACAAATTTTTTTTAAAAAATTCATTGAATATAACAAAATATGAAAATGTATTAAATTTTCATCTTTTTTGTATTTGGTGAATTTTTTGAAGTTTTTTTTACAAATATTATACCTCTTAAGTGTATTTAGATTATATTTATCTAAAAAATAAAAAAATTGTGCAAAATATTAAAAAAATTCACTAAAAATAAAAAATTATGAAAAACAAAATTTTCAACTTTTTGAAACGTGAACTCAATTTTTTGGACCAAACATAGTGATTACCTCTGAGATATCTCCAATGTTAACAATGAAAGCATTTGGAAGAGGTTTAATAGGAATCGACATTCCATCTTTCTTGATCTGCAACCCTTCCATTTCATTGATCTGAAGGAGGATGGTGAGTTCGACCGGGTCCAAATGAGGGGTCAGTCCGATGACAAGCTCCGGTTGTGGGCATGGAGGATAATAGTTCATCCTCATGGATTGCATCCCTTCCTCAAATAACTCCCTTATTTCTTCACCTTTCATATTCAGTGCTTTTGCCATAGACTCAAGTAATTTCATGGCAAGGCTTTTAAGTTCTGCTGAATATGCTTCTATGGAATCTCTGCATGGTATGAGACAAGTGTTTACTAATGATCTTTTTTAATCCATAGGAGATAATTTACAACAAGAGGAAAAAAAAAAAAAAAAAAAAAAAAAGAAGAGAGAGAAAAATGGTTTTTTTGGCTTACTAGTTTGATTTATTTTCATCTTTAGTAGTTTTTTTTTTCTTTCAAAACTTTTTTTTTTTTTTTTTTGATCAGCAAAGAAAGGAAACTTTATTGATGAAACAAAAACCTATTACATCAATACAAGAAAAGGAGGATGCGTGCAAAATGCATCATAGTGAACCTAATCGATCCCAACTAGGTTGTTACTAATAAGATCGCCCAATCATATGCTAGCACACCATCACGAGTTGGTGAGGAGCCAACCACAACATCAAAAACAACCTCATCCAGTGAAGAACTAACCAAACCTGATACGGACTAAACACCCAAAACAACCAAACAGCAAAAGCATAGAGAAATAAACAGACCCAAACAATTTGACAGATCAAAACAGAGTAAATATCAGCAGGGTCCACCACAGAATAAATACTCCTTTTATTAGTAGCCCATCTTCACCAAAACCAGACCAAACCAGCCCTACACCTCACTCCTTTTATCAGTAGCCCATAGCCCAGCAACAGTACAAATTAGATTAGCCCAGCAAGACAAACACCCTAACAGTTCACACTGCAGCAGCTCAGGGTAACAGAACAATTCAGCCAACTCTCTGTTTTAACCACCACCTATACTGTGTAGTCTGCTGAGCAACAAAAACAGACCTACAACTCAGTTCACTTGACTTACTCTAACATTCATCCTCCCAAATAACATCTTGGGGGAACAAAGCAGAAACAGGCTCAAGCAGCAGTAGAAGAGTTCCAATCCACCAGCACGAGGAGTCCGCCGAGATCAGACAGTAACCTCAACAACCAAAGGAGTCCACCCAGATCAGACTCTAACCTTCACACCCTGATGCTAATGCACATAACAGTCATACCAGCCATATCATTTGCCTCCTTACACACTTCTTCCTAAAATACACCTTCTCACTTGCCTAAGATTAATCACAAAATCCTAAACTGTAAAACTATGATCTAAATAATACAATCTCAACCACAGTGCAACTCTGACTTTTATCACTTCACATAACTCAGCCACATCAGGGATGGCAGCATTGAACACCACATCATTTCTAAGCTTCCACAGGGACTACAACACAACCAGAGGTATACCCCTCCAAATCCTTCTCTCCTTACTGTTGAGCCACTCCACATCCCACCATAGAAGTAACCCTTCAATAGTTCCAGGTAAGGCCCCTTGGACATCCCACCAATTCAGCATTTCAAACCACACAGATGACACAAAGGGGCAGGAAACCATGACATGGTTCACAGTTTCAAACTCAGCTTTGCAAAATACATTTAGAGTTGATACATTACTTTGAAGCACCCCAATTCTTTGGAGAAAAACTAATGTCTTTAATCTACTTTGCCATGCAAGCCACCCCAGAAATTAGACTTTGGGAGGCAAGTATTTAACCCATACTAGTTTACAAATACTCAATTGATAACTAACAGTAGCAGAAACCCCATTATACAGAGAGGACACTGAGAATACCTCTGTTGCTGCTGCTAACCACACTGCTTTATCAACCTGATTGACCACCAAAGCAGGTGCAGCACCCAGGAGATTCTTAAGCCTTGTGACCTCACAATCTTTCTAACCATAGAACCTTCTTCTAAAATTAAACACCCAATCCCCTGCAGTTTCCTTTCTCTCATACATTGTTCTTAGTGACACCTCCTTATCCAAGATTAAAGAGAATAATCCAGAATATTTCTTTCTGAAACAGGTGGCATGACACCATTTATCCAACCAAAACCTTACTCTGCTGCCATCCCCAACCTTTTACTGTCAATTATTCATGTAGAACTGTAGGAGTGGGCTATCAAACATAGCAATATTGATTATACCTTTCCAAACACTAGATGCACTAGGCCTTGTGCATGAAGGGGGCACCCAATCACTAAAGTCCACCTTGTACTTGCTACAAATAACCTTCCTCCACAGTGCATCTTTTTCATACCCAAACCTCTACCACTATTTGATTAGTAGACAATCATTCATCATTTTTACTCTTCTCAGCCCCAGTCCCCCTTGCTCTACACTTTTGGCCAAATTAGCCCATTTGACCAAGTGTAACCTTATCCTTACTTCAAACCCCCTCCCCCTAAAGGAATGAAGCCTACACCCTTTCAATCACTTTAGCTACCCATTGAGGTAATCTAAACAAGGACAAACAGTATACCGGCAGTAATGCAGTTACAGATTTGATTAAGGTTAACCTCCCAGTATAAGATAAAAGCTTTCTTTTCCAGCTAGCTAGCCTGCTACGAATCTTGTCCAACACTGGTTTCCAAGTTTGTTTTCTATTAGGATTAGCCCCAAGGGGCAGACCTAAATATTGCATAGGCAGCTTCTTGATCTTGCAATTCAAAATAGATGCAAATGTAGCTAAAGATTCATCTGACACACCCACTCCACAAGCCTGACTCTTATGATAATTAATCCTTAGGCCCGACATCACCTCAAAACACCTCACTATCCTCTTCAAGCTTCTGACCTCCTCCTCTTTAGCTTCACAAAAAGGATAGAATCATCCGCAAATTGCAGGTGGGACAGCATCACATCATCTGCACCAATTTGCACCCTTTTAATAATTCCCATCTGGTATGCTCTTGTCAGTAACATATTGAGACCTTTAGCAATCAAGTTGAACAGGAAGGGGGACAGTGGGTCACCTTGTCGAAGGCCCCTTTGAGGACTAAACTCTTCAGTTGGAGACCCATTTACTAGTACTGAAATTCTAGCCGTACTAACACACTCCATAATCCATTTAACCCATCTTAACCCAAAGTCAAACTTCAGAAGCATAGAACATAGGAACCTCCAGTTGACTGAATCGTACGCCTTCTCAAAATCAAGTTTAATAATCACACCCTGCTTTTTGGATTTCTTCCACCCATCTACCACTTCATTGGTAATCAGAACCCCATCTAATATGTTCCTCCCTCCTATAAAGGCTGATTGGGTCTCACTAATGATGCAGGGTAGCCTTCTTTTAATCTTCTTGACAGCACCTTAGTTAGGACTTTGTTGATTGATCCTACTAAACTGATTGGCCGATAATCTGTTAATCCCACAGGGTTTTCCTTTTTAGGGACGAGAGTAATAAAGGAGCTATTCAAACACTTCACCAATCTGCCATTCCTATAAAATTCCTTCATAAAATTAAGAACTTCCCCTTTTATCACCTTCCAGAATTTTTGGAAGTATAACATGTTGAAACCATTTGGGCCAGGTGCCTTGTTTCCTTCACAATCCTTTACTGTTGCCAGAATTTCTGACTTTGAGAACTCAGTTTCCAACACATCAAAATAGGGATTGCTACTCACTGATTTGAATAGGCCTCCTAACTTAGGTCTTGACATCCACTCCTCAGAATATTGCTTCTTGAAATGCTCAAAAATTACAGACTTCACTTGACTAGGATCTTCAAACACTGAACCACCAAAGGCCATGGATGTTATTTCAATTCTACATTGTCTACCCTTGGCCATCACATGGAAAAATCGGGTATTTCGATCCCCTTTCAAATTCCAATTCAATCTTGATTTTTGTAACCACGTCCACTCCATCATTCTATGAAGTCTCCATACATCTTCACAAGCTGCTCTTCTTCTAGCTTTCTCATGCTTATCCAGCTGTCTACTTTCTACTTAAAGATCAAGGATATGAACTTCCTCCTTTACTGCTTTCAATTTGTTAAGCACAGACGCATACAGCTCCTTATTCCATTGTCGAAACGCTAATTTCAAATCCTTTAATTTTTTCTGTAATATGAATCCAGCCCAACCAATAGGTTCCGACTTCTTCCAAACTTTAACCACAAAGAATGATAAATTTGGATGTAAGCACCAAGCATTTAGAAATCGGAATGGCTTTGGACCCCAATCCCTTTCATCTTCCATGAAGAGTAGTGGACTGTGATCTGAGATGAGCCTAGGTAATCCCCGTAATTTTAATTAAAAACCTTTCAACCATCTCGGGTCCACCAACACCCTATCAATCCTACTCCATTTGACCTCTTCCCTGGAATTACACCATGTGTACTTTCTTCCTAATAGAGGTAGGTCTTGTACTTCACTATTCTCAATGAACTCATTGAGTTCAGTCATACCTCTCTCTCTTTTGGAGCAGCCTTTTCTCTCACCAAGATTCCTAATTTCATTAAAATCCCCACATAGACACCATGGTTTAGGAAAACCTTGTTTCAGATTAAGAAAACTATCTCAAAGCTTTTTTCTACCACCCACATCATTTGGTGCATATATATTCAGTAAAACACACTCAAAGGAATTAAACATTGTACCTGATAAGAGTATGAACCGTCTGCTACTGCAGCAAGCACCATGTTGAAATACCTCTGGGTTCCATATGCATAACAATCCTCCAGCTGTACCTTTAGAATCCACTGACATGAACTTCATTCTAGTTCTCACCCACATTTCTTTGACTTCTCTAATTGTAATAGCAGCTTTCTTTGTTTCTTGAATCAACGCTATAACTATATTTCTGTCCTTCACCAACTTTCGAATCTTTCCCCTCTTCTCTTGCCTTCCAATTCCTCTAATATTCCAAATCAGTATCTTCATAAGAAACATTATTAGACTCCAATGAAATCCCACCTCCTCAAACACCCTATGCAGTAGCCCTATTTTCCTCCCAAGCTTCTCCTTATCCTTTTTTTCCAGTTCCACTATTTTGCTAAGAACTTCCTCTTCTGTTCCATTATACTCTACGCCCAATATTTTGCCCAACTGTACTGTTGCTTCAGCTTGCTGGTTTACTTGTTGAAGCACCCTTATGCCCATATCTCCTCACAAGATCAAAAAATCCCCTTCTCTGAGGTTGCTGCCGACAGTGGGTTTTTTTTACTCCATTTCTTCTTCCCTTTCAGCTTTAAATTTGTATCACTCTTGCTATTATTTATTTGGGCTTTAAACCCACTTGGCTCAGTAGGCCCAGTCTGTGAAGGATGAAGTGCACCCAAAGCATTAGGCTCCTGAGTCAGGTCCAACTACACTTCTAAGTTCACTCCAAGCCGAAGCAATGTAGACCCACTTAAGCTTTTCATAAAACCAGGCGTGTATTCTTGGTCATCACAATTCTGACACTGTTCTGCACAGCCGTAATTCGGCTCACCCACTGTCATCTCGAGCTCCTGCCCCACTCTTTTACTAGACGCTGCAACTACTGTTTCACTCCTCCCATGCACCTTTTGTTCTACCTCAATTCTGTTTATTGGTCCATTTGGCATGTCTCCTATTGCCATGCCATCATTTCTTCCAAACACCTTAGCTGACTCAACTGCCCAGTCATCATTATCTTCTCCGTCTCTGCTTCTTACCTCCATAGACTTACCTACCTGTTCATTGGCACTGTAAACATCATCCAAGTGCATATGCTTCTTACAGACACGGGTCTCTTTTATTGTTTGAACAACCACCCTCTGTTATTCACAAACCCAAACTGGGTAGAGCACTCCTTTACAACAATTTAGAAATAATATTAGGCATCAAGAAAAAAATATCATGAAATGCATTATGAAGATTTCTCATCAATTAATTAGAGTGTGATATTTTATTGTATGTGTAATCCAAAAGAGGAGAATCTTTCATGATCATCTTCATGATATTTTTTTTCCATGATCCCTAGCATTACTCAAAATTTAGGGAGAAAATAATTTTTAGGGACAACATATTTTTATTGCCAAAAGTATCATTATTGTAATTTTAGCGACAAAATAGGATATTTAGTGGCGAGTTATTATCTTCTTAAGACCAAATTTTTTGTTTCAAAAAATAATATTTTTGGAATCAAATTATTTTGTCGTGTATGTATTAGTGACATTTTTTAAATTTTATTGCTAAAAATATTTTTTTTAGACTTTTTGAGATTATCTTTTAGTGACTATGCTCACAGCAACGACATAAAATGTTTTTTTTTTTTCTTTTCTTCTTGATGAGATTTTGACTACATTTCCAAATAAAGTGTTTTTAGTTAGAGAGATTCATTTGAGAGCAGAAATTATTATATATGTTAGGAAGACTACATAGTCGTTAGGGGTGAGCATGGTTCGGATTGGACCGGATTGGGGTAAAACCAGGACCAATCTGTTATCTACGGTTCCTGAAAAATTGAAACCAATCCAATCCGTTTAAATCGTGGAACCAATCCGAACCAATCCATTTAAACACGGATTGGATCGCTTTAGGACCACGGATTTATATAATTAAATAACAAAAAAATATATATAACACTTTAATTTCATAAAAATATAATTATAACACCATATTAGTTTCACAATAATAACATGTCTTTTCATAATAGCGACATACTGTTATAAAATTTAAACAACCATAAAAAAACTAATTCCACCATAAGTATTTAGACCATTACAAATTAATATTAAAAACTAGCAAATAAAAATAATAAAAGAAGATACTATGTGAGTTTAGGTTTGAATTTAAGTTTTATATAAAATAAGAGAAGATATTATGCAGGAGGGTATATAATAAAAATATAGACTATTTGTATACGGTCCGGATCGGTTTCAATCCGGAACCGTGGGGTTCAATCCGAAACTAATCCGTGAACTACGGATTTTTAATTTTTCAATCCGGAACCGAACCACGGATTCAAAAAATCAATCCAAACTTACTAGATTGGACTGGACTGGATCGGATTACGGATTTCACGGATTTCTTGCTCAGCCCTAATAGTCGTGTCCCCAGCCGACTGTATTTTCTTATTTTTCTATCATTTTCGTGTTTATAGCCTAAGGCCATAAGATCCCTGCTATTGATTGAGTACACTGCTAACATAAAATTCTTAGAACATATGATAATTACGAGAGAGAGAGAGAGAGAGAGAGAGAGAGAGAAGCATTCAATCCGGTGTTTGTTTTTTTAGTCCGCCGGATATGGAGTTCGACCGGACTCCTTATCATATGGGGGACTATTGTATCCTTGGGGGGCGCGGGAGGGGGGGGGGTTTGGGACAATTTTCGGAGGACTATTCACTGTTGGGATTAGGTGGTGAAATGACCATTTTGACCATTTACTATTTAATTATGTATTATATTTAGTAAAATTTAATAAAATTTAAATGTCTCAATTTAAAAATAAAATAATTTTATTTAACTTTTTATTAATGTTTTATTTATTTAATTTTTTATAGATATTTTATTCATGTTTTATTTTAAAATTTTGTTTATAATTTATTCAATTTCATTATTTAAATTTGAATAGATGTTTTATTTAATTTCATTATTTAATTATTATTATTTTTAAAAATAAATTTATTTAAAATTTTAATTAAAAATAAATTTTGTTTATAATTTATTTTTAAAAATAAATTTATTTAAAAAATAAATTTTAATTATTGATATTTTATTTATTTTATTTTATTAATTTTTAAAAAATAAATTTATTTAATTGTGTAAAAAATAAAATAAAATAAATTTTTATTTAATCTAACTAAAAATAATTAAAATATTAAAGATATGTTTAATATTGCTATTACTTAGTAAATAATTGAAAAATGGTAAAATATTCTTTTGCTCATTTATCCTATCTAGTCTGTCCAACTAAATATTGGATTCACTAAAAATAGTCATTTCCAGATATCTAATCTCATGAGAATATAAACACGAGATACACATCCAATCCAACCAAATAGTTTAGGAGATTCACAGTCGCAGGATTCAAGTCTGATGGATTCTAATCCCCCCTTATCATGTTTGTCCAATCGAACACACCCTACGAGAAGAGGGAGTTTGGGAAATAAATGAGGTTTTCTCAAGTTAGTTAGAAGGATGACCATGTAAAAGAGGTCAGCCCAATCAAGCTTTTGTTCCTTGGATCTAACAAAGGCTTGTCCAAATCCTTCTATATCCTCTATGAAAAATTTAAAATTTCGGAGATATTAATTTGTGATTATATATCAATTTTAACTAGTAAATAACAATCCCAATCAAACAATCAAAGACAAATCAACACAACAATTTTATGTAGAAAAACCACAATTAAAGCGTCTCCAATTGTGATAAAAAACAACGGGCAAAAGCCACAAAACAATCCATTAAGAAGACATAAATGAATTACACAAGTGTACTCTCAACTACCTAGTGAATCCACGCCCGAATTGAACCGACCCCTATGTGCCTCTTCTAGCCCGTCTTTACCTCGGAATTGTCTTGTACAACGTTGAATCCACAATGCCGATGTCGAATCACGACAATGACCCACTCTAGAATCCACCAAAGCTTTAGGTTCAAGTTCCAAGGAATCCACCAAAGAATAAATCTCTCTTTTGTGAATAAAACAAACTAAACAAACTCTTTGATATAACTCACTCAATTCATAATTAAACTCTGACAGATATCAAAGGAAACAAGTAAAGAAGCTCTAGATGAAAACCCTAATACCCCAAAAAAAAATCTACAAGCTGTACCCTAAAACCTAATTGAACTGTAGCTTTTATAGCAAACAGATTCGTTATCTCCGCTTGAGCGCAGGAATGGCCGCTCGAGCGGACTGACTAAAACGCGTGTTTCAGAACAAAGGTCTATACTCGAGCCCAGGAAAGGCCGCTTGAGCAAAAAAAAAAACAACTCCCAGTACTTTTGTAGGTGAGTGAAAATTCTGAAAGGTCGCAATTTCCGTTTGAGCGCAAGAATGGCCGCTCGAGCCGAAAAACAATTCCGACATAGTCAGCGAAGTGGCAAACATGAAAGAATAAACATCACAAGCTTCTCTACAAGGCACAATTCAGGTTGGATTCGCATCTAAAACTCATAGTTTCACTGAAATAAAAGATCAAATAAAATTACAACTGAAAGGAGTTTTGTCAAACTAGATTGCCAAGAATAAAAACCTAACACTCTGGTTGTTGCCAAAACTTGTCCTTCTTTTCTGTTGGCAAATTGAAGAAATCTTGAATCTCTAATTTCACCTTCTCTACCAATGAAGAGCTCACTCCATGATCTATCGACTTTAATTTTATAATACCAGATTAAGAACAAATATGAAAAGAATTTATATTAATTTGGACAATTGTAATCCAATACAAATATGAGAAGAATTTAATTAATTAAAAAAATTAAATGTTTTATGATTAAAATTGTGATTGCCATTTATTTTTTGTTTGTAAAACAAATGTAATCTGATCAATATGTTTGATTGATTTGATTTTTTTATGGATGGTAGACATCCTCGAATGCCCCGGGAGGGATGAGTCCCGTTCTGTTCATTTTGGGCTCACTACAGTTCGGACTCACATTGTCACGGTTCTCAATCTGAACCAAAGAGTCCAAATCCGGCAAATCGTTTTGAGAAAACAGATTTTTGAAAGAAATGCCAAACATGGACTGCTTTGCCAGATACAGAGTCGCCACCTAAATATTTTATTTTGGAAAATTTAGGAAGCCCTGACTCGTTGCCTAAGGCCACGTGTCCGTCATCACCAAAGTTGCCTCGGCTCGGGAACTTGGGTACGATTGGGGAAGGTCACTTCGTGAGCACCCCCGCTTGCCCGATCAAAGATCGGCCTCTACTAACCATGATATCTAGATTTGAAAACATTATGTGCTCTTATTCCGGTTATTAGCCTAGAATTACTATGTGATGCGCGCAGCATACAAGTATAGACTGGATCGCCTGAATTGGAACAAAACATTTAATGTTTGTTTAGAAAGTGGTTTGCTACTCGCAAGTAGGCTTAAAATGTAGATTTTGCCACCCTCAGGTGGGCTTAGAAAAGATGGTTTTGCCACTATCTAGTGAGCTTAAAACTCACAGTGAATGATTTGTTCCAATCCAAATAACCCAATCTTCACCCACAGGCATTCAGGCAGTTATATCACATAAGCAAATAGCCTCATGGTAAGCATGCTATCATGGCAGTCACTCACACACATGCAAGGATGCTAAAGCATAAAAACTCACCGAGTACTCCAAGCCAAAACAGAAACTACGTTAGAAATCCATGCATGATCCTAACTATACAGAAATGCCTAATGCAACACATGCAGAAATGCAACTAAGACAGGCTCGGCTATTCTAAACATGGCATATGGAATGCTATAGCTAACATGTATTCAACTCGGAATTGAAATACAATGCAGTGAATATGATGCGCCGAGCCCGGTGCATGCAAAACAGATGAATGGGTGCAAACATGCTGTCATACTGTATGCTAATTGAAATATGCCCTAATCTAACCATCATAAGCAGGTAAATAAAAGGGAGAAAGACGTGGGGTTGGAAGACATACATCACACGCACGCACACTTATTACAATTGTGCCCTCACTCAGAGGGTCCAAATAAATAATACAGTCCCGAATAAATAATACAGTCCAAATGAGTACAAAACCCTAATTAATTAACAAATTAATCTAGGAAAGCAGTAAATTAGCATGCAAGCTAGGGACTGCCTCGGTTCTGCTTCGGATGATGAATGATGCATGCTTGAGTTGCCTTGCACGGAAATCCACTGCGATGCCCCAATTAGCCTTTGTTTACAATTAATGCTCGGAATGTTGCACGAAGCTCCAAAAGGCTGCCGGTTTCTGATTTGCTGCAACAGAGAGCAAGAAAGGGGCATGGCAATGTATTTTCACATATGTATGCATACCTCGATCCTCGTGCCACCAATCACGCATCTCGATGCCTGATGGCCAAGGAGTCGAATTGCACAACTCAATATGAGATGAATGCATGTATAAACACAACAAGACCAAGACTCTATCATGGTTAATCCGGAGTGTCGGCGACCGGGAATTGAGACACGTTCCGTCACTCGGAGTACGAAACGTCCCTCGTTTCCCGTGCTCAGGCTAACTCCTATCCCAAGCACAATGCAATATGCATGACATGCATGAATGTGACTAACATACAACCTAGCATACACAATGCTATGAAACGGCATACACAATGCTCGATGTGACAAGGCATACACGATGCTCTAACATACAACCTAACATACGCAATGTTATGAAATGAAATGGCATACACAATGCAATATGGGCTTATGCCAACATGAGTGGACCTTAGCCACACTCACATTAGTAGCCATCAGATGAAAATGAGACACTCGAGATGCGTGCACACATGCACGCAAACCGAGGACCGATTCTAAGGCACAAATGCCACTCTAATAAGGCATGGCAAGGCATGAAGTATGGCATACAAACATGCAAGTTCCAGTACTAAAATGTGATGCAAAATGATCCTGAAACATGAAAACATGGCACCCGATGCATGGAATGGTCCCGAAACACAAAACTAGGCACATGCATTGACTTATAGCTATACAAAACATGCATTATTTGACCATGAAGCACAAAGACAGAGCCAAGGCAGTCCCAAAAAATGAACATTTCTAGTTCAAAGTATGGCCAAAAGATGCTAGCAAGATGGACTAAAATAGCATGCAAGTTTGACTAGCAAACATGGGTTACATGGCATGTACATGAAGCAAGTGAGAACTCATCAAACCAGTAAAAATCAGTGAATAAAACATGCCAAAACATGCCCAAATAATCTCTGAAATGCAGCCAACACATGCAAAAATGATGAACTCCTTTAGAGGGCTATGCAAGGGATTCTTAAGCACATACAAGGTGGACACTTAGCATGGTATAAACAACTCTGAAAATCAAATATTGTAGTCCTAAAACTCACCAAATTGACCCTGGAAAGTGACTTCAAAGTATGCAAGATAGGGTCTCTTTGGAAGGCCAAAATGACCATCAAACAAAACAAGGTGAGAGGGGTTCACCCCCCTCTGATTTTGGCCTTCAAGAATACACCTAAGCCACTGAAAATTCACTGGATTTCAGTGGCTAAGAGGCCAAACCATGGCCAATGCAAGTGCTCTAATGCATAGCCCTAATCATGAAGAGATGAAGCATGCACAGGGGGAAGAAGACCCCAAACAGAGAATATACCTTAATAAAACATGAAGATGATGTCAAAAAAAGACTTTTTTCAGTTTAGGTTGAGGTCCAAAAAGGCTCACAAATAGGGGTAATATATCATGCCAAAACAGCCCTAAAAGAGAGGATGAACAAACAGGGCAGCAAAAGACCTCAAACAGCAAAGAGCCCTTCAAAAAAGTTGAAGAGGGGCTCAAAATAAGATACTTTAAAGTTTATGGTAAATCTCAAATATGCTCACAAGTAAGGCTAAAATATGATGCAAAAATGGCCCTAAAAGAGAGATAGAGAGCAAGAGGTAGTAGCTGGCCTCAAACAGTGAAGAGCCCTTCAACAAAGTTGAAGAAAGGCTCAAAATAAAGCACTTTACAGTTTGGCTCGAAGCCCAGAAATGCTTACAAACAGGGCTAATATATCATGCAAGAAATAGCCCTAAAAGAGAGATAGGAGACAAGAGGTAGTAGAAGACCTCAAACAGCAAAGAGTTCTTAATCAAACATGTAGAAGAGCTCAAAATATGATCTTTTTCAGTTCATGACAAAGTCCAAAAATGCTTTCAAGTATGGCTTATAAATGAAGCAAAAAAATGCAAGTTTGAGGGAAATAGACACTTACCCTTGAAGAGCAGCAAATCAGCAACTTTTGGACCAAAATTCTGGACTTTCAACCTCTTCAAATGTCCTCCAAGGTGCTGGAATGAGTGATGGAGGGGGTAGGCTAGGGGTTGTAGTGCAAGTGGTGCAAGAAAATGGGTGTTTGGAGCTTAAAAATGGAGAGTAATGGAGGAGGAGGGTTATGAGCCTAAGCCAAAAGTGTCTAACCCTTAACAATGGTAGTGGAGTGTATATTATATAGAGGGAGAGAGGCTAAGAAAAGGGGGGGAAAAACAAATTCAAAAATGGAGCCAAAACTTGTCTCTCTTGGAAAATGGGAGATATATCATCATATATAGCAAAAGCAACACTAAAGGTCGAAAATATCTGAGCTAGGGATAGCTGGAGGTTGTAGAAGATAGTTGGAGGGAAGACATCTGTCAATTTTGGGCTTTCTGGGCATAAGTGGCTGGCCTACCACCTTTTATGGTCGGCCTGCTACTTTTCAGGACAAAAATTGGTCTGCCGGAAAGAAAGGTGGCCGGCCAATGATTGGGAAGTCCAAAGGTGGCTGTCCAGGTGTCCAAATTGAAGCCCCGGAAGTTATATTTCCAATGGCACAAACCTTGTATTAAAATTCCTCCTGTAGAAAAAGTTATGCCTGTTTTGGTGAAGCTGCGCAGATTCGGTCCAACCGGAGTGATGCCCTACTTCAATCAACCATATATCCCCCGTCCGGAATTGGTTTTAGGAGATTCTTGAGTGTAAAATGAAGCCCCGGAAGTCTTCTTTCCAATGGTGGTGGCCTCATAGCTGGATTCCAAGTATACAAATGAATAGGCCCGATTCAGCGAGGGCTGCTCGACTCTCTCTTAACAATTCATGCCCATTTTCTCCCCTAACTGGATTTCTTCCCTCTTCTCTTCTTTTCTTCAACTCCAAATCCCTAAGTAAGGTGTTTTGAAAGATTTTTCAAAGATTTCATCTCTCTTTCATTCATTTCCACTTTGTCTTTGCTCGGTTTACCAAAAAGCGCAACATTTAACGAAATGCGAGCGTTGGAACATCGTAGAAACTTTATTTCAAAAACGTTTTGAAAGAGAGGGTTTTAAGGTCTAAAATCTTTTGATCAAGATTGTTTTGGTCCAAAAAGGGGTATGAAGTTGAGTTTTGACTCTCTCCTTGCCGAAGAAACTGAACTTTTTCCCTGCACACCTTTCTCCACCATGTAAACCATCAGTCGCATCCAAGTCTTAAGAGCGGTCAAAAATGGGGTGTCTACAATGGTCTTCCTGACCTAATAATAAATAATTTGAATTATGAAAATAGACTCAAAGTTGGCCCATTTGAGCCATCACAGTAGTCTGAATCTTGTTTAGAAAAATTACAAATCAGTGGATCATTGAAAAAATATTTGCATTTTCATGATGATGGTAGCTCGAATTTTCATGATCTAAATAGCTCGAATGTCTCAAAACGACGTCATTTTGGGGGTAAAACAATGTCGTTTTGATACATTCGAACCATTCAAACCACACAAATTCAAACTACCGAGTATTTTTTTTTTCTTGTGTGCACAGTACAAATCCTTCACGTGTATTAGAGTTGCATTAGAAAAAAATTCAGTTACAGTGCAATAACTTTTCCACTGTACTACTGATCTGTAATTTTCCCATCTTATTCTTTTGTGTGATGGGTTGGCTTTATGAAAGAGCAATGTTATGGATTTAAAAAAAATTATTAAAAAATTCTACACAATGCTCGCATGGGTCACAACTATGTGAGTTTAATATAAATTTTTTGATAATTTTTTTTGAGATCTCTAACATTTTTATTTATGAAATGTTTGTTGGATATTCTTCCCTCGAGTACCAAAAGTTATTGTCACTTTTTATTCGGTCATTAATTAATTAATAAATAAATAATGTTAGAAACTTACTAGTTATAATTTAGAATTCATCCATAATAATATAATAATTTTTTTTTACATAATTAAATTTGTGATAAAATAAAAATTGATATGTTAAATGTTGATAGATATATAACTAACTACTAACTTGATTAGAAGAGCCTTCTGAGCCAACTCAATTGTGTGCACACGACCCAGCATATGTGATCCATTATTGCTAACTAGCTTATATTAGTGTTTCTCTTCTCTATTTGTATTTTATTTGTCTTCTGTTTGAGATCAAGATTGGACTGTTTAGTCTGGCTCATGGACTCATTTTTGGGCCCCATTTCAATAAGCCGAACTATTCAATGTGTAGAACGTGTCGAGTATTATATCTTTGTAAAAAATCACTTTGATCGGATATCGATAATTATTTGATCGGATCAAATTTGGATAAAAAAAAATGGACGGTGAAAAAATAAACAATTGACAGAAATCTGATTCGATCACATAGCTGTCGATATCTGATCAATGTGATTTTTTACAAGGATATAGTACTCGACGATTTCTACACATTGAACGGTTCAGATTATCAAAACAGGGCTCAAAAATAGGCCCATCGGCCAGACTAGACAGTCCAATCTTGAGCTCAAACATGAGACAAGCTGGACCGAAAAAGAAGAAAGTACTATTTGAAACATCGGAGAGCCTTTGGATAACATCACACCGGTGTCACTAAGGACTCACATCTTCTTTTGCAGAATTAGCAGATCAACATAGGACTATAAATAGTTAATCTTCATCAAATATCATGTTATTATAAGTAAATTATAAAAAAAAAATCTTTTTATCCACTACCATAGATGAAAAAATGAACCTGAAAGAAACCCCAATCCTTGCATGAATGGTGAAGTTTCTCAAGCTCTGAAGAGTTCACCAAATTATCACCACAGAGAAGACTCTACATGCTGATTACCAGGACTTTTGGTAAACAAGTGGTATTATCAACTGATATTGCCATAGATAAGCGGGCTCGATCATTCTCCGGACACACGTACTGAGGTGGTACTGTGGTGAGTGGTTCCTTAGCCAACTCTTGAACACAAGGCACCTTTAGTGAATCCCCTAGTGGTTTCAACTTTGGAGTTGGATCCATGGCTATTTATTGTTAGAACCCACAAAGGTGTATGTAAATTAAATGTATAAAATAAATAAACAATAAAATAAAATAATTTAGAAAATAATTATATAAATTATTTTCTAAATTAAATGTTTACAAAAAATAAGGTCGAGGCTTGTGTTGGACACAATCTCCTTAAAGTAGATTTCGCCCTCGCTCCGGTGCTTCGAGTTAAAATGGTATCTACTTCCCAGGATGCAACGACTAACACTTGACTTTACAACACTATAAAATCAAGTCTGGAGAATCAAAAAATGTTGTAACTCTTTCTCTTTATTTTCCTAAAAATAAATGCAGAAAAAATGCAGAGAAATACAGAGAGGGATGGCGAATTTACGATAGCAAAATCTAATACAAGAATGCTGGAATTGAAGGCTTTTTATAGAAGGAAAGATGGCTGTTCCGAATAGGTAGAAACCTATTCAGACAGATTGAAAAGGCAACAAACAGATTTGAATCTGTCCAAACAGATTCGGTTTGAAATGAACAGGTATGAACCTGTTTTGAACCTTCTAAACCTATTTTGTGAAGGGTAAAACAATTTGGGACCTGTTTGGGTGAAGAAAAATTTTTTGGACCAATTTATTTTGAATTTTGAATTTTGAAACCAAAATAAAAAATAAAAAATAAATTACAAATGTTTTTGGCCCAAAAAGATAAGTATTGGGCCGAACAAGCCCAACCCAACCTCACACCATGCACCTGCGCCCAAGCCCAACCGACCGGACAGACGGCGGCGGCGGCTTTAGTTTTAGGTCCAATGGGTCTACCCCACTACACCCATAACCTCACCATTTCACAAACTTGGGTACCTCTTGGGGCCCATCCCAAGTATCCAATGCCAAGGTTTATAAACCCAAGCAATTCCTCAAGCCTTTCCAATGTGGGATAAGCACATTTCACAAATGTGTAATAAACCCACCAAAATACATTTCCACGAACCCGAAAATGTGCGTTGAATTCTCATTCATCCGAAATTGGTTTTGAGCAACCAAATACACTGTTTTATTCACTATGCATCATTAAACATGAATCCAATAAAAAACGTTAAAAATAATGCTCAGGTCCCACCTTAATTAATGCTCAAAGTTAGCAAAAAATAAGGATTTTTCCAAAACTATTCCAAAGCCATTTTCCAACAATCCCCTACATGAATGGAATTCATGATAATGGACATGCAACAAGATGCAAACAAAGAAACAGTACATTAAGAAGATACACCACTTCGAGATAGGTAGCTTTTGGCTTTGAACATTCTCTAGTGAAAGCCTATCGGACTTACTAGCTAACCAGTGGACGCGATGCCTTGAACTGTTCAGCTGTTTGTGTAAGCCAAGACAGTAGACTACACATAGTATATTCGCAGACACAGTTTGGTTCTTACGGTTGTGTTCATTTTGGCCCTGAACAATGCCTGGTAATTCGTGAATACTCTAGGGAATTTAGCCTTCTCAATTCTTACAAAACCGGCCCAGTTCACACTCATATAGGTGATTTCTTATTAAGAGTATCCTGCTATACCCCACTTGGATGTCCAAGCTATAAGAATTATTAAAAGCAAAGCTTATCCTACTAACGTTGCAGATATCACTCTTCTTATCATAGAAATGGGCAGGAGTAAACCTCCTTAGTGATACGTGAAGTCATCCATAATTCGGTTGTCCCTTTGAACCTAGATCTTGAGATCTCCAGTCAACTAGGTTGGGTTGCCATTATGGTGACTTTAAAGTAATAGGCTTTAATCTCATTTCCCTCGATAAATGGTACACTTGCTCTCTGGCTAACCCTTTAGTCAATGGATCCGCAATATTTTCCTTTGACTTTACATATTCTATGGAAATTATTCCATGTGAGAGACTTACCGTTATATATATGATTCTGCGCCCGTCCTATTGCTGCTTCACTATCACAGTGTAGGCATATAGCTGGCATAGGTTTAGGCCACATTGGAATGTCTTCTAAGAAATTACGAAGCCATTCTGCTTCTTCTCTTATTTTATCTAATGCGATAAACTCAGATTCCATTGTCAACCTTGCTATGCATGTCTGCTTGGAAGATTTCCAAGAGATTGCAGCACCTCCCAGGGTAAAGACATATCCACTAGTGGATTTTGAGTCTTTAGTATCCAATATCCAATTTGCATCGTTGTACCCCTTGAGTGCTGCTGGATATTTGGTATAATATAAGCTATAATTCTGGGTATGTCTTAGATACCTAAGTACCCTAATTATCGCTTTCCAATGATTGGACCCTGGATTACTTGTGTACCTACTCAATTTGTTTACAACATAGGCTAAATCTGGCCTAGTGCAATTCATTAAGTACATCAAGCTTTCAATTATTCGAGAGTACTCTAATTGTGATATGCCTACACCTATATTTTTTGACAAATGAAGACTAATGTCAACAGATGTTTTAGCAAGACGGTCGTCATGCTTTCCAAATTTCTCCAGAATCTTCTCAACATAGTGAGACTGAGATAAAGCATGTCCTTTAGATGTTCTAGTAATCTTTATTCCTAGAATTGCATTTGCTACTCCCAGATCTTTCATGTCAAACTTTTTGTTTAACATCTTCTTTATGGATTTAATCATGTCATTATTACTTCCAATAATGAGCATGTTATCCACATAAAGACAAACTATGACATAGCTTTTGTCTGTGCTTTTAACATAGACGCATTTGTCACATTCGTTTATCTTAAAACCATACGAAAGCATAGCGTGATCAATTTTTTCATGCCATTGTTTCGAAGCTTGTTTTAATCCATAAAGAGATTTGACAAGTTTATAAACCTTTTTCTCTTGGTCGGGAACTTGAAACCCTTCTGGTTGTTCCATATAGATTTTCTCATCTAACTTGCCATTCAAAAAAGCTGTTTTAACATCCATTTAATGTATTTCTAGATTATACAAAGCTACAATCGCAATCAACATGCGAATGGATGTTATTCGTGTCACTAGTGAATAGGTGTCAAAATAATCAAGGCCTTCCTTCTACCTGTATCCCTTAACAACAAGCCTAGCCTTGTATTTATCTATTGAACCATCTGCTTTCATTTTTCTCTTGAATATCCACTTATATCCAAGTGGTTTATATCCTAGTGGAAGATCCACCGATTCCCAAGTATGATTTTGCAGTATTGATTCAATTTCACTATTCACAGCCTCTCTCCACAACGGAGCTTCAAGACTTGATATTGCTTCTTTAAAGTTTTGAGGCTCATTTTCTAACAGGTATGTCAGAAAATCTGGACCAAATGATTTAGAGATCCTAGCCCTCTTGCTACTTCTAGGTTCATCTACTTTATTATTATTTTGGTCTTCACTGCTGCCCATAGTAGTATCAAAAGTTCTTTTATTTGAACTTTTCTCTTCAATTTCCTTGCTAGGAAAAATGTGTTCAAAAAATGATGCATTTCTTGACTTAATAATAGTGTTTACATGCATATCTGGATTTTCAGATCTATGAACTAAAAATCTATATGCACTATTATTATTGGCATATCCAATGAACACACAATCAACGCTCTTTGGTCCTATCTTAGTCGTTTTGGGACTAGGGATTGCCACCTTGGCCAAACACCCCCACACTTTGAGGTAATTATAGGTAGGTCGTCGACCTTTCCATAATTCATAAGGTATTTGATTGAGTTTTTTGTGGGATACCCTGTTAAGGATAAAGTTAGCAGACAGAATCGCCTCTCCTCACAAGTTCTGAGGTAACTCTGAACTAATCAACATGGCCTTCATCATCTCTTTAAGAGTTCGATTTTTTCTCTCAGCAACACCATTTGACTGAGGAGAATAGGGTGTAGTGGTTTGGTGAATGATACCATGTTTAGAACAAAATTCTTCAAATGGTGCATCATATTCACCACCTTTGTCACTCCTCACTATCTTAATAGTTTTGCCAAGTTGATTTTCGATCTTAAGTTTATATTGCCTAAAAGCTTTTATGGCTTCATCTTTATTTCTCAATAAGTAAACATAGCAATAACAAGTGCAATCATCAATAAAAGTAATAAAGTACTTCTTACCTTCTCTAGTTTGAACAAATTTTAAATCACATATATTTATGTGAATTAAACTTAGAGTTTCAGTACTTCTTTCAACTTTATTAAATGATGCCTTAGTGAGTTTTGCCTCAACACAAATCTCACATTTATGATTAGGATCAAATTCTAAATTTGGTAAACATTCTAAAGCAACAAGTCTACGCAAAGAATGAAAATTAACATGTCCTAATCTACCATGCCATAAAAAAGAAAACTCAACAATATAAATAGAAAATGTGTTCTTATTATTAAAAGCCAAATTAGGTACAACAGTATTTACATTGAGCTTAAAAAGCCCATCACTCATGTAACCTCGCCCCACATACATTCCACTCTTGGAGAGTACAACTTTATCAGATTCAAAGACTAATTTAAACCCATTCTTGATGAACAATGACCCAGAAATTAAATTCTTGCGAATCTCTGGCACATGGAGTACATTGTTAAAAGTGAGTTCTTTCCCCGAGGTTATTTTCAGCACAATCTTTCCTTGTCCTTCAACAGTTGAAGTGGAGAAGTTTCTCATAAAAAGTTGTTCCCCACTTTCCACCACTTTGTAGGTTGTGAACATTTTCTTATTTGCACAGATATGACGGGTTGCTCCAGTATCCACCCACCATTCCTTAGGATTGCCCACCAAATTTGCTTTAGAGACTACTGCAGCAAGATTGATGTCTGCCACTCCATCGGAAAGATAAAAATCCTCAGCTATGTTGGCTTGTGCTGGCTTTTTGTTTGAACTCCCTCCGTCCTTGCGAATGTGACAATCCTTAGCGCAATGCCCATTTTTGCCGCACACAAAACACTTGCCTTTGAACCTCTTGTTGAACCTGATGTTGATCCCTTTGTTGATCTTACTAGTGGATCCTTGTTTGGGACCATTGCCATCATGCTTCCGCTTCTTGTTGTTGAACTTTGACCCATGTTCATGTTCCACAACATTTGCTTTAGCCTGCATGACATGGTTTCCTGACTTCTTGTCGGAGCCGCGGTTGTTCTCCTCAATTTGGAGCCGCACTATCAGTTCCTCCAATTTCATCTCCTTACGCTTATGTTTCAGATAATTCTTGAATTCTTTCCAAGATGGTGGCAATTTCTCAATGATTGCCGCTATTTGGAAAGATTCACTGAGAACCATCCCTTCCGTATGTATGTCATGGAGAATTAATTGGAGATCTTGAACTTGGCTAATAACCGTTTTGGAATCCATCATTTTAAAATCCAGAAAACGACCGACAACAAATTTCTTTGTACCGACGTCCTCTGTTTTATACTTATGATCTAAAGATTCTCACAGTTCTTTAGCTGTGCTTTTCACTCTATACACATTGTACAGTGTATTGTCCAATCCATTAAGATTATATTTCCGACACAGAAAATCACCATGTTTCCATGCATCAACTGCTGTAACCACTTGCCGGTTAGTTTCTCCCTCGTTCAGTGCCGGTGCCTTTTCATGAGTGAAGTGAGCCAAATTTAATGTGGTAAGATAAAACATCATCTTTTGTTGCCATCTTTTAAAATCATTACCATTCAATTTTTCTAGCTTCTCCCCATGATTTACCAGTACTGCCGGAGTTATCACTGGCACAACAGGTATGGGGGTTTGAGCAATAACAGTCTCAGTACTGTTAATTTCAGTTGTCATAATTCTGACAAAATAAAAATAATACACCAATCACAAATTTATACAAAAACGAATTTACACACAAAATAAACAGAATAATATTTTGTAACAAAATTCCAATTATAAACAGTAAATTACTACTATGTTATCAAAGAAATCATTAAACAGTATATTACTTCTATTTAATTTCTGGAAACAAAATATTTGTCTGTCTATCACAGAAATAAATAAAAAGAAATATACTTTAAGATTGTTAGAACCCACAAAGGTGTATGTGTGTAAATTAAATGTATAAAATAAATAAACAATAAAATAAAATAATTCAGAAAATAATTATATAAATTATTTTTTGAATTAAATGCTTACAGAAAATAATATCGAGGCTTGTGTTGGACACAATCTCCTTAAAGTAGATTTCGCCCTCGCTCCGGTGCTTTGAGTTAAAATGCCGTCTACTTCCCAAGATGCAACGACTAATACTTGATTTTACAGCACTATAAAATCAAGTCTAGCGAACCAAAAAATGTTATAACTCTTTCTCTTTATTTTCCTAAAAATAAATGCAGAAAAAATGCAAAGAAACACAAAGAGGGATGACGAATTTATGATAGAAAAATCTGATACAAGAATGCTGGAATTGAAGGCCTTTTATAGAAGAAAAGATGGTTGTTCCGAATAGGTAAAAACCTGTTTGGACAGATTGAAAGGCAACAAACTGATTTGAATCTGTCCAAACTGATTTGAATCTGTCCAAACAGATTTGGTTTGAAATGAACAGGTATGAACCTGTTTTGAACCTTCTGAACTTGTTCCGTGAAGGGTAAAACAGTTTGGGACCTGTTTGGGTGAAGAAAAAATTTTTGGACCAATTTATTTTGAATTTTGAAACCAAAATAAAAAATAATTTACAAATGTTTTTTGCCCAAAAAGATAAGTATTGGGTTGGACAAGCCCAACCCAACCTCACACCACGCACCCGTGCCCAAGCCCAGCCTGTTTGTGCGTGGTTTTAGTTTTAGGTCCAATGGGTGTAGCTCACTAGACCCATAACCTCATCTTTTCACAAACTTGGGTACCCCTTGGGGCCCATCCCAAGTATCCAATGCTAAGGTTTATAAACCCAAGCAATTCCTTAAGCCTTTCCAATGTGGGACAAGCACATTTTACAAATGTGTAGTAAACCCACCAAAAAACATTTCCACGAATTTGAAAATGCGCGTTGAATTCTCATTCATCCGGAAATGGTTTTGAGCAACCAAATACACGGTTTTATTCACTATGCGTCATTAAACATGAATCCAATAAAAAACGTTAAAAGTAATGCTCGGGTGCCACCTTAATTAATGCTCAAAGTTAGCAAAAAATAAGGATTTTTCCAAAACTATTCCAAAGCCATTTTCCAACATTAATGTCCCAAATATGGTAATAATGGTGATATGCTCTATCCCCTAATTTATAAATCTCTTATATGCTAGTTTACATTGTCACTATAGTTTACATCCCCTAATTAAAAAAAACTTCATGCTTCACATATGATTGCTTTTCAAATCATCAAAATCTCATAAGTAAATTATATCTAATTAAGATTTTTGGCTTAATAGTTGCGTTGAACCACAAAAGACTTGTTTAGTACGGTTTATTGTAAGTTAAAAGTTTATAATCAGGAAGCAAAAGTAAAAAATTACTTTTTACTCAGTTTCTGGACGATTATGCTTTATTTGATTCATTGAAATGAGATGAAATAGAAACCTTAAGTTTTCTTATAGAATGATCATTCTCTTAAAATGGTGAAGGATAATTTTATTTGTAATGCATTTGTCATTATTTTTTTAGTCTAATTAAACATGGGAATGAACATTTTGATATAATGATCATTCCATTTCACTTCATTCAATGAACCAAACACTACCTTAGTTTTTTTTTTTTAAAAAAAAAAAAAAAAATCTATTTATGCCTAATTAGTCATATGTAAACTCCATAACACAAACTACAAAAAAGAAGATGAAGTTATAGACAACTTAGATAAGCTATTATCAAATAACCACAAAATGGTACGAGATTACAGGTTCAATTCATATGGAGAAACATTTGATATTTGTTACTCTCTTCAATGTGATTAATGAATTGGTATCTAATTTGAAATAGTTCAACCCTTTTTAAACAAACCATTTTATTGTAAACTTTTATTTATTTTATTAATGAATATTAGTGATTGAATTAAGTTGATACTGTAAATGATAAACGATAAATGAATACAATTGAAATTATATAAATAAATTGACATAAGATGCAATTACAAGAGCACCACTATAATTCATAAGAGACAAATCTTAATACAATTGTCAATGACTTGTATAAGTGAATTTCAATTTTCAAACCACCGACAATAATTATCAAGATTATCAAGAGCAAGAGCTCACAGTTTTGATGAATAAAAAACTTACCCGAGAGAGGATATTTTTTTGGGGGGATGAATTCTGTCACCAATTATTGTTAGTTTATTTTGATAATTTAAATTATTTATTATATAAAGTTTATTAATATAATAATTTATATAAAAATTTAAATTGATCAGATATTAATAATTATATATTCAAATTATACTTATTTTATAAAATTGGATGACAAATATAATTTTGAAAATATACCGTCTATTTTTTTAAGACAAATATAATTTAATCATTTAACTATTAATATCCATTAAATTTGATATTTTTACATGAATATTGTTCTTGACATACTTACAAAATAAATAATTTAAACAATTGAGAGTGAAAATTGACCAAAAGAGTCGAACAACATCTCTCCACTCTCCGATTGGAGTTGGATCACCACTGAAGAGGAGTTGAACTTTTTTTAAGTGCCAAAAGTAACATTTTAACATTATAGAAACAACCTCTAAGAGAGCGAGAATATTTGATGATTAGAAATCATATGTTAAAAATAGCTCTTCGTTTTCTTCCAAATAATTTGTTTTTTCAGTTTAGTTAATTTATTTCAAATTCATAACACTAGCAAATTAAAGTTCTAGAGACAATTTAAGAAGCAAAATTAAATTTTAGGTACCAAATATTTTAGTTACTAAAAATGTTATTATTATATTTTTAGTAATAAAATTAGATATTTAATAATGAATTACTATCTTTTGGGCCAAAATTTCCATCTCTAAAAATAAACATGTGGAAAGTGAAGGTTATCTCCACGGGAAAAGTGAGATGATAAGCCCAATCCTTTGCAATTTGAGAAGAGAAACAACTCATGGTTGAAAGAACCCTCCAACGATCAAGTCAGTGTATTGATTGGCTATATATAATTTCTATAGAAAAATAAATATGTTTATTGAAATTGGTCAGTTTTTTTTTTTTTTCGCCTTTTTGCTGTGTCCATTTGTCTATTTATAGCTATTCTAACTCAAACCTCTTCGGATCTTTATTTTGATCGAAGGGTTCTACATGTTGTCTAGTCTTAGTCGGGCAACTTGCCAACTTGCTTTATGTCCTTGATCGTTGGATCTTCGGCATTCAGACGGCCTAGACGATGTCAGGTGGGAGTGGCTAACTTGCTTTTCATCACGTTCGTAAGATTAATTTGATCGGATAGTCTAGCTATACAACACTACAAAAAATTGAGATTTTAGAGATCAAAATTTATGGACAAAATTATTTTAGAGTCTAAATATTTTTGTTACGAAAAGTGTTATTATATTTTTAGCAATGAAAATTGGACATTAGTGATGAATTATTATTCTTTTGAAACCAAATTTTTCGTCTCAAAAAAAAAAAAAAATCTTTTTGAGACCAAATTATTTTGTTCTTAAAAGTGTATTTATTAGTGACATTTTCAAAATTTGGTCACTAAAACTCTTATTTTTGACTTTTCGAGATAATCTTTTAATGACTATTCTCACGACGATAGAAATTAATCTCTAAGGTCATGTTTGATTCACAAGGCTAATAGTGAAGTATTAATAATTCTATTAAAATTAGTGTGGCATTCACTATCCAATTGGATTAATAGGATAAATTATCCATTGGATTAATAATCCCACCCCTACCCCATTAATTATCTATTGGATTAATTATCATAAACTAAAATGTTAAAACAAACACAGGATAATTGGGCCTCCGAATTAATAATTCCAATCCTATGCTCTAATCCATCTAATCAAACATGCCCTAAATGTTTTTTGTAACAAAATTTTCACTTTTAAAAATTAACAAATTTAATTTTTAAAACTCTTATATGTTGTAGTGACCGGAGAAAAAAAGAAAGAAGAGAGTTAAAGAAGCCGCTGCCAGAACTAGATAAAGTGGAAAGGCAGAAAGTGAAGGTTGGTGATCGGCGGTTTCAACAATGGCGGCTAGAGAACTCAAGTTAGAATTGTGTTGTCGTATATCTTAGTCTAGTGTTCACATTGTATGTTTACATTGTTGGAGAGTCTATATATAAATTATCATAGAGTTGAAGATTAATGTTGTGTTTGGTTGGGGGATTTGGGGAGGGATTTGGAAAAGGAAAGGGAAAAGGTGTGTGAAACTAGGTGAAATGTAGGTATATTTTATTTACATTTCATCTAACTTTTTTCTTTTCCTTTCCAAATCTCTTCTCAAATCTTCTAATCAAACACAGCGTAAAGGAATGGAGAATGGCATTTTTTCTCCATTGTGGGAGTTGAGAAAAACATAAGAGTAGAGTTGATGGAAAAAGAGTGAACTTTCACTTTTGTGTTGGGCCAATAATAGTGTGTTGTGTGTTACGCTGTGAATGAAGCTACCCCAAGTTGTTGGACCAATAATAGTGTGTCGTATTATAGTTTTCCCGCTATTTTACAACAAAACTAGTTTAAGCACACATGGAGCGCGTGGCTATTTTGGTCCAACTCATTTTTTCACTAATGGTAGAAGGTAGTATTCATGGATTTAAGTAAAATTTTGAAAAAATTTAAGATCAACTTTTGTGGGGTACTATCTGCATGTATATCATTTAAAAATGAAATTACAGTCAGGCAATGTAAAAAATATAAATTAAGGTGTGAATTAATTTATGTGCAATTGTCTACATTACATAATCAAAATATAAGCATAAATTGCATGGAATTTGGACATAAATATCTAAAAATGTATATTTAAACATGGTATAAGGTTGTGTGCTATAGCCATTAAATCAACCAATCAAATGTAAATGGGGATCTTGTTTTTTATTAATTAATAAAAAAATATAAATGTAAAAAAAATAAAATTGAAGAAGTTATCAAAATTTAAAGCCGTTACAGAATAAAAATTTAGAAATTTTAAAAAATGTGAAAAAGTTCACACCGAGTTGTATTCTTTATATATAAAGTTCCACATTATCTAGGTCCCACTCCTTGTAAGACATCTTTATCTCATTCCGTGTTTAGTACTTTGTGTATCTAGACTTATTAGGATAATTTTATTTATACCAAAAAAATCATTAAGTACGCTCGATTTTTCAATATACTCCCATTAAATTATTTAGAGTTATAATTTACTCTCAATACATCTTATGTTTTTTCCTAAATTATCCTTCAATGTACATCCAAATCCCAAATTATACCACTTTGAAAAATCATTTCAAAAACTTTTAAATAGATTTCTCATTACAGTTATTCATTTGGTATTTATTGCTTTCTACTTGTTCTCTTCTTCGTTTATTCCACAGACGACCTAAACCTTCTTGTAGTGGTTGTTGTTTGTGTTGTTTGGAGTGAGGGAAGAAGATGAGAAAATAATTGAAACTTGAAGAAAAAGATGAATAGAGTTGAATATGGAGAATACGTATAAGTGGTTTGGGGGTACCATGAGAAAAAAAAATATATTTTATTTTAAGATTTAATATATATTGTCCTTATTAGTAAATTTATATTAAGGTATAATACAAATTAAAAATTCAAATTTTATTGGGTGTACTGAGTTATTATTTGAATTCAAATAAAATCACCCGACTGATTGTTATAAAATAGTAAGAAATTGAAAACACTTCTTAAAGCAAATCCACAAGGCTTTTGGAATCATGAACAAAATAATGCATACCACTTGTCGAACAAAATTTATTTATTTTTAAATAAAAACTTTGAGATAGAGTTCTAACTTAATAAGAAATTTCAAGAAACCTGATTTATTTTTATTTTTATTATTATTTAAATTATAATAATCTTAACCCAAACAAAAACAATCCAACTATAACTACCTTCAATACAAAATAAAATTTAAAAAAACACCTTTCCGTCAAAGTTTCAAATGAACAAGAATTTCATGATTTGGCGCAATTTCAATTTGCACAATGTGATAATGAATTGATGAAATCAAAGTGAAACACAATTCAAATAGATCGAGTCCTCGTAAATTGAAATAGTAAGTTAAATAAGGTTTAAGATAAATTAAAAGGCACACCCAGAACTTTTATTTATAAACGTCAATGTGTGATTCAGATTTATTCTAATTCTATATATGGAAAAGTCTAGTTACTATGAAAATTTGTCAAAAAAATTGCCGTGAATCAAGAAGTATTGTTGAGATTTAATTAGTGTATTATGAGATATACATATAGAATGAATCCAAAATAAGAAAATTGTGGTGGATGAAGAAGTGTGGTTGAGATTCAATTGGTGTATGGTGAATTCACATGTAGAATGAATTTGAACTATACATTATTGTTTTTATGGAAAATTCTAAATACAATTTTGGGTATCTTATTGATTTATATCAGTAAGGAAAAGTTTAATAACTTTCAAATACCGTCAAATTCTGCCCTTTAATGGCTGGCTCCGTTAGGACTCATTTCTTTCCACTGCTATTGCTACCAGTATAATATAATAATATAATATATTTTTTAATCTAAATACATTTGGAAACTACTTTATTTGTGTAATTTTTTTTTAATTTTTTAATGCTAAATATTATTATATTTTAAATACAAGAGAATATGAATAAAATATGAAAAATCAATACATGTTCATATTTATTTGTATTTAGTAATTAATATTTTACTTTATAATTATATTTAGATTGGATATACATTTAAAAAGTATTATATATATGATATGAAGAAAGTTCACTATCACTAATCACTAAGAATGAAAAAATATGAAATGAAAATCAATCAAAAATATAAAAAATCCAAAATTGAAAAATAGTTTTCAAAAATTAAATAAAAGAAAGTGGTTGTTATTTAAAATTTTGATAGCATATGTGAATTATTAAAGTATCATGCAAAATAATACAATTCTAAAAATCTAAACAAAGAGAAAGTGTATAAAAAATAGCCTGCAAATTCATGAGATGTGGTACAAATCGGATGTGTCTCCCTCTATGTAGATTCAATAGATGCATACAACTCTAAGATTTAACTCAAAATATTCACGGCATTTTTGTGTAGATTTGAAAAAATGAATACAACCCTAAGATTCATCCCAAAATATTCACATCGGTCTAATTCATGATGGATATGATGGACAGTTGTAAATAATATATACATCAGTATGGAAGTAGATAGAGGAAATAAGAAAGATTTTATAGTTCAACCATCAATTCAAAAAATAGGGATACACGTTTGTTATAGGACTTTTGGAAGAAGAGGAATAGGAAATTGATCATTTTTTAGTATTAAATAAATAAATAAACATTAATGTTAATTTTAAAGAAAAAAAAAGAAAAGAAAACAATTGGTTTATATAGGTCTCTTCATCATTTTTGTGTACCTGGAGTTAAATCCAAAATCTTTGTGAGGGTATTTTTGAGATATGTAAAAAGTAGAAAACACTTAAGCTTCTTATGACTTGTAAAAAGTAAAAAACACTTGAGCTTCTTAAGACTTTTAAAATAATAAGGGAGATAGGTTTGTTATAGGAGTTTTGGAAGGAGAGGAACATTATAAAAAATTAAAGTTTTAGGGATTAAAATTTAGGAATAAAATTATTTTTTAGTGACCAAATGTTTTTATTGCAAAAAACATTGTTATTATATTTTTAGCAACGAAAATTAGATATTAGTGATAAATTATTATCCTTTTGGGACTAAATTTTTTGTTTCAAAAAATAAACTATTTTGAGATCAAATTATTTTGTCTCTAAAATTCTTTTAATTAGTGACATTTTCAAAATTTTGTCACTAAAAGCTTTGTTTTTTATTTTTTGGGACGATCTTTTAACTACTATCCATATGACGATGAAAATTAGTCCCTAAATATATTTTGCAACCAAATTTTCAGTTTTAGAGATCAAAATATTTGGTCTCTAAAACTCTTATATGTTGTAGTGGAATAAGAAATTGATCATTTTTTAGTGCCAAATAAATAAAAAAATAAATAAATGTTAATGTTAATGTTAATGTGTAAGAAGAAAAAAAAAAAAAAAGATAATTAATTTATATAAGACTCTTCATACCTTTTGTGTATGATGCAATAGTTAAATTTAAATTTAAAACCTTTGAGAGGATATTTTCGAAATAAAAGTAACAAACATTTTAGACTACTTCGTACTTTTAAAATAGTGGTAGGTATGGAATCAAAACTTTTGCTGTGTGTGTTTGGAATTTGGATCATCGGCCGCCCTACCCGGCAGCCCCCCAAAACGACGTCGTTTTGGGGGTTTTTTTTTTTTTTTTTTTTTTTCTTCTTCTTCTTCGTTCTTGCTTTCTCTCTTCTTCTTCGAACAGAAACCCTAGAAACCAGAGGGGGAGGGGAGGGGGGGAAGAGGGAGGAGGGAGGGGGAGGAGCGAGCTCGCCGTCTCGCCGCCGGCCGTCGAGCAGTCCGATCGTCGCCCGATCCAGACCGCCGCACCGCCGTCTCCTCCGCTGCACCGCTGCAGTCCACCGCTGCACCGCCGCCTCCGCCTCCTCCTCCCCCACTGGTTATGGCCCCCTCCAGTCCGGCCCACCCCTCCCCTTCCTCTCTCTTCTTCCCCTCCCCTCCCCCTCTCTCTCTTCTTCCCCTCCCTCCCCCTGGTTCTGTCGAGCTCGACGAGGAAGAAGAAAAGAAAAAAAATCAAAAAAAATCAAAAAACCCCCAAAACGACGTCGTTTTGGGGGGCTGATGGAACGGCTGCCCAAAAAGGGCGGCCGAGGATCCTTACTCGTGTGTTTGTGTATCTTCCATCCGTCTTTACAAGTAAAAGCAAGTAAATTGAAACTTACAACATGAGTAATATTATACATACATAAATTTCTTATTAGACTTTTTTTTTTTTTTTTTGGTTAGTCACAAAAATAGTACAGTTTATATTAATAAATACACATGATAAATAGAATGTATAACAATATTTATTAAAAAGGTTAATTATGCTCAGGGCCGGCCCTGCCCTAAGGCAGGTAAGGCTTGTGCCTTAGGCCCCATATTTTGGCCCAAAAATAGGGCCCCCAAATTTAAAAAATTGTTATAAGTCCAACCTTTTTTTTTTTTTTTTTTTTTTTTTGGTTTTAAGATCAATTTAAAGGGCCCCAAATGTTTTTATTGGGCCCATGTATAATTTAGTCCATATTTATTTATAAAAGTGTTTGGCCCATATTTATTAAAATGAAAATATATAAATAAATAAAAAAAACAATAGGGCCCCTAAATTTGGTAAAACATATAAACATATATAACATAGGGCTCCTAAATTTGGCCCAAAAATAGGGCCCCTAAATTTGGTAAAATATTATAGGCTCAATGTTTTTTTTTTTTTTGGTTTTAGGATCAATTTAAAGGGCCCCAAAATATTTTTTTGGGTCCATGTATGATTTACTCCATATTTATTTATAAGTGTAGTTTGGTCCATATTTATTAAAATGAAAATATATATTAAAAAAAAAAAGTGTTTAGGCTCAAGAAAAATAATACATACAATATATGGGCCCTATTTTTTTATTTTTTATTTTTACCTTCTTTATCTATTAGATTTTAGTGGAATAAATAATTTTTCTCAAATTTTTTTACCTAGGTCTTTATCAATTTTAATTGAATAATTTTTTCCTAATCTTTTTGTTCTAATTTTGTTTTATTAAATTGTTTTGTTTATAATTTTAATGATTATATGTGTAAGTAAATTTTGTTATAGCTACAAACAAATAAAAAAGTTGTAATTTATCATTTTATTCATGAATTTTTTTTTCAATATAAAAGGGCCCCAACTTCCGAAGTTCGCCTTAGGCCCCGACGAACTCAGGGCCGGCCCTGATTATGCTTGACACTCTTATATTTTTTACTAAAATGGCTACTCAACTCTTACTTTGTCAACCTTTTATACTTTAAGTTATATTGTAATACTATATTTTTATTCATCTAATGTTGATAAGGTCGATGAAACTTGTCATATGAATTATATATAACATTATTCTCCCCTCATTAGCACTCTTATACCTTCACTAATATCTTTCAAATTTTATCAAAATCTCAAATTTATCCCTCCACTTGTAATTGTCGTCAATGGCATTAACGACAAATGAATAAAACAATGACATTGCAACTTTACTTAAACTGCGATGAGCTAACTGTCACAATTAAAAATGTAGGCACTAAAATGAAATTTTAGTAAAAATATAGTGATATGGTACAATTAACCCCCTTATTTGAATACAACTTGTGAGACACTAGTTTTTCACAATTCATATATATTCATAGGTAGCTAGTTCTCAAATCTTTTGGCTTTCTTTCTCATTTTGAATCCTCATGGCATCAAGATAAGACCTTCCACACCGACTCGCCGGGACAATGCTGGAGTTTCAGGAGTGATGAGGCTCGGCGCCGGACCCAAATCTCCTTCCAGATTTGCACTCAGAAATGTGGCTAAGGAGACTCTCTCTTTCTCCGAATTCACGATTGCTCTGTGCTCAATGCTCTTGTAAATTCCATTCTTGTTATCTGCCAAAACCAACTGGAAAAGCCAAATAACAAAATATTTGTGAAAAAATCTATATAAAAAAAATAAAGAAAAAAAACATGAAAATGAATTATTTATTTAACTTTTTTGTATTTAATAAATTTTTTCAGATTTTTTAAAAATATTTTATTTTTTAAATGCATCTCAAAAATAAGAAAAAAAAAATTAGAATATTAAAAATGTTGATGAAAAAAAGGAGAACACAAAAGCCAAATAAAATTCCAAATTCATTGTTGAGGCCATGATTATTTAAGTTCTATCTTAAATATATTTTTTATCAAAAAAAAAAAAAAAATCTTTATTGATGAACTAAAAGTAACAAAAACATTGATATAATATCAATAGAGGGAAGGCAAGTGTACAGAGCATCATAGCATACCATACCCGTCCCAACTATATTGGCACCGATATAATATACTAGCACCACGCCGGGTTTGGTGAAAACCAAACACAATGAACCAAACAAAGAAAGAACAAAAAAACAAAAAGCACCCAAACTTAACATCAAACTCCTAGAAGAACTACTGAAATCAGTTCAAAGCCAAGCTAGATGCACACCATAGCAGAGGAAACAGAGCAAATATGAGCAACAGCACACAGACTGTAGGGGTCCAAGTAGCTTTTCACCTTAACTGATACACCTCAGATGTCAAAAGCCAATTAGTAGTGTAAATCAAAGTATAACGCAGCGGGTAAAAATTTCAGATCATACCTTAGCGACAGAGCCTGAAGCGAAGAATCTCGTGGATAAATCACGTGCTTCCAGAATTTGAACAACGAACCCAGCAGTGGAGTGATACTACAATATGAGTATCACCCACACAAGTCACAGTACAAAATGGCTTGATTGTTGTTTAATGGGAGAGAGTCAGTATGGGAAAACATACGTTGTTTCCTTATTTCCATATCCCATACATCATATCAGATATATAGGATAAATATATCATCTATCCATATCAATTGATATGATAGATATAGATATCATGAGTGGTTATCCAAATAAGTTTTGAATCCAAATTCAAACTTATATGGATAAGGTTCAAAAGGTTCAAAGGGTCATGCCACATAGGCGCCCAATTTTTAACATCTCTCACTCGCACATGAGTTGGCATGACACTGTGTAGACCGCCCGAAACTCCGCCCCGCGTGCGAGGGCACGAATTGTTGTTCTTAGCTACTACAGTTAGGACTCCTGTTACAGTTCTGAATCTAATCTCACAAAGTGCAATGTAAAACTGATAAATCACCAAAGAGTTCAAATCCAGCAAATCGTTTTGGAAAATCGATTTTGATCAAGAAGTGCCAAACATGGACTGCTTTGCTAGATTTCAGAGTCGTCACCTAAATATTTTATTTTGGGGAAATTTAGGAAACCCTGACTCGTGCCTAAGGCCACGTGTCCGTCATTACCAAAGTTGCCTCGGCTCGGGAACTTGGGTACGAGAGGGGAGGGTCCTGAAATGAGCACCCCTGCTCGCCCGATCAAAGGATCGGCCTCTACTAAACATGATATGTTGTTTTTAAAAACACATGTGTTCTTATTCTGATTTATTAGCTAGCTTACTATGTGATGCGCACAGCACAGAAGTATAAACTAAATCGCTCAAGTTGGAACAAAGCATCTCATGTTTGCTTTTCGAAAATGGTTTGAAGTTACTACCCTCAAGTAGGCTAAAATGCGGATTTGTCACCCTCAAGTGGGCTTAAAACATGATTTTGCCACTTCAAGTGGGCTTAAAACACACATTTTGATGAATTGTTCCAATTTAAGTAATGAAGCCTTCATCCACAGGCATTCATGCAGTTAAACACTTAAGCAGTTAGTCTCATGGCAAGCATGCTATCATGGCAGTCACTTATACACATGCAAGGATGCTAAAGTATAAAAGCTTACCTAGTACTCCAAGCCAAAACAGAAGCTAGTTAGAAATCATGTATGATCCTAGCTATGTCAAGAATACCTAATGCAACACATGCAAAAATGCAACTAAAATAGGCTCGGATATCTAGAATGGCATATGAATGCAACACTTGATAACATGCTTTGAAACACGTATTCAAGAAAGTGTATTGAAATACTATGTAGTTTATAGGATGCACCGAGCCCGGTGCATGCAATACGAATGAATGATGCACGCATGCAAAGCATAAGTATGCGAATTGAAACATGCCCTAAAACTAACCACTGAAAGCGGGTAAATAAAAGGGAAAAAGAAATGGGGTTGGAAGACATGCACACACGCACGCACACTTATTACAACATTTGGCCCTCTTGACGGAGGATCTGAATGAATCAATTAACTAGCTACGCTAAGCTAATTAATTACAAACCGAATTGAAACTAGCTATACTAAGCTAATTAGAATATTACAACACAGATTAAACTAATTAATTACAAAACAAGTAATTAACTACAACTAGCTAGTAAAGCGGTAAAAAAAAGGCCTCGCGGGGAGGGGTGTATGCATGCTCAGTCGGCTTCGCTCGGAAATCCACTACCGTACCTCGCGATACCTCTGTTTGCACACTTCTGGACTTCTAAAAATTGTACCAACTTCCAAGGTACTTCTGATCCACCTTATGGACATACTGAGGGGTGGTCAGCCAAGAGGAATGGCCATCGGCCAGAGTTTAAGGCTATCGGCCAATTTTGATGGTCGATCGGTAGACTTGGTGGCCTGTCGGCAGCTTTGATGGCCGGTCGGCCACTGCATCTTGCAGATTCTCCTTTTGCTGCAACAGAGCATTAACAGAGAGGCATGGCAGTGTATTTGCAAGAAAATGTGTGTGCAACCACACTCCTTATCATGTCTAAAGCTCAAAGGAGTGTAGTGCTCAGCTCTCGAGCCACCAATCACGTATCTCAATGCATGATGGCCAAAGAAGCCAAGTTGCACAAATCAATGTGAATGAATGCACAAATAACACTTAAGGGCCTTAACCTCTATCATGCATGATCAAGAGGGTCGGCGACCGAGAAATGTGGCACGTTTCGTCACTTCAAGTATGAAACGTCCCTCGTTTCTCGTGTTTGGATTAAGACCCTATCCAAACACAATGCAATGCAACATGATCAACTTATCAATGCTAATGGCATGCAAACAAAATGCAATGTAACAACATGCAAACACAATGCAATACAACAACATGCAAACAACATGGTATTCTACCAATGCTAGGATGGCATGCCCAAGATTCTATCATGCAAACAATGCATGCATGGCAAGTTTATAAGCTTAAGGCATCAAAGCTAGGAAAGAGCATCTCTCAAAGAGGCATGCAAAACAATGCTCAATGGACTTAAACCGAATACGGACAAACCTAAATTATGCCAAAACAGTGGCCAAAATGCTATGAAATGATGGCATGAAAGGCAAGATGGTGATACTCATGCAATGGCCTATTACCTAAGCATAAAAGCACAACTCTCAAACATGATTAAGAAGTGACAAACATGGAAGTGTGACAACACTATATGCTCTGAAATCAGGTGTGAAATGATGTCAAATCATCCAAATAACACAAGCATAGCAGGTTAGAAGGCCTAAGGCACAAGGCTACCAAAAAGGACTACACAAGAGGCATGCAATACAGGGCACAAATGATTGAACCAGCCATAGACAGAGCTCAAATAGGTCAAAACAAAGACCAAAACATGCTGAGATGGGAGCTCAAAAGTCTAGGCATGCATGCATACACATTGGTTCACAAACAAGGCAATAATGCATAACCCTTAAAGGCACTCAAAGAGTGAAAGAAGTGAGAATATGGCAATGCTAAATGCTATGAAATAACATGTTAAATGATGCCAAATCATGTACATGTCACAAATAAAGCATGCTAGGAGGCTCAAAGCTTGAAACTAGCATAGGCACTTGCACTATAGCTATACAAAGCAAGCCCCAAAAGGCCAAGATGATCCAAAAAGGTCCTAAAACATGTCAAAACAATGCTAGAAACATGCATGGAATAGAGCCAAGACAAGCTAGCATGAAGGCATAAAGCATGACAAATGCGAGGCCAATAAGGAGGATTATACTACACCTACCAAAACCAACCATGAGATGACTTCACCAACAAAAATCAGAGTTGTATTATTGCAAAATAAGACCAAAAACACATTGATATGGCAACCCAAAAGCCTAGGCAAGATGGCATACACATTGGCTCATGTTTAAGGCATAAAGCACAACTTTCCAAAGCATTGAAAGAGTAACACATGTGAGTGTATGACAATGAAACATGCTCTGAAATCATGTACCAAATGATGCTAAATCATGCAAATAGCCCAAGCAATGCATGCTAGTGACTTGGAAACTCAAAGCTAGTGAGCTAGAATGCACTATGACTATACAAAGCAAGGCATGTATAACCAAAACAACATCAAACAAAGCTTAAGCATAGTAAAACATGAGGAAAAGCTTGCTGGAGTGGAACCAAAATCATGCTAGAATGATAGTCCAAAGCATGATGCATGTTAAGCTAGATTGCAAGATTACACTACAAGTGTAGAATGCATGCAAGAGGTGAGTCCACCAATCAAAATCAGAGTTATAACATGCCAAAATAACACTCAAAACATGCTTGAACTAAGCTAATTCAAACCACAGGAGCATGCTACTTTGTAAGGCTAACAAGGCTAGCAAAGAGGATTTACACTACAAGTGCAAGAGGCATGCAACCAATGATCAAACAAGCCAAAAACAGAGTTATGGAAGGTCTAAAAAGTCACAAAAATGAGCCTAAACAAAGCCATTAAGAAGTAGAAACACATGCTCTTTTGGTTGGCCATCAACACATGCTAACAAGACAAGAGGAGGAGGGACCACCCCCTCCTATTTTGAGCCTGAAAACAAGTTTTCTACCACTGAAATTCCTCTGGAATTCAGTGGTTTTAAGGCCAAGAAGAAGTTGTTTGAAAAGCTTGAAAGTTAGCTCAAAAGGGCATACAAGCCAATGAGCAAAAGGGAGAAAACTCCCCCTAGCCAAACAAGGCCCAAACCAACACTTTTAGGACTGAAAAACAGAGGAAAAAAAGAGGTTTTTGTAGTTCAACACCACCCCAAAAACAGCCCCAAAGTAGTTGAAAACTATAGCAAAGTTAGTATGCAAAATAAGCTAAAAGGGAGAGAGATATACCTCTTGATGCACAGAAGCAAAACAGCCACTTTGTTGGCTCAAATGACCTTCCAATAGTCCAAAAATAAGTTCCAAGGGACCTCAACCCATAGATATGCAACTTTGATGAAGGATGCCTAGGCAAACTAATAGTATTTCTCTACTTCTATGCACTTCTATGCACTAAAGGGGCAAGAGAGAGACTTTAGAGAGAGAGGCATAGATTAAGTTCTGAAAATTGTAGAGAGAGAGGGAGTTTAGTGAGAGAAGCTCTCAAACTTGTTCAAGAAGTTCTAACCCTTTGAATATGAGATATAAGGCTCTCACATATAGCAAAATATCAACTTGGGTCGAAAATATCTGAATTGGGATAGCTGGAGCAAACTGGAAACAGCTGAAGGAGAAATATCTTCAAAAAAAATGAATTTGGGTCACTCTTGGCTGATCGGCCATCTTTGGTGCCGACCTGCTACTTGTGATGGCCGATCTGCTACTTTTTTGGTCGATCGACCACAAAAGTCTACTTTCCAGACCCAATTTCAAATGGGCATAACTCCTTCATCTGGACTCCTTTGCAGGTCATTATTGTATCCAAATTGAAGTCTCGGAAGTAAGCTTTCCAATGGTGGCAGCCTTGCATAAAAATTCCAACTATGAAAAAAGTTATGCTTGTTTTGGTGAAGCTGCTTAGTTTCGGTCCAATCAGATTGATGCCCTACTTCAACCAGCCATATCTCCTCCATCTGGACTCGGTTTTAAGAGATTCTTCAGTGTAAAATGAAGCCTCGGAAGTCTTCTTTCCAACGGTGGTGGCGTCATAGCTTAAATTCAAGTATACAAAATGATAGGCCCGATTTGGCGAGGACTGCTCGTCTCTCTCTTAACGATTCATGCCCAACTTCTTCTCCAACCTGGTTTCTTTCCTCTTCTCCTCTTCTCTTCAACTCCAAACCTCTAAACAAGATCTTTTGGAAGATTTTTCAAAGATTTCACCTCTCTTTCATTCATTTCTACTTTGTCCCTGCTCAGTTTATCGAAAAACGCAACATTTAACAAAATGCAAGCGTCAGAACATCGTAGGAACTTTGTTTCAAAAATATTTTGAAAGAGAGGGTTTTAAGATCTAAAATCTTTGATCAAAATAGTTTTGGTCCAAAAATGGATATGAAGTTGGGATTTCACTCTCTCATTGCCAAAGAAATCGACCCTTTGCATAGCATAGCTTGCATCACTAAGTAAGCAATCAGTAGTGCCCAAGTCTTAAGGGCTGTCAAAAATGGAGTGTCTACACACTGCCACATCTCTATCTCAATCTTCCCAAAAAATGAACAATCTCCCCAAAAAATGAACAATCCCATACTAGCCAATGCACCGTGCGACCGCTGAGAACACCTGCATGTGGGAGCTTTATATTAGAAACTCAATATGAGTCAGCATAGAGACATCAACCTAAAATGAACAGAAATAGTGTCTCATGTACCCAGACCCATCTAGTTACATCGGTCCAAAAACATCTCTAATCCCTCAAAGAGCATGTTTGACTCTTCTAGGTCCCGCATTATATTCACACCCAATCAGCATCCCATAGAGAGCGATGTGAGTTGTCGACAGTGAATATAGAGCAGAGATGTAGAACTAGATGGTCTTCCCTTCACCCTCATATCATTTAATTAGAAATTGACATCAACTTATCAACCAAACACTACTCTGCTGCTTAAATGACAAAATTATCATTTTTAATCATATAAGGGCAAAAAGGACAATTATACAGTAAAAAGTTATTTTACAGCGTATCAACCAAACATTACTCGCTGCTTAAATTCATAATCCCACAGCTGCACCAAACAAGTTAATAGCTTATGTTCACAGTTATAAGTTATAAATCTGTTAAGTTATAATTTATAATCACTTTCCCACAGCTCTATCAAACGAGGCCAATGTGCCAAAATAATATAGGTTGTTTTAGCACATGACAAACAAACCTGATATATATATATATATAAGAACCGCTTAATTGTTTGAGATTCATCTTTTCTTTCAGATTTTGTCTATCCATCTGAATAATTTCCTAATGATGACCTATATATTGAGTGAATATTTTTTCGTAATTACACAAACATTCTTGGTCAATTATACAACAGATTTTTTTGTAATTAAGAGAATATTCTTAGTCAATCATGAAACATATTTTTTGTAATTACACAAATATTTTTGATCAATTATGAAACATAAATCTTTTATTTTTTAACAAATTACAAATACACTTATAAGATTTCTTTAAAATAAAAATTGGACCTATAATACTAGAAATTACAACTATTGTTTGTTATAAATTTTAATTTAACACAATACTTAGGAAAATAAAAAACCAATTCTCCTATGCAATAATAAATTATCAAAACTATTTATTGAAAATTATTTCTCATATCATTAAAAATTATTAATTGATTTAATGATTTATTTAATAACAAAATGGTTAACTGGCTGATAAAAAAAAAAACAAAAAACAAAATGGTTAACTGAAAAACATTAATTCCAATTAGTATATTAAGGTCTTATTTGGAAAGCGTCCCGTTTAATAAAACTCAATAGGTGAATTGATAATTTACCTTAAATAAAACAAGTGCACCGTGTCAAAAGATAAGCATAAAAGAAACCTTTGCTATTGAAAATAAAATATAAAAAATAAAAAATTAATTTCAAATGATGGTATAAATTAAATTGAATCAAACGACGGTATAAATTTAATAATAAGTATCACGATAAAATATATATATATATAAAAGTGTTTCTACCCTTCAAATTGAATAAACAAAAGGCATCAATTAATTATAATTAAAATGTGTAAACAAAATCAAATATTGTCTAATAAAATAATAATAATAAACATAATAAGCAATTTAAGAAAGAGATTATTCTGAGAAAGAAATATATATAACAAAAAAGAAATCTCACAACATAGAATAAATGATAAATTATAAAAAGAAATCTCACAACATATTTGAAATTGCCAAGTCTATCTCTTTGACACAATAAAATCTGAAGCCCATCTCTTGTTAAAAAATTTGAAGTCTATTTGACAAAAAAAAGTTGAAGTTTGGCTCCCTCCTTGTCCTCAGTATCTATTTATTTATTCTAATATATAAAATGAAAGTTACTAGTGGTGTTGACATATTTATATATCATATTTTGAGTTTTCCTAAAAGATCCTATTATTGATAATATATATATATATATAAAGGGTATAAGACTTGTGGGTGCTGATTTCCGATCACACTACCAAATAAGAATTCAACATGAGAGCATAGGCAGAATAGATCACGCCTAAACAACCTATCACAGAAAGATAAGACTTAGGTGGTGATTCGTCCACCCGGGGGCACTCCGACAATCAAGTCAGTACTATCTCTCAAAGATAGTAAATAGTGCTTAACTCACTAGTCAGAATACAAAAAGCGTACCTTAGATCCACGAGGGTGCCTTACTTTTATAGCCAACACTAATCTAATCCCTGTAGAAGCCTAGCTTCAATGGACTTTGGCTCAATGCTCATCTTAGACTCCTAACTGGATAGAGATAAACTCCCTAAGAGCTTTATCTTTGTCCATACTAAGGTCCTCCCCAATTCTAGGACTCATGTCCCTTATCCGCTCATCTCGGATTTCGGTATCTCCGTAAATAACATCAGCCTAGCCGAGATCCCCTCGGCGTCATGACCAAGACACGTGGCACCTTGGTTGACACTTCGCGTCACCTTGGCTACGTGTTGTTATTCAAAAAATATGTCCCCACACCTGCCTCCTAGGTTTTATTACCTCGGCATCCTGAAGTGATAGAACCTACATCGCTTGTCCACATAGTACGTCGGCTAACACTTACTCCATCCTTCATGGCCAATAACATCACACGTTGGCTTCTCATGACCAAGACTTTGCAGTCTACTTTATTAATGACCAAGAACCAAGTTCTTCAAGTTCCGTAACCGAGATTGCTCCTATAGCCGAGGTTTTTTGTTTCATTAAATCAAGAACTCTAAGAGTTTTATCTACACATGAGCTGTCACGCACGGTTTACTTAGCCGTTTTCTCCACGTGTCGCTCTCTTATTGGTTCGTACCTGACACGCATTATTAGGTCGCGTTGCGTCTGCGTACGCCGCCTGATAGACACGTCGTCCAAGGCATTCCATTATAGTTTGCCGCCTTTTCGAATTTTTAACAAAAACTTCTCTCTCTGTCATTTCACTTTGCATTCCTTCGTTTTTGCTCAAGTTTTCTCTCTCTAAAGCTTCTCTCCCAAATCCTTCATTGTCGTTTCTTTCGAGCTCTGCCACTGCCGTATTTACTACATCCGGCACACTTTTCATCATCTCCTTTCGAGCATTCTCGTCATCTGACTCCGGCGACCTTCATATCGGCATTCATTTCACTTGGTAAGTTCACAATTCCTTCCCCCTTAAGTTCGGTCTCTGATTTATTTCAAACTCTATTACATGTTTATACGTTGTTTGCTCCCATTATGAATTTGTTTGTGTTTTTGAATCTTTACTTGTACTTTGAATTTCATCATTTTGGGTGTCAAACGTGCTTGTTTGCAACTTAGTTATTCAATCTGTCTCTGGGTCTACATACATGGTTCATGGCCCTTATACACACATACGCAGTGTTCATGTGTTTGATGCTTTAACAGTTTGCCACTGTTCTTGCCTTTTGCACAGCTGCACACACTCACACAGCGTTCTTGAATTTCTGTTTGTTTTCTTGAGTCTGAATCATTGCTCTTTTATGTTTTTTTTGCTTATTTCCAGATCTTTCCCTTGATTTCTTTTTTCCGAATAGATCTAGGCCTTGGGTTTTGATAGAAATCACTATCTCTAGGAAAATTGAAACAAATTCCCCTAGATCTTGAAAAACCATTGACCCATTTCCTGTTTAAGGTTTAGCCGAGGTCTTTCAAACCCACACCAACCACTCTCTTCTGAAATCTTGCACCTTCTTCCTTTAACCGACATCATGGGTATATTCAGGTGGAGGGTAGCTACCCTAGAAAAAATAGAGTATTTCTGTCGAGAGTTCTCCATCCCAGCCGATGTTCACCTTAGACTGGCTGAGGAGAAGGACTCTATCATGCCTGATGGGGATTCCATGCCCTTCCCAGTAATTGCTTTCATAGAGTGTGGACTTAGGTTCCCTCTAAACATTCTTTTGCGAGAAATCCTTCATTATTACAAGCTCAACCCGATGCAACTGGCCATTAACTTCTATAGGGTCATCAATGGTATAATTGCTCTAGCTAGCTGAGAAAATGCTAGGATAACACTAGCCGACATCCAATATTGTTATACCATGTGTGGCCTGAAATCCGAAAAAAGCTACATCTATTACCTCAAGTCGAGATCCACAGCCTACAAACTCATAGTCGACCTCCCAAACTCCAACAAAGGTGCTGGAGATGATTACTTCATTGTCTCAGACAACTAGGAATTTGCACCTGACGATGACCTTCATCTCTATCCTCTGTGCCGATCGGTGTTTGAAGAGGATGAGGGTAAGAACCAAGTGTTAACTTTTCTGCTTAAGACTTATCACTTTGTTCCCTTTATTTGTGCTAATGTCTGAATTTTGTACTTGCAGCTCTCTCTCAACCCTCAAAAGATTTTCGCCAGTCCTTCTTTTCCAGCAAGGACTTGAAAAGGCTGTTGGGCTTGCCGGTTGACCAGCTCAAAGCCCCTCTGCTACTCAACCACATTCCAACTTACAGATCTACCTTGCCCGACATCCCTAGCTGAAGTAAGACTCCCCCTTCTACCACAACTCTACCAACAACTTCATCTCCAAAGCCAGATCAGGCCTTATCTTTTGATCCAACTGAGGTTGCGTCAACATCAGCCCTCTAATTTATCTCGACATCCCAGCGTCAACGTCGATGCAGAGCTCCAATCTCTGCCCCTGCCGGCAAAACTCGCAGTCGCAAATGCTGATATTCTGAGACATCGGCTTACGACCCAGCCAATCCTCCAACCGCCCTTCCAGCAATACACTTTGGCACCAAAGTAACAATCGCTTCCACTACCAACGAAATGGGCCGCAAACCGACAGTTGTTGAAGACCTTTTAGCCAACATCCCAGGGGTTGTGACAATGCAATCCTCACCTTCTCTATCCCAATCAAAACCAAAGCCGAAAAGACTGAAGAAGGCCAAGGCCACAGTGACTCAGATTGAATCTGAGGATACTGTGCCAATTTTGAAATTGGCTGAGGTTAAGAAGAGTCAAATGGCTGCCGAGAAAAGGTCAGTCGAGGTCGAAGCATCTGATTCCCAACCATCCAAAAGGCCGAGGTCTAAGCAACCTGAGGGTAGTCGCAGTTTCCCTTACAGTATGACCTGGGCTCCCGAGGTCATGGTGGATGACAGACCCCTGACAGTCGGCGACAGGGCAATGAACCTTGAAGTTGGCACAGCCCTGTCAACGACCGTTCTTTTACCAAAAGACATGAACCGTATGGCCGAGTTGTATGAATACAAAAACTTCACCCTTATGATGTAGCACTCGGTCTTGGTAAGTCTCTTTCTTACTCTTTTGTAGTCTTCCTATACTGAGTCTAATTTCACTAATCTGTTTTTATTCTTGCAGGCCGTCCAGCATGCTCATTCATACGCGGTCAAGACCAAAATGACAACGAAAAAGTTGGCACAGAAGACTAAGGAAGCTGCCAAACTCCTTTCCTCACTCAACCGTGTCAAAGCCAACAATTAAGCTCTACTGGATCAAGCCAAGGCTTCCAAAGCTGCTTAGGATTTGGCCGAGGAAAAAGCGAAAATGGCCGATGCTAAAGCCAAGGCTACCAGAGCCAATCTTGAGGCTACCAAGGCCAAGGCTGCTGATTTAGAGGCCAAGCTCCAAGAGGCCCTAGACTCGAAGGAGGTCGAAGTCAAGGTGGCTGACGAAAAAGCTTTTGAAAAGGGGCAGGCCGCCGTCCGTGACCAATACAAACAGCAAGTCAACCTGGCTTACAACCGAGGTTATTACCCTGGTTGGACGGCGGCGCTCAATAAGTTACTTGTTCCAATGGACTCCAACCTTCGAGACATTAATCAACTTCAAATGTCTTTCCCTCTAGAGCCCAAGGACTTTGGAGATGAAGCCGACGAAGATGATGCTGAGGATGGTGAAGCTGATGAAGTGAAGGAAGAGGCTGCCACTGATGCCAAGTCTCCCACCCTCAACGAGCAAATAGAATTGACTCAAGATGAGGAGGATGACTTGGTTTCCAAAAGTGTCTCTCCTAAACCAACCACCTCTAAGGCCGAGGTCCAGTGCACCGAAAAGAGCCTGGATCAGACTTTGCTAGAAATAGACACCGAGATAGCGGCCGAAAAGAATGCAACACCACCCGCCGAGGTTGAGAAATCACAGACCAATCCTAGTACTTAGGATATCTCATCTTTACTTTGTACTTCTATTTTGTCTGAACAATGTTTAGCTTGTAATTTGGCCGAAGCGCCCCTTTTGTAATTTTGAACAAGTAATCTTTTGCCAGGCCGAAATGCCTTTTTTTCCTAAATGCAAGTCTTCTATTTTCTTCCAAGTGTTGAATGTTCGTCTCATGTATGTTTTACTGCTTTCTTTCATGCCTTTCGTGCTTCCATACTTAGAATATTTTTTCACTTCATCAAAGTATACCTTAACTGTATAATAACTTCGGGATGTAATACCTTGGATATAACCATGAATGTTTTTCTCGGCCAACCATTTGTATACCTCGGGTAACACTTTAACAATACCAAAATATTTTTACAAGTGTTATCCAGTATTGCTTTTTTACTTTCACATGCTATCTTCTTTCAAGACTTCACCATTTCCAAGCTTAGCAACCTAGTTGGCCATCTCGGCCAATATGTATCTCGGATACTTCTTTTGATATTACCTCGGCTAATCTTTAGCTTGTAAATTTTCCTGAAATTTCAACAAGTGCTAAGCCAAACAATTTTTTCTATAAAATTTCAACAAGTCCTAAGCACTTTAAATTTTTACTTATCATTCTCCAGCTCTCTGCCCCCTAATGTGAACTTAAGTTTCACTTATGTTCATATTAAGCACGTATAATCTTTCGCTGAAGTCAGATTTAAACAACGACTAGCCAAGGTTCTCAACCTTAGTTTCTCTGTTAATCTAATTGAAATGCACTTAGTTCCATTCTAAGTTTAATGGCAAGTCTAGTTTCAATTCAACTTAGTTCAACTCTATTATATGCAAGTATAATTCAACTCTGTTATATAATAAGTCTAAGTTATTCGCCATGTTTCAATTAGAAACATTGCCAACTTAGTTCAAGTCTATTATATACAAGTATAATTCAACTCTACCATATAATAAGTCTAAGTTATTCGTCATGTTTCAATTAGAAATATCGCCAACTTAGTTCAACTCTATTATATGTAAGTATAATTCAACTCTGCCATATAATAAATCTAAGTTATTCGTCATGTTTCAATTAGAAATATCGCCAACTTAATTCAACTATATTATATGCAAGTTAATTCAACTCTACCGTATAATTCAACTCTGCCATATAACAAGTCTAAGTTATTCGTCATGTTTCAATTAGAAACATCGCCAAAGGACTGGTCAGTCCTATTACACAAATTTCAAAATTAAGCTAAAATTTTATTATTATTTCGACTAACGACATAAATTTCGAAAAAACAAAAACCTAATGATAGAAAAATTTCAAGTTGCAAGTGTTCCAAGGTTTTGGTAACTCTTTGCTATCACTGTCTTCAAGTTGATATGCCCCATTGTCAGCGACCGAGATAATTCTATAAGGCCCTTCCCAATTTGGGCCAAGTTTTCCTTCTCTGAGATTCTTCTTGTTGCCAACGACCTTCCTTAGGATGAGGTCCCCAACTTGAAACTCTCTTGGGTTGACCTTCTTATTGTAAGTCCTACCAAGTTACTGCTGGTATGCCTCGAGCTGAATTGCTGCTCTCTTCCTTCTTTCTTCCAGTAGGTCTAAATCTTGGTCTAGGAATGCCTCGTTAGTCCTATTCTGTACTCCCTGGGTTTTGATCCCTGGGATGCCGACTTCTAGTGGGATAACTGCTTCAGTGCCATAGGTCATGACAAATGGAGACTCCCCGGTTGATCTCCTCGGCGTAGTCCGATATGCCTAGAGTACATTGGACAACTCTTTCACCCACTTTCCCTTTGCTACTTCCAGCCTCTTCTTGATCCCATCCAGGATCATCTTATTAGATGCTTCTACTTGACTATTACTCTGAGGGAAGCTTGGAGTAGAGTAATAATTCTTGATTTTATACTTTACAGAGAAGCTTTTGATTAGCTTACTTTCAAACTGTGTACCATTGTCTGCTATTATTGCCTTTGGGATCCCAAACCTGGTGATGATGTTCTTCCGTATGAAGTTCTTCACATCAATATCTTGAATCTTCGCAAGGGGTTTAGCTTTTACCCACTTTGTGAAATAGTCAATTGCTACCAGCAGAAACTTCTTTTGTCCAATTGCATGGGGTAGTTGTCCAACAAGATCCATGCCCCACTGGGCAAATGGCGAAGGGCTGGACACTGGGTTCAAATCTGTTGTTGGTTGATGTATCAAAAGTGCGAACCTTTGACACTTCTCACACTTTTTTACATAGGCTTCAGCATCCTTCTGCATAGAGAGCCACCAGTACTCCTGAGTAATGGCCTTATGAACAAGTGATCTGCCCCCAGCATGGCTTTTATATACTTCTTCATGTATTTCATACAAGAAGTCTTTAACTTGGGTAGGATGCACACATCTCAAAAGGGGACCAGTAAAAGACCTTCTATAGAGATGTCTTTCTGCTGTCAGGCTAAATCTAGCCGACTTCAGTCTGGTCTTGTGTGCTTATTTGCGATCATCTGGCAGCTTCTCATCTCTAAGGAACATTACTATTGCATCCATCTAACTTGGGCCCATCTCCACACACATTGCTTCGTACTCTGTGATCAGTGGTTCCACACTTGGGCCTGACAAATAATCAACCATTATTGTCCTTGTCTCCCCTGATTTTATTGCACTAGCCAGGTTAGCCAAGGCATCGGCATGGTTGTTGTCATCTCGGCTAACCTGCTATAGTTGGCAGTCTTGAAACAAGGCTAACAGTCTAACAACCTCTTTGACATAGGCTATCATTCTTGAATCTTAGGCTGCATATTCGCCTGTTGCTTGGTTCAAAATAAGTTGGGAGTCACAGAAGACTACCACCTCGTCGGCTTTCATTGCTGCTGCTAACTTCAATCTTGTGATTAGTACTTCATATTCTGCTTCATTATTTGAGGCCTTAAACCCTAATCGAATAGATTGTTCTAACATCCGCCCATCTAGCGATACTAGCATTACTCCTGCCCCCACTCCTTGATGGTTTGAGCTCCCATCAATAAACAGGCGGAAGGAGTTGCCGATGTAAATGTTGCAGGGCTTGAGTTTTTTTTTCTTTTTTTTGCTCTGCTGTAGGGTTTTTTATTTCCAGCTGGGTCTCTTCTTGTTTCCTTAGACACCCTAAGCCGCGGCTCATCGGAGCCTGACGTGGGATGGCTCCAAGTGTGAACTCAGCCACAAAGTCGGCCAAAACCTGACCCTTAATTGCTGTTCTGGGCCTAAATTTCAGGTCGTATTGGCCCAGTACTACTGCCCATCTGGCTATCCTGCCTGTCAGATCTCCTTGTTGTAGTAAGGACTTCAAGGGGTGTTCAGTTAATACCACAATCTTGTGTGCTTGGAAATAATGGTTCAACTTTTTGGAGGCCATCATTAAAGCCAATGTCAATTTCTCCAGGGGTAAATACCTGGTCTCTGCGCCTGCTAGGGTTTTACTCACATAGTATAATGCCCTTTGTTCTCTCTTCTCTGATTACCACTGCACTTACTGCATGCTCCGAAACTGCTAAGTATAAAAACAGTTCCTCTCCAGGTACTGGATTTGAGAGAACTGGAGCTGTGGTCAGGTATCTTTTCAAGTCGGCCAAAGCGACTTCACATTCCTCTATCCATAAGAAATATGTGACCTTTTTCAACAGACTGAAAAATGATTTACACTTATCTGAACTTCTACTTATAAATCTGTTCAAGGCTACGGCCCTTCCAGTCAACATCTGCACTTGTTTTGCCGACGTTGGGCTTTTCAAATCCAGGATGGCCTTAATTTGATCTGGGTTTGCCTTAATGCCCCTTCTGGTAACCAAGTATCCCAAGAACTTACCAGATCCAACTCCAAAAGCACATTTCGAAGTATTGAGTCGGAGCTGATATGTTCTAAAGATGTCGAAAATTGTCTTCAAGTCAACCAGATGATCCTCAAGTTCTTTGGTCTTCACGACCATGTCATCAATGTATACTTCTTTCGTTTTGCCAATCAGATATCTGAATATCTTGGTCACTAACCTCTGGTACGTTGCTCCTACATTTTTCAATTCGAAAGGCATCACTCGGTAGCAATCCAACCCTTTGGGGTGATAAATGCAGTCTTCTCTTCATCAGGGGGGGTACATTGCTATCTGATGGTACCCCCTGTAAGCGTCCAAGAAGCTCATCCTTCCATTCCCTGAAGTGGTATCCACTAATTGATTGATCTTAGAGAGCGGGAAACTGTCTTTAGAACAAGCTTTATTCAGGCTAGTGAAGTCCACGCAAACCCTCCATTTTCCATTCTTCTTTTTCACAACCTCAGTGTTGGACAGCCAAGTAGGGTAGTTTACCTCTCGGATGGCTCTGGCCTCTAACAATTTGTCTACTTCCTCCTCTACTGCCTCTACATGAACCAACGTCGGCCTCCTTGCTCATTGAATGACGGGTTTAGCTGACCTATCTACGTTCAATCTGTGGCATGTAACCTCAGGGTCAATACCAGGCATCTCGTATGGCATCCAAGCAAACACCTCTATGTTTGCTCGCAAGAATACTTCTAACTCTCTTTCCTCATTCTCGGCCAAGCCTGAGCCGAGGAGAAAGAAGCGCTCTTCATCCCATGCTAGACCAGAATTTTCTTCAAAGCTTCTTCGCTTTTGTCGGCCGGCTCTTTGCCAATGTCATCTACGACTTCCATGTCTTCGTCCTCAATCTCTACTATTTCTGCTTCTCGTACGTTGTAAGTGGATTTCATTGCTGCCATAAAGCAATTCTTTGCTTGCACCTGATCCTTTCTGACCTCCTCAATTCCATGCTCTATTGGGAATCGCAATAGCTGGTGCAATGTTGAGGGAACAACCTTTATTGCGTGCAACCATGGCCTCTCCAAGATAACATTGTAAGAGGAGGGAGTGCCAATTACTGTGAACTCTGTACTTACCTTCTTGGTGCCTGCCTGCACCTCTAAACTTATTGCTCCCAGGGGTCATATCGGCGTTCCATTGAACACGACCATTGGACTGTTGGACTGCTCCAGATCATCTCGGTGAAGGCCGAGCTCTTTGTAACATCTGACATATATGATGCCACAAGAGCTGCCTTAATTAATCAGAATGCGCCTTACCTGGCATTCTCTAATCTTGAGGGATATCACCAGAGTATCGTTGTGTGGATGGTACACCATGTCTAGGTCGGCTTCAGTAAAGGACACCACTGGTCCCTGGTACTCGTTTGCCCTGGGCCTCTTTTGCTGGACCTGATACACATGCTATAAGTGCTTTACCCTTTGAGTCTCCCCACGTACCTCGTTCTCATTGACATTCGAGTGAATCACATTGATCACTCGAGGTTTGTCTGCTTGCAGTTGTGGTGCCGGGTGGAGGTGGCGCTGCCGGTGCCTAGGGCAACCTTGCTTGCTCTTCCTTTGATCTGGCCTCATCTACTAGGTCCCTTAAGTGACCGTATCTTACTAGATCTTCCAAATGTGCTTTTAGGGCTCTACAACCCTGTGTTAGGTGTCCATCTTCATTGTGGTAAGCACAGTGCTTTCCAGGCTTCTTCCCATGAATTGGCCCAGGAATATTTTCTGGCGCTCTATAATACGGCTGGTTCCTGATTCTTTCTAGAACTTTATAAACCGGAATTCGGAATACGGTGGTGACTGCCTGTATGGCCCTTAGTCCTATCTCTTGCCTGTTATATCCAGTATTACCTCGGCCTCGCTTTGGCAAATCGTTTCTCTTCTCCTGTTTCGACACCTTTGTCCTTGGCTTGTCTTCTTTAGCTCTCGCATATTTCTCGATCTTGGCCACGAGTTCCTGCATACTTTTTGGTAGCGTCTTTACCAATGACTTTCGAAGTAGGCAGTCATCGTTCAGGCCGTTCTTAAAAGATACGACTGCCAACCCTTGGTTGCACCCCTGGTATTTGGTTAAAAACCTCATAATACCTTTTGGTATAAGCCCTGAGGCTTTCTTCCCTCGCCAATTCTCAGAGCCATCAGGGAGTCTACTCTCAACGGCTGCAGTTTGTTTGTAACGAACATGGCCACAAATATCTCGACCAGGCCTTCCCAACTTTTCACAGTTTCCTTTCGGTAACTTGTGAAACCAATCTGATGCGATTTCCCCAAAGGATGAGGGGAACACCTTGCAGAGCAACGGTTCGTTCCCGGTATACAGTGCCATTGAGTTCAAATATAAGCTGACGTGAAAGTTAGGATCAGACTTACCATCGTATATCTAGAATCTCGCATGTGGAATCTTTTCGGGGCCTCAAACTTATCCAATTCTACTGAGAACGGCGTTCTCGGCTTGACCAGAGATGTGACCTTTGCATCTTGTCGCTTCTTCTAGAGGTAGTCCCTCAAATCCTCCTTAGTCCATCTAGGAGTTCGACTGTCAAAGGATTTCAGCCTTTTGGTGCGCTGCTCGTGGTGTCATTATGAGTCCTTTTGGATCTCCGTTCATTCATCGTGTCAAAACAAAGCTCCTTCCCTTGAACATGCTGATGGTCCTTGACATAACTTTCCTTGGCACGAGGTGTCTTCTGAGACTCTTCTCTCATCGATTCTCCCTCGCCCGACTCCCGTGAAGGCCGATGCGAATACTCCTTTGCCCTGTCATGCTGAGAAACTGCAAGGATTGCTTTTTGTCCTCCTTTTTTGGGCATCATTCTTGGCCGCTGGAATAGGCGTGTCCTCCAATGGAAATGATGGCTACATGACGTTGTTCTATATCATGAAGTTGACAACCAATTGTAGGTCTGCCAACTTGTTTGCCATTTCCTTCATCTCGTCATCCCTTCTCAGGCATCTATCTTTCTATATCTGAAGCTCACTTTCGTTGTAATACCCGCATTGACATGCTTTCTTCGGCACGTCTCTCTCTTGGCCGACGTCTTTTTCTCTGGGATTCTTATCCCGAGGTTTTTCATTACAGTTGTTCTCCTCAACGTTAGAATCAAGCGTTTTTACGACTCTTATTGGGGATGTCGTCCCTAATCTTTTTCTTTCTGCATGTCGTTGGCTATCTATTCTCCTTATGTTTTCCACAAACGGTGCCAAATTGTGGGTGCTGATTTCTGACTACACTGCCAAACAGGAACTCAGAAGGAGAGCACAGGCAGAATAGATCACTCCCAAACAACCTATCACAGAAAGATAAGACTCCGGCGGTGGTTCATCACCCGGGGGCACTCCAACGATTAAGTCAGTAATCAGTTATCTCTCAAAGATAGCAAATAGTGCTTAACTCACTAGCCAGAATACAAAAAGCGTACTTTAGACCCACGAGGGTGCCTTACTTTTATGGCCAGCACTAACCTGATCCCTGTAGAAGCCTAGCTTCAATGGACTTTGGCTCAATGCTCATCTTGGACTCCTAGCTGCATAGAGATAAACTCCCTAAGAGTTTTATCTTTATCCATACTAAGGTCCTCCCCAGTTCTAGGACTCCTATCTCTTATCCGCTCATCTCGGATTTCGGTATCTAAGCAGATAACATCGGCCTAGCCGAAATCACCTCGGTGTCATGACCAAGACACGTGGCACATCGGTTAAACACTTCGGCGTCACCTTGACCACGTGTTGTCATTTAAAAGATTTTGTCCCCACAAGACTTGAAACTAAAATTATTGGTTTGGCAAAATAAGTCATTACCATTTGAAACAACACATAATATTTACATATTTCTTAATTACTATTCTTATACTATTATATTTTTTTAAATTGCACATGTATTGCGTGTGCTTCCCGCTAATCTTTGATAATAAAAAAAATGAACTCCCAAGTCCATCTCTTTCACAAAAATGTGAAGGCTATTTCTTTGTTCATAATCTGAAGTCTCATTGATCAAAAAAAGCGAAGCCATCTCATTGTCTTTTTCACCAGCGAAATTCTATTTCTAAGGGTTAGATTCAATTTCTACTAGTTTTGATGATTATTTCCGCTACTCGTTTGGATGATTATTTAATATTTGGTTATTGTTAACATAAAAGTAATTTCAGTACTTTTCTTCAATTGAATTGAGGATTTCAATATTTTAAAAATGGAAAAAAATTGAAAGCAATTGAAATAGATGGATGAGTAGAGATGTAATCAGTTCGGTACGATTCGTATTTAGGTAAAAAATTACGCCGAACTGATAATGTCGATTTTATTTTTTTTGAACACCAATACAAACCGCTTCTCCCATCAAACCATACCAAATCAAACCGATTGAAACGGTTCGGTTTAGTGCAGTTTAATCGGTTTAGGATTTTTCAAACTTGAGCCACTTTTAAATATAATCATTAATCTATATAAAAATATTAAATTAGTTATTTGTCTACCATTTTAAACATATCAAATCCATCCATTTGATACATACTTTTCAATTCCTAAATTAACAAAAATAAAAACAAAAAAAAAAGTTTAAAAATACTAAGGTTTTAAGAATAATAAGTTAGAGTTAAGATTATATATAATGAGAGTTTAAAAACTTAGGTTATAAAGATGATAAGGTTAATTAATTAATGTTAATAATTTATTATACTTATTAATATCATTATATTATTAAATTATATATATATATTATAAATACAATATATGTTGAAGCTGTCGGTTTCGATTTAAATCGGTGCACAAGGTGCTTAAATCGATACCGAACTGAAAATCGAAAAAAATCAAGTTTAAAAACCGCACAGACCGATTTTTGTTAAAAAATAGACCAAATATAACCGATTTGATTCCGTTCAATCGGTTTGGTCGATTTTTTCGATTTTTCTTACATCCTTATGGATGAGGAATACATGTCTCTTATCAAAATTATAAATGCTCTCTCATTAGAATTTGTCATTTAATAAAATTAATAAAAAAAAATAAAATTCTTAATTACTTTTCAATACAATAATAAAATTATCAAAACTATTAATTAAAGGGGACACTTTTTCATAAATCCTTTTTCACCTACTTATATTTCATTTAACCCGCATTATTTTCTTATGTTCCAATAACTCCTATAGGTGACATAGTTACCAAAAGATCCCTAATAATATTCACATTTACAATATGAATGTTTCGTGATGTGAATACCATCAAAGTGAATGTTAACATGTCAATGTGAATATTCACATTGTAAAATATAAATGTTCACATTACCAAATTGATAACCGTTCAAAAAATATTTATAAAGGTAGAAATGTCCATAAAATACCTTAAATATAATAATTAAGATTTAGTAGATCAAATGTCCAAATAATATAGACTAATTGAAATACAAACACTTAATAAAAAAAAATTCCAATAAATTTCCATTAATTAAAATATATTTTTCATATCTTTACAAAAAAGTCATTGACTTGTTAATTGATTAATGACATGAGTTATTTGGGACGCCAATCAAACAATAGTATAAATTCAATAATCGGTCTCCATGATAAGAAAATGAACTTGTTCGTACATTTCAAATTGTATTAACAAATGACACCACTTAATTAATCAAAAATAATTTGTGTGAACAAAATCAGAATTCTCATAATAAAATAATAATAAACATAACAATCAATTCAAGAAAGAGATTCATTATAGGCTAGGGTGGACATTTGTCCGGTTGGGCCGGGTTAGGGCCGGCAGAACTCTATAATAAGGAATTTTGTGTTTGTTTAAGTCCGGCTTGGCCTAACTTGGCTTAATATTGGGTCTCTACATTTATTCAAGTCTAATCTAAAAAATAATTATAAATTTCAAATCCACCTATTAAGTTATATATTAAAAAACAATTCTGATGTTATATTTCTTAAATAAATATACTAACATCATTATAAGTTGAAAGATTTTTTAAATTAATTCAATCACACATCACACAAGTGAAAATTTCAATAAAATTAACAAAGATAAAATATAGATCCCAACAAAAAATATATATTTTAAAATATTATAATTAATTAATTAATTTAATATGTGGGTGAGCCGGACCAGATTAAAAGAATAAATCCCAAACCTAATCTATTAATATATTGGATTAAAAATATTAGTCTAGAGCAACCCTATAAACTAAAACAATTTTCTCAAATCTTTAAAAAATAAGATTAAACCGAACAAACAAAACGGGTCAACGGACTAATGCTACCCCCATTCTAAAACCACGAAGAAGGTTGCTTTTTTTTTTTTTTTTTTTTAAATTTTAAATTTTAGTTTTTATTTATTTTTAACGTGAAACGACATGGTTTCACCCAGTGCGGCTGCATTGTTTTAGCTTGGTTGTAATGGAAGTGGGGACGTTGCTGCGCAGTCTGCACAGCAGCGTCTGCTGTGCAGCGATTTAGGCCTATTTCGGGATCTATTTTGATAATCTGAACAGTTCACATTTTAGAATACGTCAAGTAGAACATACCTGCAAAAAATCAAGTTAATCAAATATCGTTTACTTATTCATCCACTCACATTTGTATTCATTTTAATCAAGCTAAAATACATTTGTATTTATTTTTGTAGATACAAATATGAGTGGATGAATGCGTAAATGATATCCGATTAACTTAGTTACGCAGCAGCGTCCCCATATCTGGTTGTAGTAGCACGTGTTTCCATTTTTTTTTTTCAAAAAAGAAATCATCTAGCATCAAGACGGTGGGGGTTTCGTTGGCTGCTCCTTTCAAATTTAATTAGGTCTATCTTTGTGGGATCCAATCCATATGGAGTGTAAATGCATAGAAAGTAACTAATATGTATATGACGATTTTTTTTTTTTTTTTGATCGGTAAAAGAATTTTATTGAATAAAAATTAAGGATAAATTCTTGTATCAAACATTAATAAAGAACAAAACCTAGTAGGTTCTATAAGCATCAGAGTGAAGGTCATTTATCTCAACTAGGTTGGCATAAAAGGACTCACCCAATCATATGCAACACCTACAGAACAAGGCTAAGGAGGGATCAACTAGACAGAAACAAAACAACAACTACCAGAACCCAAAACATAAAAACCCAACCAGCTAGCTACCCCTTATAGCTTTGATCCTAAACACCAAGTCAGAAACAGAGTAACTCACCCCTTTGACATGGTATTTAACCCATAAGGCTATATGCAATAATATAGATTCACACAAACCTTCCCAATTAATACCAAGACCAGCAAACTTGCACCCATATCTATCCTTCCATAAATTCCATATCACAACAGCTGGAATTGTATCCCAAATACTCTTTTTTAACTTTTTGAATTTGAATCAATCCCACCACTCCAACAAATGACTCACAAATTAAGGAACCACCCAAATAATACCCCACCATAACAAAATCTCTATCCAGATTTTCCAAGCAAAACTGCAATGAAGGAGTACATGGTTCACATCTTCATTACAAGAATTACAGAAAATGAATAAAGGATCTACATTAGGTTCAAGAGCACCAATGCTATGAAGAAGCACTGAAGTTTTTAGCTTGCCCTTCCAAGCTAGCCAACAGGTGAATTGCATCTTGGAAGGAGCAATATTCATCCATATCTCTCGAGGCATAGAAGGCAATGGACCAAGATTCAAATTGAACTGATTGTAAACTGATTTTACAGTGAACAACCCGGATACTTCAACTTTCCAAACCAATCTGTCATCCTCTGATTCACTCAGTACAGGGCTACGATGAAGCAAGTGAATGAGTTGAGAGCATTCATCCATTTCCCAAGCAAACAGCTGCCTACGAAAATAGAAATCTCACACACCTAGAGTAGATTTTCTTCCAAAGAACTCAAACACCGTACCCTCCTTATCTAATGACAAAGAAAACAACCTCAGAAATCCCACTGTATACGACGATTAGTTAAAATCTTACCTTTTAAAGCCAAACCTTGCTTACTCAAATCAAATTTGTAGGGAAGGTTTGTGGTACATATATTTGTTCAAAGGGTCAATCAAATTTGTAGACTATGTGTTCCACGTTAAACTTATCCGGATGTTTGGTCTAATAATTTTGTAACACTTTTTAGTGTCAAATATTGAGTTTAACTCTTATGTCTTGTGATGGTATTTATTTCTCGCCTATTATAGGAGTTGTATGTAGGTAGTAGTGGAGTGGTTGTTAGGCTTTGGCTTGAGTTTAGGTAGGTTTTATTTACTTTCTAACTATAGTGGACTAGTAATCTGTTTGATAATGTAATATTTCTTATATTTGTAAGTACTCTCTTATCGATTTAAAAAAAAAAAAAAAAAAAAAACCCTATACTTTTAAAATAAACTTTGTTTGTAGATAACTGATTTAATCATTGCTTCTTTATCCAATTCGTTTGCTTATGATTTTCATAATAAAGATTTAAAAAATTAAACATTTTCATCTTTACAAAAAATATTACAAAAATTATTAGGAGATCAATTTCTTTCGTCACATGTGTCACTTCTAAAAGATCGTCCCACACAATAAAATAAAAAAATAAAAATTTAATGACAATTTTAAAAAAAATCGCTAATAAATTCACTTTTAAAAACAAAATAACTTGATGCCAACACGCCCTACTTTTTTTTAGACAAAAATTTTGATTCTAAAATAATAAGAATATCTTCATGGTCTTCCAAATCGTTTGGTACTGCTAAGATTTATGTTTATGCTATAGAAAATCATGATATACAAACCGAATTTCTCTTATATAAATGACAACAAGGTAAGTCATGTGTAACCACTTTCCTCGATGCTCTCTCAATTCAACTGAAAACGTGTCTTGTGTCACACACAAATTAGATTGACATTTTAACTTGGCAGGGTTAATTGTGCTTAGGGCTGGGCTGGGCATAGAGATATTCGAACCGCACAATTCGCCCAATCTGAACTGATCTGCATACAAATAAGCAGTTTCGCAAACACAATGCAGGCGGATGCGGTTTGAAATATGACATAATTACGGGCGGATTGCGGGTTTAACCCGCAACCGCAAGAACCCGCCCGCACTTATATTTTTTTATTTTTTTATAACTTGGATCATTGATTTCATTTATCCTATCCTAAATATTTTGGGCCAACACACCAAACCCTAATTTCATGACACAAAAAGAGATATTGTAGAGAACATTGTTTGAGAACATTGTTTTTGAATGTTTTTGGTTTTATTTGTTTTTGTATGCTCTGTGAACATTGTAGGAAATTGAATCTACTTCATGGAGGGAAAATTGAATCTATTAATTACTTTTGAAATTGAAATCAATCTTATATTAAATTGAATTTGAAAATTGAAATTGAATCTGGAAATTGAAAAAAGTCCAATCCGTAAACCGTTCGCACATCTGCAAACCCTATCCACACAAACCGCAACCCGCATTGCAGGCGGTTGTGGGTTGAATTTTTCCCAAACCGCATACATGCGAGCTGGTCCAAACCGATCTGCAAACCGTCCAAAATCGAATCGCGTACACCCGTACTCAATATATTGTACTTTCATAATAATCACACTTTAATCTTTTATTTTTAATTATGACGATTAACTCTCTAAAAGTCAAATTACAATGATACTATTCTGTCCAACTATTGTTAACAAGGTTGACAAAATTTGTCATGCGAGTTAAACGTGACATTTTTTTTTTCATCTCGTCAATGCCTCTACATTTTCAGCAAAAATCTTACTTTAATCTTTACACTTTCATTAAAATCTCACTTTCATCTCTTCACTTTTCACTTTTAATTTTTGAAGAGTAAAAATTTCACCTATATAAATGGCAAGCCATGTGTACTTTCTTCAAAGTTCTCTCTATCACCATTAAGGCCCATTTGGGGAGTATAGTTTTTAGCCAATTCCCAAACGGGGCTTAATTATCCATCCAACAACAACTTACAAGCTTTATAGAGACAATTAATTAATTAAGTAGCTATATAGAGATGTAATTGGAGAAAGAAGAAGCTCAAAAGATTGGACAAGCCATGATTCTGGGAATTGGCGCTGCAGATCCACCCAACTGTTTCTATCAAATAGACTATCCAGATTATTATTTCCAAGTCACCAAAAGTGACCACATGTCTGACTTGAAAGCTAAGTTCAAGACCCTTTACAAGTGTACATATATATGTCAACAAGACTTGGCATAATGAAATTTATTAGATGTAGTTTTTCCTTGTCTTGTCAATACAAAAATTATAGTGTTTACATGTATCACCATTACATTTCAACTAGAATTTCACTTTAGCTTCTCCAACTTTAATTGTGATAATCAACTCTTTACAATATGACGCTTTGGGTCTTCAAGTGAGAAATCAATAACTACAAAACGTTACATGCATGAGACTGAGGAAATCTTAAAGCCAAATCCAAACATAGCTGCACAGATGACACCATCTCTTGTTTATTTTGAGGTACTGTCCACTAATTTCTTATATTGTTATTTTGTTAATGTTTATTAAGGGGAGAAATGGTATTAAATTGTTTCACTATGTTTGTTAGTCTTTTTTTTTTTTTTTGCCTGTTTTTAGAATTTTCTCATTTTTTTGTTTTTTTGCCTTTTGATGTGTTTTATCTTATCTGCTTGTAGAATCTTATAGCAACAGGGCTATGTCACCACCTTGTTCTCTGCCGGTAAAGAAGATTTTATAAGTTGTTATGTTATTATTTGGCTCTATATATTTGTGTTGTTAATTTTCTTTTTGGTCTTTTTGAATTTGGCAGGGATTGTTTTTTGTAATTATTTTTTTTTCTTTAAATTGTGCAAGACTTCACTGTTTTTTTGCTTTATTTTCTGTATTTGGTAGTTTAGTGTTATTAGTCCTATTTTGTTCTTAGTTAGTTAATTTTAAATTTAAGTTGATGTGGGACAGTTTTTAAAATTTTCATTATGTGTACTTACATATATTGTTGGATTATACCTTGGAGTGTATTTCTCATTTCCCTCTTTTTCCATGCCATTATGTTGTGTGCAAAATAAAAGCAGAGATGAGATTCAAAAATCCAAGTCAACATATATATTAGAGTTGCTCTTTTTCTGTCATATTCACTAAACTTATTTAGCATTGTTTGAGTTTCATATGTCCGATTCGGTTAAGGTGACGCTTGTATGAAGGGGTTCAAGAAAGTAGTTAGAAAATTCTAAGATCCTTGAAGAACAACTTCAAATTCTCTAGAAGATGATGAGAGGCTTAGATTCTTCAATAGTCTCAACTCAAGAACACAAGAGTAAAGGAGATGATGGAGATAAGAGATTGGGTGAAGAAAAAGGCAAAGTGGCTAGAGAGAGAATAATGGCAAGGCTCTCCCATGGATCTCCCACTTTCACTCTGAAGGTTGATAATGGAGAAGGGAAATTAGTTCTTTCCCAAGAGTTAAATCTCCAAAATCCATCCCTTGCAAAGCTATAGGTGGGTGCTATTTATAGGCACCTCATGATGTAGGATGGAGCCCATGTGCAAGGCACATGGGGAATATTCTCTTTAACCACCTTGTCCGAGGAGGTGACCTCTCCGAGGATGAGAAAAACCCCGAAGAGGAGATCAACCCCTCGGCGAACCTTTCTTCTTAGCCACACCTAACCAATGATCCCCAATTATCCCAAAGGGTCAGGGGTAGTCCCAGAGGACGTCCTGCCGCAAAATATTGCCGAGTGTCATGGACCCCCCGGAGTCGTGCCACCTCGACCTGGGGATAGGCTAGTTTAACCGAAGAGTGAATTTATCTCCACTCACCGTCCTCGGAATCGGGTCCTTTGTTCGGACTCCATTACGCCCATGGTTCTGGTGCATAGACCCCGGAAAGCTCCGAGCTCGCAAGTGTTCTGGGGTTCATTAACGGAGCGACTTCTAGATTGCGTCTGAATCCATTCGAAGCCAAGTGCTTCGGATCTCTAGGTTCGTGGATCCGAACCTTTTCGAGTCCGAGTGCCTCGGATCTCTAGGCTTGCTCAAACCCCTTTCGAGTCCGAGCCCGAGTAAGTCTCTAAGTTCGTGGATCCGAACCCTTTCGCGGCTTAGAGCGATTCAGCCCGTTTTATGGCGATAAATCCGGGCCCACCAACCTTGGACTATTGGGCCTAATTAATTTAGTGGGCCCAAATAGCTTCTCTTACAACGCTTAATCAAGGAGAATGAATTCAAAGGCAAGCATTACAAGAAGTGATAAAGACCAAATTCTTTTTTTGTTTTTTTTTTTTGTCACTACTATTTTGTTTTTAACATTGATCTTCATCTTATCCAATTTCTTCTATTCTCTCTTTTTGTTGATGTGATCAACTAGGGGTGATGCTTGATGGAAGACTCTCCATTGGCAGGTAGTAATAACTCTTAAGGTGCATAGTTCTTTTGTGATGCGTTTGTTTTATTAATAACTCTGCAAGTGCATGGTTATTTTGTTGATGCAATTGTTGCAGTAAGATATTTTATGATAAAGGTATGCTGAAAAAAAAAGAAGTATAAATGGGAATATTAGGATGCATAATTAACAAATTTCATTTCCTGTTTTCTTTGGTTTTGTGGTAGTAAAATTGGAACATAATATGTAACTTTGAATCATATGATATCCTACTATATTGCCACTCAATTTTGACAGATATCTACTAATCTCGGAAAAATTAGTTGAGTTTTTGTAATGTTGATTGTAGTGAATTTTTTTTTTATTTCATTGTATACTTTTGTACTAATATATAGATAAATTGCAGTGACTAAAATCATAATTTTTTTTAATGTACTCAACTTGAAAAGGGATTTTTAGAGTATAGCATTTGAAGAGGAAATGATTCGGACCAGCTGCAATATTTTATTTTATTTTTTTGATTGGCGAAAGAAAAGACTTCATTGATGATAAACACATACTAAGTATGAAAGTTATATCAATAAAGAGGAGCTTGGAGCTAAAAAAGCTCCAACCTCCTAGTTGGTAAGAGACCAACGAAGAAAACAAAAAGAATGTAGCTCAAAAGCCCAACCTCAGAATAATGCATAACAAGACAACCAGAGTGAACTCCAAACCAGCATGAACAAGATAGTGTAACTCCAAGCCAACTTCAAGCCATACACCAGACAGCAAATCAGCCAAATAGACCAAAATAGTATAGCCACAAAGTAATAGCAGACCAGCAGCCTAGCAGCATAACAACCAGAGGGGCATAACAGGCCAACAGCGAACCACAAGAAAGCACATAATGTAGAAACTTCACAATAACAGCCTAGCAGTATAACACCATTCCACATTGTAACAACCCTTACACTGTTTACCGATTAATTACTGTTTACTGCTAAACTGAGACCGAATATGAAAAGTAATTGAACTGACTGAATTACTGAACTGACTGACTAAAATCTGAAACGGAATTGATTGCATGTATCTGTTTGAAGTGCATTTTATTTGTTTGATTGTTTAATTATCTGTTTAGTTTTTATGTTTAAACTGCAGATTGAAGGCCTTATCGGCGGCCGAATCAGAAATTGATTGATATTTTAGGATCACGAGAATTTATGTGATTTTATGGTACATTTAATTGAATTGTGATTTGGTATGATTAAATTGGATTAAAATAAGCCAATGACAAGAGTTAGCTTAATTACCCTATTGCCATTGTGAGTGGGCCTTTGTTTATTAAAATATTTGAGCCTTTATACACTTAGGCAACATTTTGCTCAGCTCATTTCATGTTCATAACCGACTATAGAGAGAGAGAGAGGGGAACTTGAGTTCATCTTGTCATCTTGGCTTGAAACCTTGAAGAATTGGAGTGTAATTGGCAAATTGAGTCTCAAGACTAGTGATTAAAGACCTAGGTAAGGTAATTGAACTTCTCATTGTTGTCTTTAAGTTGATTCTTGCATGGTTCATGTCTACTTGTAGAGCTAAGGCATGATTTAGTTCTAACATGTTGAATTGAAGCTCATTCCATGCATGCATGTTGGTATTGTTGAGGTTTAAGTTGATTTCATGGCTAAAGGTTACATGCATGTTCATATTTTTGGTTAAGTCCATGATTTCACCTTATCTTGAAAAGGTTTGGCTCACTAGAGCATCAAATTGAAGCTTTGAAATGATTCGAATTCATGCATGTTTGCATGTTCTTCATGTTCATGAAATTTGGGATTTGAAATTGGATTTAATTGATCTTCCCTTGGGCCTTGATTTTACAAATTGAGCTTTGAATCATGTTATTCTATATATCTACAAGTGTTTTCCAAGAAATAGGCCCAAAGGAATTGATTTTGATGCATTGGTGTTTGATTTTGAACTTGGAGCTCAAATCTGGATTTTCCAGATTTTGGTCTTCCTCTCGAGCGGGGAGAACGGCGCTCGAGCGGGAAATTCGTGCTCCCAGTACTTTGCACTGTTTTACAGTCCGCTCGAGCGGGGTATTGGACGCTCGAGCGGGACCTTGTGTCTCACGCTCGAGCGGCTATCGAGCGCCCTATCAAGCGTGATTTTCACCCATCCAGTACTTTTGTCATGTTTTGCAGACCGCTCGAGCGGAGGAAGTGACGCTCGAGCGGGAACCTTTGTCTGCATGTCCGCTCGAGCGGAGTAACCTACGCTCGAGCGGAACTCTGTTTTTCTGAAAATTCTGAAAATGTTTTCTGAATGCATATTTGCATCCTCATCCCATCCTAGGCATTCTTAGGCCTAGTTTAAGACATCTTAATGAGGATATAGATGTAGAACACACCGAGGCAAATTAGGGATTCAGTTATTATCTTTCCCAACTATGTAGCTTAATGTGTGTTCAATCTGTAAACTGTGTAGGGTTGGCTTTTCGAGGAGACGCTCTAGCCTACTGTAGCCCAGAACTCTGTGAGTAACAATTGTGTAAAGATATGTTCAAAATGATTATCTTTTGAATACTGAACTGAACTGATTACTGAACTGATATTGTTTACTGAATGAATGTATGTCCTATATTCAGAACTGTACTGTGGCATCCTTAGCACCTGCTGTTTACTGTTACTGTTACAGAGATCTCTGTCGGTTCCCTCGTGGAACCACTACTGTTTACTGATTAATGGCCATCATTATTGTTCGGTCTTTAAGACCTACTGCTTACTGTACTGTTATGCTAATAGATGTACCACATATGACTGATTGACTGAAAGACTGAAATACTGATTTAATGAACTGTTTTCATTACTGTAAGGACATTCATTCTAAACCTCTTTACGCATTATATTATTCACTGGGCTTTAGCTCACTGCTCATATATATATGTAGGTGTACAGGCACCGGACCAATGCTAGAAGCGTCGGGGTTAACTCCAGTTTTGTCAAGCCAACCACTGTGCCTCACTGCGAGGTTCCGAGCCTACCCAGCTATGTCTTAGGGGTGTTTTTATTCCCCCGTCTGTCTCTGTATATGTTTTTGTAATACTGTATAAACTGGCAACACTGTTACTGTACTGTAAATCGGGATTAGGTTCCTGAACTGAAGGGTTGTATATAATGGGCATACCGTTTTGCACTGATTGTATATATGTTCTGAAAAGTCTTTTGCATACAGACTGTCTCAGCTCATTGGACATTGTTTATTTACTGTATTGGCTTCCGCCATGCCCCTGTACTCTGAATTACTGTATTACTGTTAAGCAGGCCTTCGGTAATCTCGGATTACTGGCCGGTTACGGTACTAAACCCATAGGGGCGGGTTTGGGTCGTGACACACATCCAACAACAGGCAAGTAGACCATAATACATTCTCTATACAACAACATAATTTGAAGTTGAGAAATACAACCCATACAGCTTTCCTAAGTTATAGCAGCTCCACTATCTCTATTCACCAGGATCAAACTAATTACAGCCCAACTGATATACCAGAAACATATCAGCATTAACACCATCTTTTAACCCCAGACACACAGCCACATCTCAGACCATAGATCAGCAGAAGGAAGGCTACAATGCTAGGCCTCCACAGCAACTTCACACACTCTTGCCACCTCCCAAGCAAAATCTGATGTGCTCTAGATTAAATATGAAGTCATGCACTGAGAACATATGATCCTTAAATACTTCCTTAAACCACACAGCCATTTTAAACTTAATCAGATTCGTTACCCCTTCCACTCATGGGACAACATCCCAAAATAAGCACTCATTGCGATGATTCCATAAAGACCACATCACAACTAAACAGAGGGCTTTCCACATCATCCTTTCCTTTTTGCTAAGCCCCACCCCTACCCACCAATCAAGAATGGCCTCCACTGAAGCTAGCAATGCACCTTGAACCTTCCACCATCTAAGCATTGCAGACCACACTCTCCAAGCCACTGGGCATAATAGAAGCACATGGATAAGTGAGTCATCTCCAGATTTGCACAGGCAGCATACTATAGATGCACTAGCAGGCAGAACACCAATCCTGAGGAGAAACTCTGCCGTTTTTAATTTTCCTTTCCATGCGAGCCATCCAAAAAATTAAACTCTAAGTGGAACATGTTTTACCCAAATCCTTTTGCTTGTTGGGCTGAAACTACTGAAGCCATCTACCAAGAATTTATACATAGATTGAACTGAAAATCTCCCAGATTTCGAAGCATTCCAAACTAGTGAATCATCTGAGGAGTACCTAATAACAGGGCCTGCCTCAATCTAACTTGCCAATCTAAGTACCTCAACTCTTTCCCAGTCATACAAAGCCCTTCTAAACTGGAATACCCATTCCCCAGCTTCCTCCTTCCTGTCCATCATAGCAGATAGGGTCTTTTTCTTGTCAACTACCAACCTGTACAAGAGTGGGAATACATCTTTAAGGCATAAGTTTTCATACCACTTATCCACCCAAAACGTAATTCTATAACCATTACCCACTTTCACCTTACAATTGTCCAGAAAAAATCCCACCAGACTGCTACTCTGTTTAGACTGTAATAGTATATCCTTCCACATTTTAGAGCACCTGACATTAGAGCTTACATAAGGGCTCCAATTCCCCTCCTCAATCCTATATTTACTACATATGACTCTTCTCCACAAAACTTTGTTTTCCATACCAAACCTCCACCACCATTTCAACAAAAGGCATTTGTTAACCTCCTTAACTCTCCTAACCCCCAAGCTCCCTTGCTTAACTGGTTTAGCCACTTCCTTCCATTTTACTAAGTGGACCTTCCTCCTCAATTCAGATCCACCCCAGAGGAAAGAAGCTTGAAGCTTGTCCAAATCTCTGGCAACCTCCTGAGGTAATTTAAACAATGACAGGTAATAGAGAGGCAGAGAGGAGAGAACAGATTTAATCAAAGTGAGTCTCCCAGCAAATGACAGAAGTTTTCTTTTCCAGCCAGCTAGTTTACTTCTAAATTTCGCTAATACAGCTCTTCATGAAGCTTTTCTGCTTGGGTTAGCTCTCAGAGGTAGACCAAGGTACTGAAATGGCAGTGATTTTACTGCACAGTTCAATACAGATACATACACAAACATATCCTCATCCGGAACACCCACACCACTAACTACACTTTTATGGTAGTTTATCTTCAGGCTTGATAGCATCTCAAAGCACCTCAGTATCTTCTTTACATTTCTTACTTCCAATGCATCAGCTTCACACAATATCAGAGAATCATCTGCAAATTGAAGATGAGTAAGAACCAACCCATAAGAGCCAATCTTCACCCCCTTTATCAGCCCCAGATCCAAAGCTCTAGACGTTAAAATGCTTAAACACTCTGCAGCTAAGATAAACAGAAACAGGGACAAGGAATCCCCTTGTCTAAGCCCTCTTTATGGACTGAATTCCTCAGTTAGAGAACCATTAACAAGCACAGATAATCTAGCTAAGGAAATACACACCTTAATCCACTCCAGCCATTTTCCTCCAAACCCAAAATTAACCATCATGGAAATCAGGAACTCCCAGTTCAGAGAGTCATAAGCTTTCTCAAAATCTAACTTTATGATCAAGCCTTTCTTTCTAGATTTCTTCCAACTATCTACAACCTCATTGGCCACCAAAACACCAGCTACAATATTATTGTCTTGGTATGTGAACTAATGGTGAAATGTGACTTTCAATGAATGCCATACTTTCTTCTTTTCTTGTCTTTCATTGTCTAGATTGATTTTTTTTTTTTCTTTTTTTTTTTTTAAGTTTTGTATTACTCTAATTGTAGTAGTTATTTTATGCTATTTGCTTGAATGAAAATGAAGATATAATTAAAATTTATTAGTTTCTAAATTCTTAAGTGTATCTCTTTTGTAGAACTGTTAGGAATGTTGTAGAGTATTCAATGAAAATGAAGGCATAAAAGATGCATGGAGAAAAGATTACCACATCTTTATGTTGAATCATCTTCAACTTAACACGTAGACAAAAATTGTGCATTTCATGTATCTTGTATCAGAATTTTGGCAGGAATTTCGAAGCTATTGTTATGCTTTTTTTATTGAGATTTTATTATATTGGATTTAACCATTAAGTAATATTTGTGTGTTATGTCTTCTTAACGTGTTTTAGAAAGAGTTGAGCTTTGTTTGGTTAACTTTCATGTTAAAGGCATCCTCTATAAAGTGATGTGCTACTGGTGCCGTTGTAAAACATTTTATAAATGAATGATTGTTTGACAAGATAATATATATTGCTGCTGCTACATTTTTTAGCCAAGTATGGATTTTATACAAAGGGAATTAACATTGGCAAATATTATCTCATTTTTTACTCATCGTTATTATGAATTTTTTTTTCCCTTCTATTTTCCTCGTAAGTCTTTTGAAAAAAGATCAAAGTTTTAATTAATATGTCAATGTTTAGGACACCAAGAAGGAGAAGGAGAAGAAGAATTTGGTGTTACAACAGAGTTTTATGATGGGAATGATTTCGATTCTTCTAATTATTCAAATGAAAACCAGTAGCAAAGCAAACCAATTCTCTCGACATGATATGGCCTTAAAGTTACAGGTTGCTCTCTCTTTTTTTCTCTATTTTTCTTTGTTCAGTTTCATGTATGTCTTCATGATACAGATTTTCATTATTTGTTTCCTGTGTTTCTACGATTAGTGTGATCAGATTCGTTCCTTCAGAAAAAAAAAAACATAAATGGTGAAATGTTTTTGACTTGATTACTCTTTAAGCTCTTGCAATGCTTATATAGATGAAGAAAGTGAAAAAACCAGAACAAAACTGTAATAATTGGGATAAGATCTTGATCCACATTTGATTATGGTGAAAGTGAAATAGTGGACGAATTTGATTTTGACTTGACTATATAAATTCTTAGATAAGGTTAAGCGTGCCTTGGAGTTTTTCTACGCTGATGTAATTAAATTAGATTATGCATGAGGGTATTATTTTTTCCCATTCTTGGCACTTGTTCACGTCATTGATTTACAAGTGTTTCTTAATATTCTTTTACTTTCATTTTGTCTAATGGTCAGGTATTGGTAGGACTAAAATAGTCATTATAAAAATTTCAAATTTGTAGGTTTGTCTATATTTACATGACAAAGGATTACACACAAGCACAAAACCTTCTAAGAAAAAAGAAGCCAAGAGAATTTTTTATGTTGATACTCAAAAAGAAAAGAAACTACTTAAAAAAGTGAATATTATTTCCGAATTGAAATTAACAAAGTTCATGCATTATTATGACACTGTAAAACAGAAGGGAGCATATTTCAGTCCATTTATTAAGGTATTTGAAAGAAAAGAAAATTATAGTTAGAAACTAGAAGCTACTCATCAAAACAAAAAGCAACACAAGGGTATAGATTACGACAATGTCACAAATCATTCATGAACCTAGTATTTTTAGTTCTTTTACTTTTTGTTATGAGAGTTGAAATAGAAGAGAAAAGAGAAACTCTTGTATTCAATATATTATGAATGAATAGGTACACACTCCTTTATATAGGACATAAGATAAGTATATACAGAGAATATACTCTACAATAGATATATACAAATATATTTAACACCCCTCCCCCCCTCTCAAGCTCAAGGTGGTAATGCAGATATCAAGTTGAGCTTGGAAAGTAAATTAGAAAATTGTCCTAGAGGATGAGCCTTGGTGAAGATGTCAGCTGTTTGACCGGCAGAAGTGACAAAGATAAGACGAATAATGCCACTTGTAATGTGTTGCTAGATAAAGTGACAATCAATCTCAATATGCTTAGTGCGATCATGGAAGACACCATTATGTGCAATCTGAATAGCACTCTGATTGTCACAATAGAGATTAGAGGCAGCCGGATGGGGAATTCCATATCAGTAAGAAGCCAACTAAGCCACACAAGCTCTTGAGTAGTATTCGCAAGAGCACGATACTCAGCCTCAATACTAGAATGAGCAATAAGAGTTTGCTTCTTACTATGCCAAGCAATGAGAGAATCACCCAAGAAGAAGTAGAACCCTGTAGTAGAGTGGCGGTCAGTAGGATCCCCTGCCCAATCTGCATCAGAAAAAGCTTGTAACTGTAGAGAAGAGTGTGTAGAGTAGTGAAGACCATGAAAGATAGTGCCTTTTAGGTAGCGCAAAATGCAAACTAGAGCATCATAGTGCGAAGAACGAGTAGCAGCCATGAACTGACTGACAATGTGAACAACATAGGCAATGTCTAGACGAGTAACCGCAAGATAGACAAGACTGCCAACTAATTGACAATATAAAGTAGCATCAAATAATAGGTGACCATCAAGAAGTGTGAGACAAGTCTGAGGATCAACTGGAGTAGTAGCAGTCTTCCAATCGGTAAGACCAGTACGAGTTAAGAGATCAGAGATATACCTGGCTTGGGTGAGAAAGTAACCAGAAGGATCATGAGAAATTTCCAGTCGAGGGAGTAGCTAAGCAAACCCAAATCTTTCATCTCAAACTGGTGACTGAAAAACTGTTTGAGACTAGAGATACGCACTGTGTCATTGCCATAAATGATCATATTATCCACATAGAGAAGAAGAAAAATAATACCGCGCTCTGTCTGACGTATAAACAAGACAGAATCATAGGCACTGGAGGAGAAGCCAAAGGCATGAATGGTAGAACTGAACTTGGCAAACTAGGCACAAGGAGCATGTTTCAACCCATACAAAGCACAGAGAAGTTTGCAAACTTTGATGGATGGAATAGAGGAACCAGACAGAGGTTGCATATAAACTTCCTTAGTGAGATCACAATTGAGAAAAACGTTCTTGACATCCATCTGACAAAGACTCCAGTAGCGAGTGGCAGCAACGACTAATAAGCTGCGAACTGAAGTAAGACAAGTAACAAGAGAAAATGTTTCCTCATAGTCAATCACATACTCTTAAGTGAATCCCCGAGTGTAGACGCGCCCCGTGGGCCTCATCCTACAGTTCGGACTCAAATGTTGTCACGGTTCTAAATCTGATCTCGCAAAGTGCAATGCAAGACCGATAAATCACCAAAGAGTCCAAATCCAACAAATCGTTTTGGAAAACTGATTTTTGTAAAGAAGTGCCAAACATGGACTGCTTTGCCAGATACAGAGTCGCCACCTAAATATTTTATTTTTGGAGAAATTTAGGAAACCCTGACTCGTTGCCTAAGGCCACGTGTCCGTCATCACCAAAGTTGCCTCGGGTCGGAAACTTGGGTATGATTGGGGAAGGTCATCTATGAGCACCCCCGCTCGCCCGATCAAAGATCGGCCACTACTAAACATGATATCTTGTTTTTGAAAACACATGTGTTCTTATTCCGGTTAATTAGCTAATCTTACTATGTGATGCGCACAACACACAAGTATAGACTAGATCGCCTAATTTGGAACAAAACATTGCATATTTGTTTGTTTGAAAATGGTTTGAAGTTTGCTACTCGTAAGTAGGCTAAATCGAAGATTTCAATGAATTGTTCCAATTCAAGTAATCTAACCTCCACCCACAGGCATTCAGGCAATTAAACACTTAAGCAGTTAGCCTCATGGTAAGCATGCTTTCATGGCAACAATAACACACATGCAATATGCTAAAGCATAAACACTCACAGTGTACTCTGAACCAAAACAGAGAACTAGTTAGAAATCAATGCATGATCCTAGTTCATGTTAAGATGGCTAATGCAACACATGCAAAATGCAACTAGAAATAGGCTCGGCTACCCTAAGATGTCATGTGAGACGCAATTTAGATAACATGTATTCAACTTGGAATTGAAATACGATGCAGTTAGTATGATGCGCCGAGCCTGGTGCATGCAGTGTAGATGAATGATGCAAACATGCAAGCATAAGTATGCTAATTGAAAATGACCCTAAACTAACCATTGTAAGCGGTTAAGTAAAAGGGAGAAAGACGTGGGGTTGGAAGACATTCACACACGCACGCACACTTATTACAAAATTCGCCCTCTCGACGGAGGGTCCAAATGAATAATACATGCCAACTAATTAACTAACTAACAAGCTAATTAATTATTACATAACCGAATGAATAACTAGCTACAACTAATTATTACAAAACTTAATTAATTAACAAATTAATTAATTAACTACAAATTAAAGCTAACTAACAAGTAAGCATTAAAATGTGTAAACTAGGCTGCCTCAGCTCTGCCTTGAATAAGGAAGGATGCATGCTCTTGATTCCCGTCCCGAAAAGCTCTCCGGTTGCTTTCTTGAGGCTCTGTCTGCAGGGTGTCCTCAAGGAATTCCTGCTGAACCTTACCAAAACCAGTCTGGGGAATGCATCAGTGGCCTGCCGGCCATGTGGAGATGCTGCCGGCCAAAAATGGTACACTGCCGGCCAAGGATGAGGAGGTACCGGCCATCTGTAGAGCACTGCCGGCCACTGATGTGCTGGGACACCAAGCTGCAGCAGAGCACAAAATAGAGAAAATGGAGGGTCTCCCAAAGGTATGTACGCACTATGCCACCCCATATCACCTCGAAACATCAAGGGAGAGGCATAATTGGATCCACGACCATCAATCACGCATCCTGATGCATGATGGCCAAAGATCCAACTTGTGCAAATCAATGAGAAATGAATGCACAAAAAAAACACATAAGTGCCTAGAACTCTATCATGGATCATCAAGAGCGTCGGCGACCGAGAATTGAGACACGTTTCATCACTTGAAGTATGAAACATCCCTCGTTTCTCGTGTTTGGATTAACACTTAATCCAAACAACCATGCAATGCAAGGATGGCCTACACAATGCTAATGCAATATGAATAACCTAGCAAGGCTAATGGCATGCACAATACTACTACATGCAACAACTAAGGGTACACAATGCAAAGCAAACTAGACATGCAAACATGTGATAAACCAAGCATGCAACAACGTACAAGGTGACAAGCATGCTACAACATGCAAAGATGGAGCAAGCATACCACAATATGCAAGACAAGCATGCAACAACATGCAAGGGTGGACTTAAACCAAAATAGGCAGACCTCAACTATGCCCAAATCAGTGGCCATAATGCTAAGATGAAGGCACCGAAAACACATACAAGCATGCATGTCAATTGGCTCACCAATTGAGGCATAAAGATGCAACTCTCAAGAACACCTAAAAAGTGGAAAGCATGGAAGTGTAACAACACTAAGTGCACTGAAATAAGATGATAAACGATGCCAAATCATTTAAACAACACAAGTAAAGCATGCGAAGGTCCTTAAAGCATGGAGCTATCAAAGAGGATTACAAAGGAGGCATGCAATACATGGCACAAATGCATGAACTAAGCATGGACAGAGCTTAAATAGGTCAAAATGAGTACCTAAACATGCTGAGATGAGGGCCCAAAGACCTAGGTATGCAAGCATACAAGCTAAGCCATAAACTAGGCAATAATGCACAACACTCAAAGGTACTTATAGCATGATTGAAGTGGGAATATGGCAATGCTATAGGCTCTGAAATGAAGTATTAAGTGATGCCAAATCATCTAAATAGCTCAAAGATAGCATGCATGAGTCAACAAAACACAAAGCTTGCAAGGCCAATTACACTACAGCTATACAAAGCATGAAGGATATGGCAAGGGTAACCCAAAATAGTCCTAGTACATGTTAATATGAGACTAAAACATGCATGGAAGGAAGCCAAAACAAGCTAGCATGAAGAGCATGAGGCATGATGCATACAAGTCAAATAAGGTGGATTACACTACACCTATTAAGACCAAGCATGGGATGACTCAACTAACAAAAATCAGAGTTAAGGCATGTCAAAATAAACCCAAAAACCCACTGAGATGGCATCCCAAAGACCTAAGCATAGAGGCATGCACAATGATCCATTCATGAGGCATAAAACACAAACTCTATAAGACATTGAAAACATGTCAAATGCAGGTGTATGACCACATTTCATGGACTGAAATAATATTCAAAATGATGGCAAAGCATGGAAACATCACATGCATGGCATGGTAGGGGCCTCAAAACCCAAGGCTAGCCAAAGCATTTACACTATAGCTATACAAAACATGAGTGATATGACCATGGCAGCCCAAAAAAGTCCTAGAATAGCCCAAAATAAGAATAAAATCATGCTGGAGCAAAACCAAAACATACTCGAATGAGTTAAAGCATCATGCACATAAAGCTAGTGAGCAAGATTTGTTCTACAAGTATATGGAGCATGCAAAAGATGACCAAACCCACTTTAGAAAGAGTTATGTCATGGCAAAATATCACCAAAAACATGCTGAAATGGACTCAACATAAGCTAGGAAAACATGCTACTTTGATGAGCCACAAATGGGATTACACTACACATACAAGAAGCATGCAAAATATGACCAAACCAGCCATGGACAGAGTCAAGGCAGGTCCTAAAAGTCACAAAAAGGGGCCTGAAACAAGCCTCAAAAGTAAAGGGATACATGCTCCTTTGATAGGCCAATAATACAAGCAAACAAAAACAAGAAGAGAGGGGGCCACCCCCTCTGATTTGAGACCTCAAAACCACATGCCTACCACTGAAAATCCATTGGATTTCAGTGGCTAAAAGGCCAAACAAAGCCTAGCTCAAAGGCCTTAAAGCATAGCTCAAAACAAGGCCAAACAAAGCATACAAGAGGATTGTACACCCCTAACACCAAAAAGACCTTAAACAAACTTCAAAAGTACTTAAATACAGAACTTTTTTTAGTTGAAAGCAAGGCTAAAACAATATGTAAGGATGGCCAAAATGAGGTACAAATAAATACTAAAATGGGGAAGAAACTCACCCTTGAAGACCAACTTCGAAACCTGTAATCTCAGGGGCCAAAAACCAAGTTTCAGAGCTCAAGTAACCCCCTCAAGAACCTCAACCCAAAGATGGTGGTGTATCTCTATGTGTTGTAGTGCAAAAGTGCAAGAAAAATGGACTTTAGAGCACTATTCTATGCAATATAGAGAGAGAGAGAGAGTGAGAAATATAGAGAGATATATCTTCTCTTCAAAATGGCTCAACCACTGCTAAGGAGGGAGGGCCTCTCCTTATATAGAAGAAAAACAATGCAAAGCTTGTTGAACAAGCTTGGAAAGGGGCTCATCCCTCCATACACTATGGAGGAGAGATGAGTGAAAACCAGCTGGTTCAAAAGATTTGGAGTGAAACCTGCTGAGACAAGGGATCTGCCGGCCATCAGTGGTGGTCGGCAGTGGCTCATTGATGGCCGACAGGCATCATCAATGGCCGACAGTGGCAAAGAGATGGCCGGCAGGGGCCAAAAAGGGGCCGGCAGTGCCTTCCAGAAAGCATGCAGAAAGGGCCAATACAAGGTCCAAAAATGGGGGCAGGAAGGATATAGGGTATAGAAAGTTCAAACCTGTGACGTTCCGCGGTGAAAGTTGAGTACTCAGGGAGCAATCGAACTAGTTGTTGGGTGTATCTACAAGCACAACCAAGTCTTGAGGACGGTCAAAAATGGGGTGTCTACAGTTGCCCCTCTTTGACAGAACTCAAAAGTCACAAAGCGACGGGAGTGAATGTCAAAGCCCAGAGACGACCCATTTTTGACAAGGCCGAAGACTCAGGCAAACATTCGATATAACCATGCAGAGATGCGCCCGTAAGCTAGGGCAAAATGCAAATGACATGCAAGATGCAAGAGCATAACTTATGATTATGCAAAGAGAGCTGTAACTGAGCAATTATTTACAATAAATGCAACAGTTTTAAGCAAGTGAATAACAGTCCTACATATTCCAACAGAAAGGATGTAAGAAAATTATGCAATTCTCACCACGCCTCACGCGGAGTGAATACAATACCGTCCGGTTCGTCTGGTCACGTCAACTTCAAATGAACCGTATATACAATATCGTGCCTATAAAAGAAAGAGACTCAACAGGTACAATATCGTTAGAAGCATGCATAGCAATGCAAGTGAAAAGTGCGTAACAACGCAAGTGAAGGGGTGCAAGACAATGCAATCCTGAGGGTGCGAGACAACACGGGTGGAACATGCGTAACAGCACAAAGAAAATATGCGTAACAGCACAAGATAGAGACATGTGCGTAATAGCACAAATAAGACATGCGTAACAGCGCAAGTAAAACAAGTAAGACATGCGTAACAGCGCAAGTAAAACAAATAAAATATGCGTGACAGTGCAAGTTAAAGATATGCGTAACAGCGCAAGTAAAACAAGTAAAACATGCGTAACAGCGCAAGTAGAAGAAATAAAACATGCGTGACAGCACAAGTTAAAGAAGTAGACATGCGTAACAGTGCAAGATAGATGTGCATAGCAATGTAAGTAACATGCGTGACAGTGCAAGATAGAACATGCGTGACAGCGCAAGTTAAAGATATGCTTAACAGCGCAAGTAGAAGAAATAAAACATGCGTGACAGCACAAGTTAAAGAAGTAGACATGCGTAACAGCGCAAGATAGATGTGCATAGCAATGTAAGTAACATGCATGACAGTGCAAGATAGAACATGCGTGACAGCGCAAGTTAAAGATATGCGTAACAGCGCAAGTAAAACAAGTAAAACATGCGTAACAGCACAAGTAGAAGAAATAAAACATGCGTGACAGTGCAAGTTAAAGATGTAGACATGCGTAACAGCTTAAGATAGATGTGCATAGCAATGCAAGTAACATGCGTGACAGCGCAAGATAGATGAAGTGCATAATAGCGCAAGTAATAAGAAATGTGAAACAACACAAGTTAGATGAGTGCGAAACAACGCAAGTTAGTGGGGTGCGAAACAATGCACTTAACGAGCGTAACAGCGCAAGTTAGAGGGGGGTGCAAAACAACGCACTTAACAAGCGTAACAGCGCGAGTTAAAAAGGGGGGTACGAAACAACGCACTTAACAAGAGTAACAGCGCAAGTTAAAAGAGGGGTACAAAACAACGCACTTAACAAACGTAACAGCACAAGTTAAAAGGAGGGGTGCGAAACAACGCACTTAACAAGCGTAACAGCGCAAGTTAAAAGGGGGGGTGCGAAACAACGCACTTAACAAGCGTAACAACGCAGGTTAAAAGGGGGTGCGAAACAACGCACTTAACAAGCGTAACAGCGCAGGTTAAAAGGGGGGCGCGAAACAACGCACTTAACAAGCGTAACAGCGCAGGTTAAAAGGGGGGGCGCGAAACAACGCACTTAACAAGCGTAACAGCGCAAGTTAAAAGGGGGGCGCGAAACAACACACTTAACAAGCGTAACAGCACAGGTTAAAGATGTAAAACAATGCGAGATAAATAGAATGCAAAATAATGCATGATATAGATATGCAAGACAATGCATGATAGAGATATACAAAACAATGCATGATAAAGATATGCAAAACAATGCATGATAAAGATATGCAAGACAATGCATGATAAAGAATGGATATTTAATATAACAAGTATATACTAGGTGACAACAAAAGCATGCTTGATAAAGACATGTTGAAGGCAACTCTCGGTTTACCTCCCGGAAGATTTGCAATGCGTTCAAAAGGATACATCTCGTGCGCTTTGATGGGCGATGACCACCGTAAATTGAGAACAATGATTCCCAGGTTTCCACGGAGGCATTTTGAATCGAGTTTTGAACACTCCTCGAAATTGTTGAAATCCAGGGACACATACCAAGACAAAATAGGCAGAGAAAGCTGGTGGAGGCCTGCCAGCCATCAGGGAAAACCGCCGGCCCCCTGTCGGACATCAGAGACCACCGCCGACCATCAACAATGAGCTGCCGGCCATCGATGTGCCCCTGCCGGCCATCAATGGCAGTTTCGGGCAAAAGGGGCTTTTCGGCCATGGGTCTTTAAATAGACCCAAAACTAACCCATTTCATCGCAAACCCTTGCATAGAAATCATTTCCCTTGCCCTCTAGGTGTGCCTTCTCTCTAGATTCGTGCGTTCTACGCGTTTCCCAACACCCTAAACAATCTTGAATCGTTAAAATTCCTTTGCTCTCTTCGATTTGAACCAATCAAAAATTGCATCTGAGGCCTCTTTCATCATTTCCCACACTCAAGGATCATTTCCCCCGAACTTCTCTCGAGGTTAGTTCACTTTCCCTGGATTTTTGACTTTACTTGAATTTTGTCTCCCCTAGGGTTTGGATTTGTTCAAAATTTCACCATTTCGCTCATTTTGGCTCATTTTTGCATCTATCTCAGATGGCTGACGATATCCCGCATAATAAGGGCTTGCCTGCACTCCCTCCAGTTGAGTTGGCGGCAGACTTTGCGGCTGAGCCAAAGGTCGAGCCTCAGCCTTTACCATTGAGCACACGTCCCTTCGACCCGCGAGGTATCACTTGGAGACTCACATTATTCCGATGGCGGGAGGCATCCACACTTTTACCGATTTTAATGAGGGCGCACCAGACGACCTCTTACTGAGAGAGCCGATGTCTCATTTGTCGGCCATTGCTGTGGAGGTACCAACTCTACTTTTCTGCAGTATTACTTCTAACTATTTGCATTTCTTGCACTGTTTCGATCTGATTGCATCACATGCTTTGATCTGACTGTATTTCATACATTATTGCTCTGCATTTAACTGTACTTCGCGCATTACTGCCCTGTATGTACTGTACACGACCGCACCTCGTGCGTCACTACTCTGAATTCGACTGCATCTTCGACACATCACTGCTCTGGATACAACTATATTTTCAATACATCACTGATCTGATCTGAACTGCATTTTCAATACATTGCTGATCTGTCTTGAACTGTATTTTCAATACACTACTGATCTATCTGAACTGCATTTTCAATACATTGCTGATCTGACTTGAACTGTATTTACTGTTGCATGATGGATCCCGCTCCTTCAGGGGCTATGGCGCTACGACTGCTCGGGATTGGTACGATGTGTTTCCCTCGAGGGTCCACTGGATCATCGACGGGACCGGCTTTGGCGTATTTTGCTGCAGCTTGACGCGGGTTACAGGGAGTCGCCCTCTCCTACGGGCTCTTGTGGAGAGGTGGTGGGACACCACCAACTCTTTCCACTTCTCCACTATGGGAGAGATGACAATGACTCCTCTCGATTTCGTCATGATCACTGGCCTGGGCGTACGTAGGAGGTGATCCGATTCCCCTTGATCCCGACATGGGGGAGTGGGTGGCCGCATAGGATGCGCTACTTGGAGCACGTCCACCCATTCTTCGAGCGGGTATGGTTAGATACACTTGGTTTGAGGAGCACTATAGAGGAGAGGACCCTGAGACCGATGAGGAGGTAGAGCAGTACGCCAGGGGCTTCCTCCTATTCCTTTTCGGTACCACCTTATTTTCGAACAGGTGGAATACCGTGGGTTTGTACTTCTTGGGCGCTCTGGTGGTACTCCAGCGGGTCCATGTCTGACTGGGGCACGGCCGGCCTCACCACTCTTTATGGATACATGAGCTCCACCTCTCAGATGTGTGGGAGGTTGATCGGCGGCTACTGGCGAGCTTGGGAGGTACACAACCTAGTTTCCCCTTTTCATTACTTTGCTTAGCATTTGTACGTTTGCTTTGTTCAACACTTGTACTCTCTGCATTTGCTCTTACACTGGATGCTTTCTGCTTTGCATTTTCTGTACACCATGCCCATGCTGCACACTTCATACCATACACTGCACATACAAAATCTAATATCTGCTCTAGACCTGCACTCCTTATGCATTGTACTGTGTTCTGCTTTCTGCATGTTCAACAATCTGTTCATACACTGTACGGATCACATCTTTCTTGTAGCTGTGGGTGTACGCATACTTCCCGACACTTGCTCCAGAGCCTGTAGAGGAGACCCCAGCAACAGTCCCATTCTCCGACGTATACGACGGTCCATTCCGTCATAAGACCCGAGAGAGTTTCATGTTCATTCGGCAGCAGTCCTTCGACACGGTCACGGCGCGAGAGGTAAGTCTGTAATAAAATTACTTCAATTAACCTGGTGCATCCACATTAATTATTTGACGACTGATCATCTTGTTCGTTCTCTTTTCTCAGATTACGTGGCAGCCATGGGATGCGATTCCTTCACGGCTCCGAGACCAGTACCACACTGCCCAGACTATGTCTCATTACCACATCCTCTTCGAGGGGCCGATCTGCCACGCCTGGTTTCTGAGTGAGCTCTTCGTGCATCAGACCTTGGGATTGCCTGCTCCATTTGTACCGATGGCACCTCCACCATCGATAAGGGAGACACACATGTTGTCCGCCGACCAGGTGATTCAGTTCATAGTAGGACTGGAGATGGATTTCTTCCGTGCCGAGGGCGACTACGCAGCCTTTATTCAGACGCATCTGATGCCACCTTTGTCCGGTGTCCGAGGAGGAGAGGGAGCAAGGGCTCCAGCTGCAAGAGCGAGAGGTGGAGCGACCAAGTCTCGTAGGAGGAGAGGTCCTGAGGGGAGACAGGGGACTGCATGGCCCGTGTTGCCTGCTACTATGACATATCAAGGGCGGGCTGGAGAGACTTATCAGATTCCCTTCGCTCCTCCTCCAGCTGGTCACGAGCTTGTCGGAGTTTACGGCTCGACCCCGGTATACACTATACTTTTTCTTCTGTACAGTCATTCGATTTCATTTGATATCCCGCAGAATACTAATGACTTCAACATTTTTGCAGGCTTCCATTGAGTACACTCGTCAGTCTCTGGAGATGACAGCTTTGGTGATGGGGATGCTGCAGACAAGCATGGACCTGCTCAGTATTTAAGTATTCCAATGAGTTCTTTCAAACTACAGTTCATGCCACACAACCTTTTCTTAATACGCCATCATTTGCACAATTGCACACTACACTGATCTGATACATCTTGATTACTAATGCATCTTCGAGGATTGCCCATTTTCAGATTCCTTTCTTGACGCTAGGCCCATCTGGTGCCTCAGCAGGAGCAGGGACGGGTCCTTCAGTACCTCCCCGAGCAGTAGGGGGAGCGGGACGAGGGACTAGTTCACGGGGGCCTGCCCCAGATGATGGTGAGTTTGACGAGAAGGCATTGAGTCCGCGGTCAAAGTCGTCTCAGGATGGAGATGGAGCTGGGGATGGTTCGAGTTCAGAGTCAGGTGCTGATGGTGGCGATGTTCCAGAGTCCTCTCAGTCGAAGAAGAGGACGAGGAGGACTTCTCAGTCTTTAGGCGATTGGGGCCGATCCAGACATTTTGTTGATTCAGACATTGCTCTTCTTTTTGCTTTATTTTTCTTTTTACTAGTAGTTTTGCACATTGTACTGCATCAGGCAAATTTACTTTTTAAAACTATGCTCTTTTGTAAAAAGAATCTATGATGGAATGACAGCAGCTTTTTGTTGAAAAAGTGTTACATTTGTACATTCGATGCATCGCATCGCATCGCATCACTTTACACAACAATGTAAATGAGATTGAACTTTTGTTTTGAAAACTAAATACTCGAATTGCACTAATCAGGTAGTGAACCGACTAACAATAAAACAACTTGATAAGCAAAACAAAGTCTTAACCAGTTTACAACTCGATAAGCAAGTTACGACAACTTGATAAATGAGAGAAAAATGATTACAACTCGATACAAAATCAAATACTAATACATCTTAAACGAGACGCAACAGAGTCCGACAGGACAAAAAACAAGTCCTTAAAAGACACGAGTAATAGGAATTCTCTACAGCAAACAACTGGGTCTTTACCAAGAAGGCCAGTGAGCATGAGAGAGGGGCTGCCGGCCACATAGGAAGGCCTGCCGGCCATCAGTGTGCCACTGCCGACCACTAATGAGCCACTGCCGACCATCGATGGCAGACTCTCCGAAACGTCGACATCTGTCCCCCACTCACTGCCTTCTCTTCTATATGAGTTCCAGCTTTGGGATTCTCTTCATTTCAGCTCAATTTTGCACCAAATAGAAGCATTTCTTGTCCAAAACCTCACAAATTGGATTGCCAACTTGGATGGCTCGGAAAAGCTGAGTTTCCGGGGCTTTGGTATAAATGCACTATTCACGTTGAATCGTACCCCACTACGTTTTCTGTTCCTTCATGCCGCGGCAAGATTTTGGAATCCGGTGACGCACGTCTTTAGCTTTAGCGGGCAAGAGATGTGTCCCACTTTCGAAGACTTCTAAACTCTAATGGAATCCGAGCGCGACGAAGAAATCTTGCCGCAATTCCGCTTTGGCCACGCCCAAGCCTTGGGACGGATGTGCGGCCTTACTTTGCATGACACTCGGTCATTGATTCACGGCAAAGAGCTGGACATTCCAAGCTTGATTTGTCGGTTTTCTGATGCCGGTGACCGCGGCGACCATCATTGGCAGGGTTATCGGTGGCATGCGCTTTGCTTGTGTATGCTGTCTCATTTCTTGCTTACCCCGGGCTTTGGTGGGTTTAGCACTCGCTTGATTGAAGTTGTCGAGGGCTTAAGGGAAGACAAGAACTGCATTGCCATGACTTTAGCTGAGACATTGATAGGCTTGGATGCTTTTCATCGCTGGGAGACGACTAGATTGGCGGGGAGCCCACTACTATTGCAGGTAATGTTTCCCACCCCATCTTGCATATGTTTCTCACATCGCTCGGCCCTCAAACTCGATTTTTCTCTCAAAACCCTTTTCTTACTTTTCTCTCAACGTACACCTCTCTATTCTTTAATCTCTCATTTTTCATCCCTCCCCAGGTGTGGTTGATGGATAAATTGAAGGTTATGGACTCATGTCCAGCATACTCAGCTCGCAGCTATTTCTTCCGGCGACGTCTAGTCGATGCTCCTGATGAGGGATGGTGGTGCAGCTGGATGTGTAGCTTGTCCGCTACAGACATTGTTTGGCGCTGTCCTTGGCTTAATCTACCGGCAATGAGTTACAGTATAACCCGTCAACCTAAGATTCAATTGATTGGCTTGACACACTGTGTGTTCTATTTTCCGTTCCGATTCCGGCGCCAGTTCGGCCATGATTAGACTCGTCCGGGAGATAGGATAGAATACCCTACTATATTTCCGGTCCGAGGTGCACAGCTGGCTAGGTATGCCACAGCCTGGAGGACGAGAGAGCTTCTGGCCCCTGCTTCGATTTTCAGTTGCATTCTTTCTGATGAGTGCACAGTTTGGCTTGCCGTGGAGGCGCGGATTAGGCCTACTTTAGCATCAGAAGCTTCCACTAGCTCCGAGAGGGGACGCAGGAACACCTGACTATGCCCCGGATTTATTTTGCTTTATCAGTACTTTCAAGTTTTTTTTATGAATGTAATAAAAAGCAACTTCAATTTGTATTCAAGAGTAGGAGAACTCTGTATTGAAATCAATGAAATTGAAGGTTGTGGGTACTGAAAATTTTCCGTTTGGTCTAAAAATGGTCTAAGTTGTAAAAAGATTAATTTGAGCAAAATCAACTTTTATTAAAACTTTTCAAAACCATTTTGATATGGATCAAAACTGGACATGCCTGAGATCTATCACTGAGATGTACAACCCCAGATCCTAGCAACTGGAAAGTTGCCCTTAGTCTGAATAGCACTGCACTGGAGATCATAACCGAGCTCTTGAATGCTAAATAGACAAAGATGACCAAACATGATCACATGGACAAAGTTGATCGGGGAAGTGTTTATGGCTGGAGTGTAGGATGAAGTTGCCTACGTAACCCAAAGATGGGAATCAAGCCTTACGTAGTTCGGCTTGGGTTCACTCGAGTATTAACTCTCTCCTTTTGCGCTCTAACTTTTGCCAAGGCTGCCCTTTGCGGGTTTTCAACCTTGCGAGCTCAGTTTTTATAATTTCAAATTTTTTTCATGCTCTAACTTTTGCCTAGGTCGCCCTTTCGGGTTTTCGGCCCAGCAAGCCGCTCAGGGATAATATTTCTTCAACTTGTCCATGTTGATCGGTTGAGCAAACTCTAGGCCATCTAGGTCCATCAGAACGACAGCTCCACCTGACCAAATAAACTTGATGATGTAAGGGCCAGTCCAATTGGGTCTGAACTTGCCCCTAGGGTCGTTAATGGGAACTCGGTTGTCTTTGAGCACTAAATCCCCTTCTTTCAAATTCCTGGACTTAACCTTCTTATTGAAAGCTCTGGCGATTCTTCGTTGATAACCCTGAACATGGTACAGTGCTTTCAGCCTTCTCTCATCAAATAGCATGAGTTCTTCGAACCTGCTCTGCTGCCAATCTGCCTCAGCTATCTGACACTTAGCCAATACTTGCAATGATGGAACCTCAACCTCGATAGGCAAAACAGCCTCCATCCCGTAGACCAAGGAATACGGAGTTGCTCCAGTAGAAGTACGAATTGAAGTCCGGTAGCCCCACAGAGCAAATGGCAACTTATATGGCCAGTCCCGATAGGTCTCCACCATCTTTTACAAAATGTGTTTAATGTTCTTGTTAGCGGCCTCAACTGCTCCGTTGGTCTGTGGCCGGTATGTAGATGACTTGTGAAAAGCCATGTTGTACTTGTCCAACAAGTCAATCACTTCCTTCTTGAAGTGGCAACCATTATCTGAAATGATCTCGTTCGGGACCCCGTAGCGACAGATGATGTTGTTTCTGATGAACTTTGTGACATGTGAAGCCTTCAATATCGCATAAGATTGGGCCTCAACCCATTTTGTAAAATAGTCTATTGCTACCAGAATGAACTCATGCCCATTGGACCCTTTTGGAGTGACAGCTCCGATCACATCAATTCCCCAAACTGAAAACGGCCATGGCGAAATCATGTTGTACAGCTTAGACGGCGGAATGTTCATACGATTTGCGTGGATTTGACATTTGTGGCATCGCCGAACAAAGCCAATACAATCCTCCTCCATGGTAGACTAGTAATAACCCTGTCTAAGGATTTTCCGGGCTAGCATCACCCCATTCATGTGCGCTCCGCACTCTTCTCCATGGATGGCCTCCATCAGGCGCTTTGATTCTTCAGCATCAACACACAGTTTACGCATTCCGAGATGACCTCCCTTGTACAGTTTACCCCCGCAGACGATGAACTGAGCAGCCATTCTTCGTATTGCCCTCTTATCTTTGGCGTTTGCCCCTAGTGGATACGTCTCTTTTTCCAAGAAGTTCTAAACATCGTAATACCAGGGGTTCTTATCTTGAACCTCTTCTATGATGGCAATCAGCTCGTAGGCCGGCACAAATTTCTGGTCAACAATGATCGGACGCATTCGGACTCCAAAAGGGATGTCTATCATGGAAGATAGAGTTGCTAGTGAGTCTGCAAACCTGTTGTTCTCTCTTAACAGATGAGGGAAGTTCAGCTTCTCAAACCGAGGAATCAGCAAGTCCAAGGTCTGGTGGCAAATTCTCATCTTTTCTTCTTTGACTTTCCAATCTCCTTTAGCCTGAGATACAATAAGGTTTGAGTCCCCGATGACATCCAACCGTTCTGCCCCTAGTTCTAGGGCGGCTTTTAAACCAGCAATACATGCCTCATATTCTGCTTCATTGTTCGATACTTTGAAACGGAGTTTGAATGCTAGAGGGATGCGGGAATTGTCGGGTGCTATTAGCAACACCCCTATCCCATACCCGTATTGGTTTGACGTTCCGTCAAAGTACATCGTCCAAGTTTCTTCTTCAACGTGCAGAATAGCCTCGTCTGGGAATAGGTACTCAACTGCTTCATCCCCTTCCACAGGGTGATCGGCTAGGAACTCCGCTACTGTTCTCCCCTTTACTGATTTACGCGTCACGTACTTCAGATCAAATTCGAACAGCAGAAGCAACCAACGAGCTAGACTACCCGTAAGTGCTGGTTTTTTGAAGAGATATTTGATAGGATCTAATCTCAAAACCAACATTACAGAGTGAGCTAACAGGTAGTGCCGCAGCTTTCTGGTAGCCCATACTAAGGCCAGACAAGCCTTCTCTAGCGGAGTGTATTAGGTCTCGTATTCCAGCATTTTCTTACTCAGATAGTAAATAGCCCTCTCCACTTTGTCCTCAGACTCTTATGCAAGCATGCAGCCCATTGTAGTCTCAGTCACTGAAAGATACAAAATTAACAGTTTCCCCGGCTCAAGCGGTGACAACACAGGTGGGTTCTATAAGTACTGCTTAATCTGTTCAAAAGTAGCTTGGCATCAGCCGTCCCATTAGAACTTCGTTCCTTTCTTTAGGAGACCAAAGAGTGGTTCACAAGTCAAGGTTAATTTTGAGATAAACCGTCTTATGAATTGCACTTTACCCAGAAAGCCTCGTACCTCCTTTTCAGTCCTTGGTAGTGGCATTTCTAGGATGCTTTTGATTTTGGAAGGGTCGACTTCGATGCCCCTTTGTGTAATCAAGAACCCCAGCATTTTCCCTGCTATAACACCGAACGTACATTTCTGAGGATTCAGCCGCAACCGAAACTCTCTGATCCTTTGAAAGAATTTTTGAAAGGCGGTGTAGTGGCCCTCTCTTTCCTTGGACTTGACAATCATGTCATCCACGTACACCTCAACCTCTTTGTCGATCATGTCGTGCAATATTGTGGTCGCAGCCCGTTGATATATAGCTCCAGCATTCTTCAGCCCAAACAGCATTACCCTATAACAATAGGTCCCCCACGGGGTGGTAAAAGCAGTCTTCTCCCGGTCTTCGGGTGCCATTACAATCTGGTTGTAGCCTGAAAAGCCATCCATGAACGAAAACAATGCATGCCCCGCAGTAAAATCCACTAACTTGTCGATATGCGGTAGAGGAAAGTCGTCCTTCGGACTGACTTTGTTCAGATCCCTGAAATCCACACATACCTGAATTCTGTCGTCCTTCTTCGGCACCGGAACTATGTTGGCCAGCCAAGTCGGGTACTCAGATACCAGCAGGAACCCTGCGTCAATTTGCTTGGTGACCTCTTCTTTGATCTTGATAGCCCAATCCGGGCGGATCCTTCTGGGTTTCTGCTTAATAGGTCGGGCCTGTGGGTCAAGAGGGATCCGGTGCTATACAATCTCAGGATCGATTCCAGGCATGTCTTCGTAGGACCACGCAAAAACATCTTTGAAATCTTTTAATAAAGCGACTAAGTGCTCGCGCTCCTCCGAAGACAACGTAAACTCGATCTAGACCAGCTGCGGGTCCTTCTCAGTACCAACGTTAATTTGGGTGATTTCATCAACCAGCGGTTTTACAAACCTCTCCTGCTCTTGTTCAAGCAAATATTTCAAAACCGGAGGAATTTCTTCCTCGTTGTTTTCATTGAAATTTTGAAAGTCCTAATTAATACAATAAATCAAAGGCACAAAAAAGTACTCAGAAGCCACAGCTATTCCATTCTCATTAATTACTTCATCCAGTCCATCTGATTCTTCTGTTACAACAGACTCAAAAGAGAAAGAAAAAGACGACCTGGGCAGGACTGTGGCATCCGAGTTGTCACCTCCAGGAATACCGGACTCAGTCTCAGACGAGCTGGAATCTGATTTCGACTCTACGGACTCAGTGGAATCAGATTCCGGCTCACTACTTGACCCAGTGCTGCTCGATAAAAATCCCTCATCGTACTGCCAGACGAGGGAGGGTGCGACGGATGCATCCAAAATGTTAGAAGGTGGGCTCGCAGCCGTTTCGTTCCCAATCATAGACACCGAGAGATCATCCCCCAAGCACTCATGTACGATCGGAGGATCTGATAGTAGACAAGCCAGTGCTACCCCCATTTCAAACTCGGTGTTCTCAGAATCCACTTCCTTACACTGCTCAACCTCAGTTGATGGACCTGTCTGCTCCTTGGTGACATCATCCTCAGATAACTGCAAGTCGAAGAAGATTTCAAATCCCGGCATGCGCCTCTTTTCTACGTTCAACCATGGCTCTGGGAAGCCGCAGTATGAAAAGTCTTCCCTCTCCCGAACAAAGCGTCCGTTCAGGGTACCCTGGATGGGTCGGTGCATTAACTCAAAATGTTTCCCGGTTTGCTTGGCTCTGGCTCTTCCAGCCATCTCTTTGCATTTCCTTACCCAGTCCTCTTTGGTGG